>CM035102.1:18655432-19255432 GCA_020205505.1 Panax japonicus | reverse complement strand
TTCCTGGTTTGTATTGCCAGGTCCTTTCACTGTTCTGTCGGAGTTACTGCCAATAGTCTGTGTTGTCAGGGTTGCCTTGTGACTCCCCCAAAATAGGTATACATCACCCATTCTGAGTCGCCAAATACATGGTACAGAAACAAATACAACTTCATTAATATAATTATCGTGCAAAATACGACAACACATATACTCTGAGTTTAAATACAAATATTGTCTAATAAACAGTATTCAAACTCAAAAGGAGTCTTCATTACAATTATTGATACACTTTTTTTACAAAAATAGTGAGGACTGCTAAAATAACTTTCTAGAACCATCATTCCATACCATGGCTAGATCCTGATATATTCTCACCTCCTGAGACGAAAAATGGAACAAAAAGGAAAAGGGTGAGCTCAACTAGCCTAGTAAAGAATATTATGACTAAGATAAAGAACAACAATTTATCGTTAGCCTTCAACAAATCAGATAAAATATAATGGACAACCAGTTTTAGATCAATATTCGTAGCGAAAATAACAATTCATTAGAAGAGTTAAGTAGAGAATGAAATCTACTATCATCTATGAATTTAAAAGTCCATCATCAATATTTTATCCCTGTAACATCAATCAATATACATCTTGCATCAAATATTCATCTTTGCACTACGGGCCAAATATATTTATTTGTATCACCAGTTGGTCATGTTCATCTCAACACCTGTTCATCTTTGCACTACGGGCCAAAGATATTCATCAGGTAATCATTCATGTTTGCACTACAACCCAAAGATATTCATCAAGTATCACCATTAAAGACTGAGGATGATGAAAAATATTTTAGAGAACGAATCCAATGAGATAAAAGTACAAAGATTAGAGATTCGTACTTTAGATAATTCAAGTTTAAAAATACTCCATAATAAACCATAATGGAGTAAAATTCAAGAATGAAGATCAAAAAATGGATACAATCAAAGATAGTAACCATAATAGACATCTAGGACAAAGAAGAGAAAATTTATTTTTTGGTGAATAGTGCCGTATTCGTAAATAGTGTCGTATACGTGAATAGTGCTGTATACGTGAATAGTAATCCCGACACAAAAAAGGTAGAAATTTCACAATAAAATCTATACCAATATTTCAGCATAATGATATTGAAAATAATATCTCTTACCTCAAAATAACAATATTTTTGAATGGAATATCGGATATGATGCTCAAGGAAACTTATACTGAATAGCAACTCTCAAAGTATCTAAATACTCACAAAATATACTCGATAATATATAGAGAGACATAAAATTTATTTCTTGTGTGATTTTCAATTCTAACTAAGCACCCTATTTATATAAAAATGCTAAAACGCCAAAGGAGACTAAATTAATAAAATATTAATTTATTAAAAATTATCTACGCCCACCATCTTTGCCCAAAACTCATCACACCTCTAGTGGGCCCCACCAAGATCAGATTTTCAACACCAACCAAAAGTGGGCCCACTATGTTTTAAAATAAAAATATTTATTTATGAAATTTCAATAATTCATAATAAATAGCCCTTTTATCAGAAAAATACGAATTTTATGTCCATTCCATAGGAAATCGAATTCTCTACAACTTTGCAGATTTAAATTTCTCTAAATTCCTAAACGAAAAATGCCCAAAATCCACATACGGACGATTTTTAATACCTTCATTCCGACAAAATATTGATAAAACACCTCAGCATTAATTCCTTCATTTATATCGACACAAAATAAATATTTCCCTATCAATCAACATAAAATAAATATTTTCTTATCATATAAATTAATAATTAATTATTCACAAATAATATTATAGAATCATAATTATGACAACCAGGTCGTTCTCAGGAAAGAGGGGGCTTTCCAATAAGGATTTCTCCTTACTGGAACGCAATTAGGTGACCAAACCCCTTTTCTAGACAGAGCTTCCTTAAACATTGCCAATAATGCTATCTAATAATATTATTCAAATAATATGATTTATTGATCTGATAATGGGAAATACTGTGCAGTGACAATTATTGAAACAATAATAATATAAAATATCAACGCAACAATTATTGAATCAATAAAATAAAATATTGAATAGTAATTACTATAACAATTATTGAGTAGTTCCTTCTTACGTAAGAATCAATAATTCAAAAATATTGTGCAATACTGTGTGCTACTGTGCAACCACGCGTATTACTATATTTTAACCAACAGGTAATCCAACAGTGTTAACGGTAACAATTACGCTGTTATTTATAAAAACTTAAACTTGTCATTTTCTTCATTCGACTGTTTTCCATTATGGGGCACACAAATGGCTGCGCCGTCGTACGAATATTCCCCGACAGTAAAAATATTCCACGAACAAACGAATATTCTCCGACAAAATGAATATTTTATAACCACTTGCTTATTTTGCAATATTTGCACATTTCACCCATAACCAAAGCATTATATCAAATTAACTCCTTATTATTTCAAGATAATGAATAGAGAAAATTCAATTGTATTTATAATAAGTTGGGGTCTTACATGCCTGACCTTTATTGACACGTGCATCAATGGATTAGCTTCCTTACTGGAAAAGCGTCAAGGATGCTTGACCTTCATTGACATGTGCATCAACGGATGAGATCGTAGGATGGTTCCTGACGCTTCGTTGGGTTTAACTACCAATGGCTGAGGATGTCAAGGCTTCTTGACCTTTGTTAATATGTACATTAATGGATGAAGTTTCCACTGGGAGAAGTATTTTGGAGTTATGCCTCCGAACTAATGGCATCGGACCTTCGTGAGGTATTACAGAGTGTAATTTAAAACTTTTGTGATCATTAGTACAGTAAACCCTGGGTTTGGGCAAATACCAATGAGTGACAGATGGACCTTCAGTTTGGTCTTTGAAAACCAGGATTTCAGGCTATTCTGCTCAATCGCGTAGCCTTTTTATTCATGATTTGGCCTTTTTAGCTTGCAAGACCTCTTTTGCAACTCAAACTGGACCGAGCCAAAGGGGTGAGCCCCACCCAGGGGAGCCGCAGGTACACCTGCGGCAAACCGTGGGTAGATTTAATCTATAGGTTACTTTCATAATTCATTTCCAAGTTGCGTCACACAGGAAATCCGAGAGCTCTTCTTAAGATCTGCTGAGTTCGAGCGTCTTTCTATAAATTCTGTCACTTTACAAGTGTTCTACACTGTCCTGGTAATGTATACATATCTTCTTTTCCAATTTTTATCCGTTGGAAAATTAAATATCACATGAAATGCTTTTAAACACATAGTAGTGAATATGCATGCTCATATGACATGATAAAAAATATTCAGCATAGCAAATGTTAGTATTTAACCATGCTAACCATAATGATGTTAAAAATTTTGACTTTTGAAATAGTAAAATTGGCACATTTTTCTGCTATTTCTTATCCTATTTGAGGACAAATGAGCTAGGTGAAAAAGCAAAGTAATCCTGCTAATTAGGCTACCCTTATAGATTGTTACTTTGATATATGTATGCATGTAGGATGTTTATGACTGTGGGCAGGTGTGCTACTGAATGGCCACCTAGTCATGCCTATGTGCATGTGGATAGTCCTGTTTATAAAGGAGATTATGGCAAAAATTTTCTAAAATGTAGGCATTGGATTTACATGCATTTTTAACTCTACTGTAGGCGTATGTTAAAATAATGCATGCATGTATGTAGTCATAAAATACATTTGAAAAAGCTCCAGGTTAGAATTTACCACACCCTTTTTGAGGTGATTTAGAGACTTATGTCTAGATATATGGATCCGAATCAGCCGAGTAGTTCCTGCAAGACCACTTTAGGTGTGCAGAGGAGGGCTTCTGACATGCCTTGACCCCGTTCAGTTAGACAACCTCGTCGTCTGACGGAGGCGGTGATACGTCTTGTCCGGGTTGAGATACCGGATGTTGAGGATGGGGAAGAGGATGTACCGGTTACGGACCCTGCTCCTGCTGCTCATGTTACCCATAGGGATCTTCTAGGCATTTAGGTGACGATCCTAGAGCTTCTGGGTGATTTGAGTCAACATTCCTTAGTTTAGTTGCATGCAAATGAGGTACAAGCTGGATTTTGATCTTCCCTTCTTTCCTATTAATGAGGAGTAAAGGTTCTGATGTTGATCTGCTTTGAAATGCAGGTTCCTGGCTTTACACAACCTAGAGGGAACTGGTTCAGTATTCACTCTATATATCAGGCTCTGCATCCAGATTATCGAGCGATTGTGCATGGTTGAGGCTTGTAGGCGTTCTTTTCCATCCTCCCCCGTCGTTGCCCTGGGGTTACATCAGGGCATTGTCTGAGTGCTGGTTTCACCAGACTTAGTTTCTCCATTTGTTAGACTGTGAGGTGATGATGACACCGATGGATTTTCAATTTATCACCGGTATGGAATTTGGAGGGGCGCCAGTGCCATGTACGGCGGATATTACCCTTGTAGACACTCAAAATTTTTCTGCATACCTATTACTAACATTGCATCAAGTGCGGGATCTTTTTTTAGAGATAACCCTAGAAGATAGCTCAGCTTAATTGCAAGACCCTGAATTTTATGAAATAAAAGTATTCAATTTTTCTTATAATTATTATTCAGTAAATGGTTAAATTGATAAAAAGTTAAAGTTAAGGGTGATATATGTAAAGTTTATAAAATACGCAAGCGGTTATAAAATACTCATTGTTGTCGGGGAATATTCGTTTGGTCGTGGAATATTCTTGTTGTCGGGGAATATTCGTACGACGACGCAACCATTTATGGGCCCCATAACAGAATAACTATCGGATGAAGAAAACGACAAGTTTGAGTTTTTATAAATAACGATGTAGTTGTTATCATTAACACTGTTGGAATACCTGGTGGTTAAAATATAGTAATACGCGTGGTTACACAGTAGCACACGATATTGCACAGTATTTTTTTGAATTATTGATTCTTATGTAAGAAGGCGCTACTCAATAATTGTTACAGTAATTACTTTTTAATATTTTATTTTATTGATTCAATAATTGCTACGTTGATATTTTATTTTATTGTTGTTTCAATAATTATCACTGCACAGTATTTCCCATCAATAATTCATATTATTTGAATAATATTATTAGATAACATTATTGGTAATGTCTAGAAAGTTCTGTCAAGGAGATGGTTGGTCACCTAATTGCGCGCCAGTAAGGAAAAATCCTTATCGAAAAGCCCCCTCTTTCCTGGGAACTGCCTGGTTTTCATTTTTGTGATTCTGTAATATTATTTGTGAATAATTAATTATTGATTTATATGATAAGGAAATATTTATTTTTGTATATTTTATATGGTTATAAATGAAAGAATTAAAGCTGAGGTGTTTTATCAGTATTTTATCGGATTGGAGGTATTAAAAGATCAAATCGGTGTTCTTAAAGCTCTATTACGTGAGTTATTTAATCCGACCGTTGGATCATTGTGATTTTTGGATATGTTATACATATATAAGTTGAATATATGTCCACAAATTTTGAACCGTTAAAAATTAATGTATGCTTTGTTATGAATTTTAAGTGGTGTTGAAAATCGTCCGTATGTGGATTTCAGATATTTTCTGTTTGGAATTTGGAAAAACTTAAAGCTACAAAGTTGTAGAGAATTCTATTTCGTGTGGAATGGACATATAATTCGTATTTTTCTGATAAAAGGGCTATTTATTATGAATTATTAAAGTTTCTGATTATTGTTTAAATGATAAAATATTTTAGAAAATTCTAGAATTGGTGGGCCCACCTTTGGTTGGTGAGAAATGTGCTCAAATTTTATTTCAAATGTAGTGGGTGGCAATAGTAATTGGTAAAGCCATCAGGTAGCAGGTCAAGTCTGCTTCGGCGTGCTAGCATTTTCTTATAAATAGAGTGCAGAGTTAGAATTGAAAATCACACAAGAAACATAAGTTTTCTCTCCCTATATTATCGAGCGTATTTTTGTTAGTATTTTGATACTTTAAGAGTTGCTAATCAGTGCAAGTTTCCTTCAGCGTCATATTCGATATTCTAGTTAGAATTGCTGCTCTTTTGAGGTACGGGATTGTAAGGGATTTTAAGGGATTATAAGGGATGCTATTTTCTTCTTAAATGATATTATTTTCTTCAATATCATTATGCCAAATTATTGATATGAGTTTTATTGTGGAATTTCTACCTTTTTCATGCCGGGGTTACTATTCACGTATACGACACTATTCACGTATACAGCACTATTCATGTATATGACACTATTTATGTATATGACATTATTTACGTATACGATACTATATACAAATACGGAGTACTATTCATGTGTTACTATTCACGAGTTACTATTCACGAGTACTATTCATGACAAAATTTGTTTCTTTTTCTGACCAAATTATCATTGATTTATGAATCTTACTCTTGAAATTAAATGCAGTTATTGATCATATTGTTTTTATTATCATATATAACATTTTTATAATCCTGGTGAAGAAAATTTCTCTTTCATTTGAGTGTAAAGGTGGGTAGATTATTTGTATGATCATGACTATGGGTTTTCTTTGGCCAGTAGTGAAAGTTGAATTGTTGACGGGTATGATCATGACCATTGAATTTACAATTGAATATCTTTAGCTTAAATACAAAGGTGAATTGATCAACATGGTTATAATTATGGTTTATATAAATTCTGAAATGATTATATATTTCTTTGAGATATTAATATCTTTGACCTGTAGTGAAAAGATGACCTGTTGTTGAATATCTTTTGCATGTAGTGTGTCGCCCCCAAATCTGGGTATCTTCCAACCCGACAGATGGTGCTACACGGTACTCATAACTGTACATTCATTTTATTGAAACGACATCAAAATATGTGTCTCAACGACATTCTTATTACATTAATAATATTACATCCCGTTCCCAGGTTTTAAACCATTACATTCTTTGTTCATCATTCTATAATATATACAACTTACTAGTTTATTACAAGGTAAACTAATCATTCAGCTTCGTCTTGCCTCTATCCTTGTCAGTTCCCTCGGTTCGTTCGGTCCTAGCTGCATTCATATGGTTTAAGCAAGAGTGAGCATAAAAAGCTCAGAAAGTACAACAATTTCTTTTAAACAACATGCTTGAAACATAGGAATCGTATATCTTCAATAACTGGATAATAGTTATGAAGTAATATCAATAACTAAAAATAACATTTCTTTTCTTTCAAAATGTTTTACAATAACAATATTTAGTAAAACATTAATTCTGGTCTAAGACCATGAACATTTTATAATTTCTTTGAAAAGAACAACACGAGACTAAGTCCGTAAGTTCGGTATATCTTACGAGCACTTCTGCGTGATCAGCCCATAGTACTCTATGTTGATCAACACTACATCCTGTTAAACGTATGTACATTTAAGTTTTGGCAACCTCGCGTGCCCATCGAATAATCGATGAAAAATACATTTGTTTATTCATACTCAGGCTTACCTTGAATCCATACCAAACAATTGTCGTAGGATAACGTTAGCAATTCTATATTGAAAGACTTGTAAATAAATCAATCTACTCTTCAAGATTAGTCTAGCCGAGATAAAACTGGCATCAACCCTTTAGTAAAACACTTCATGCATATCATAAAATGAATCACAGAAAACTTGGCTAACACGAAGGTTAGACAAGCGTTTAAGAAAAACTTTCCTTCAGCATCTGCTATAGTAAAATAACTTTTCCTTTCAGTCCTTACGGTTTGTACAATACATAACCACATAACATACCACATTACGTCATGAATGAACATACATGGTTTCTAATGAATCTTACCCTTCTTCTCAATCTAATCATGTATTAGATTTATTATTATTGGTTCCGGCTTGCCATTATCTTTTACATCATTCTTACCAACTTCTTTCTCTTCTATGTCTTTCGTGGATTTACTTCATTAATAGAACTCGTTTCGAGTTAATCATAATTCCTCACGGCTTACTAACATTCCTATGTTATTCGAAACTCAATCGTCATTTGTTAAGTACGCTTTATTGCATTCCGTTTACATTCATGTAATATTTAACAACATTTAGTTATAACTCTCAACGTTATAGTCATTATCATTATTGAATACAGTTCACGTTCCTTATACTTTACGTTCGTCGTTTAACTACTCATTAAACAACATTAAATTCCTAAAGTCATCACTATAACAATGATTTAGGAAAGGTCTTATCATGTTCATTAAGTAATTACATAACCCATACTGGTATTGCAAACCATTGGATTCATAATCAACTTGGTCAACAAATTTCTACAGCCGACTTAGCACATTACATTGTTCTCATTACGTTCATCTTCAATTGATTATTAACCTTTAATCATCATACATTAAGTGTCTAACAATGCTTTAACAATGTTATATTTACACATTAGTTCGTAACTAATGAGTTATCTTTCATTCTATACTTCTAAACTATCTTGTTTGTCGAAACTCTAGAACTGGCGCCGCAACGACACACATAGCTCTCCTTTTCGCGCCGCAGTGCGAGTTTGCAGTAGGCAATGACACTTTGCCCGGCGTTGCAGCGCCACCATTTGGCCTTGGGTTGGCGACGCGGCGCCAACTCTGTGCCTTATAAAATTTACAGCTTTTGCAAATTTGGCGAAACTCCCGGACACATAACGTCTTCATTATAAGTTCGAATTGGCTTGTTCAAAAGTCTACGGTTCACAAATTACATACTCTACGCGTTCATGTATGAATTTTATCTATTTGACTTCGTTTGCTAAAAATTCACCTATTGGTTCATTTTTAACGAAAAAGATAAAAGTTCGTGAACGTTCAACGCTCGTTTCTTCGTTTTAAGTCAGAATTCAGGTCATTTTTGAGTCCGCAACTCTATAATGCCAAATATGACTTGCCTCCATTGAAAACTAGTGTTTCCAAGCTCAATTTCAAATATTGACTTCCATTTCGAGAATTTCACGAATTCGACGATTATCGTCCAAACTCGTAAATTTCGCCTTAACTTCATTTCTTATGATTTGTTCATCGTTTCAAATGGATTCAGTCCATCATACTAACATCTTGACATACATACTTCATTATCTTATAAACATGATAAGTTATTACTTGTTCTTTGTGAGTTTGTAACTTATAAAAGTATAAACTATTTATGACTTCATTTCTCATGACTTATTATAGGTGAAGTCTTTTAACCACAATTCTTGCTTCTTATTATCATACAATCTTTAAAATAAACATATGTGAAGTTCATCTAAGTTCCTCATGAGTTCATAACTTAATTAATTTTGAATTACTAATTCATGACTTATACGGCTTAAATCCATTAATTAATCACTCGTATCATTCCTTAGCATACATGTTCTACCACTACCCACTTCTCTAACAATGGAAGAGAAAGAGATTCATAGTTTAAGTTCTTACCCTTGATAATCACTTGACTAAGCTTTAATCTCCTTCTTGCTTCTTGAATTCTCAAAGGCTAACTTGTTCTAGCTTTTGTAGCTTTTTCTCTCTAACCAATAAGCTATAAGTTATTGGATGAAAAACTAACAACTAAAAAATGAGATAACAACCTTCTTATTTATAGGACTTCCTAAGTTAGGGTATAATGGTCATAAGACCAATCCACCTCCTTAATAACCTACTTACTATTCATTACCTAGACATTAAGTTAACTTGGCCACCACACTTACTTAGCTCTTAAGTATACTTGCTTAGCACATAGCTTATCCTTTACTTGCTCATCAAATTAATTACTTGGTCATCACAACACTTATCCATTAAGTTAACTTGTTAATCACATAAAAGCACTTTGCTTGCTCATTACACATAAGCACTTTACTTAGCCTTTAAGTTACTTAACTTATCATTTGCTTAACCCTTAAGTCTACTTTCTCATCACAATTAATTCTTGGTCACCAATTTACCCATGGGTTGCCCCATGGATCAAGCTTTACCCTTTGGATCTTATCTTGGGCTTTGCATTCGATTAGCTTAATTAACCTATCTTATACATTGGGCTTGTAATTAAACAAACATTGGACTTAACCATTTCCACCCTTGGGTTTAACCATTCCTATACTTGGGCTTGTTCATTAAATTACATTTGGCTTAACATCTTATAACGTATAATCTTCGTATTCTAACTCGTATACTTATTTAATATATGACATTCCATCATTCACACATATTCGTATAATACCTCGTGTTATACTCATATTCATTACTTTGTACAATACTTACGTATTATACAATCATTGCTTTAATTCATTACACGCATTAAAATTCCTTCCCGGAATTCACTTTCCATAATCGTTACGTTTTAAGTCTGCAAGTGAAAAACTGCATTTGCCATAACTGAAATATTATTGGGTATTCTATCTCATCTCGATATTCTATCATTACGTATTTCTAGAAAATTCAAAAATAATTCCCGAGCAGAAATGCGTGAATAGTGTTTTTCAGAAAATTTCTCAAAAAACTTTTATTTTCGTCTTGGAAATTCAAACACTTTAATTCTATCACGTAGCCAAAATACTATGACATTCCGATATGCATAGGTTATAGAACAAACTTCAAATAGCTTACTCCCATAATTAATTAATTAAATTCATTTAATCCACATAATAAAATAAAAATTTTATTCTCAAAAATCCAATTTTTCTGGGGCGTTACATGTAGTGTAAAGATGACCTGTTGTTAAATATCTTTGGCCTGCAGTGCAAAGATGACCTGTTGTTTAATATCTTTGGCCTGTAGTGCAAAGATGAACTGTTAATCAATATCTTTGGCTCGTAGTGCAAAGATGAATTTATTAGTATGATTATGAATATGAACTGTGATTTGATATAACCATGATCTTTGATGTTTCAGGTAAACACGGGTGATGAAAATTATCTTCATCTTGGATGAGAAGAGGAAATTAGAACTACAATTATGATTATGATTTATTCACATGACTGTGAACAGGATCTGTTGATTGATGTTACAAGGTTAAAACGTTGTTGGTAGATTTTTAACATGAAGAAGATAATTGACTTTATGGTCTATTTGACTCTTCTAATGTATTGCTCGTTCCGCTGCAACTATGGTTGAAAAGTTTTATCATCTACCATATGTTCTCAATCTCTAATTCATTACTGATGAAGGCTATTGATAAATTATTTATCTTAGTCTTGATATTCTTTACTAGGCTAGTTGTGCTCACCCTTTTGCTTCATAATTCCTTTCAGGTAATAAGAGTGTTGTTGGGTCGAGCGGGGATAACAGGGGAATAGAACGGTGGTCTATAGCTGTTGAGGTTCTCCCTAAATAGTATGGAAATAATTTTATAGAGAACTATAGATAAGTGTGTCGTATTGTATACGTCATTTGATATTTAATTTTGGTGAACCGAATAGGGTGAGGTGAACCCAAATTTGGAAGGGAGTTCTGCCACTATCATACAAGATGTCTAATGACCTACGAGTTATCAGAAGACATGTTTATACACATCTACTTGCTGATTATATCTATGAGAACTACCTATATAATCTTGGAGTTTAGTTGAGATATAATTCTCAATTGGAGACAATGGAGATAATTATATGTCAAGAAAAGACTCACCATCGGAAAGAACATGATAGTAATCTTCTCATTTTTGGGGTCTATTAGTTCAACCAAGGATAATTCTATGGGCATATGATATCTATCATAACCTAGACGCATGGCCTCCCATGTACGAAGGTTTTCTTGAGCACTTCCCAAAGATTTTAGTTTCCAAAACAGTTATTGATTGTACCTTTATGTAAGGTGCAATTGAGACGTGCTATCCAAGGTTGGGATAAGAGTTACATTTGGTATATATTTGTATCAAAACTCACAACATATGTGTTGTTGTATTTTGCACGACAATTGTAGTAATAAAGTTGTAGTTATTTTCTATACCATGTATTTGGCGACTCAAAATGGGTTGGATGGATTGGACCTATTTTGGGGGCATCACATTAATCCCAAAAATACCATCGGAAGTTCAGTTTCAACCCCGAAAAACACACCAGGAGTATCGTTTCCCCATCTCGGAGATAACCTCAGGGATAGCAATGCAAATGCCAGAAATTCCACAGGAGAAGGCCGATTCATCTTGGAGATAACCCCGAGATGTTCAGTCTCAGTCCTGAAAATAACACCGACAAAGACAATGTCAACCTTGGAGATAACCCCAAGGATTGCAGTTGTAGTTCCAAAGATAACCCCGGAGATGCTCGTTTCAACCCATGCAGTCAGCTTTAACCTCAGGACTCACACCGAGGCACTTAATTCACAAACCCAAAGATAACCCCGAGAGGACAGGCACACCTTAGAGACAACCCTAAGGGCATTCAATACTTGCAGTTGTCCAATTTCAGAGATAACCCTGAGCAACGTCTCCTTTATTAGCAAAAACCGGAGATAACCTCGGTGAAGGGCAAAGTCATCAAATTGCCACCTCAACCCCACATGGCGCCATCTCAACAAACAACAATCAACATACATTCTATACAACAATGTCCCACAAGAACCAAGGAGTTTCAATCTCGAGTGACTACTACACAAGGTAGCACACCTGATAGAATTTGAAGCCTAAAGAGATAGGACATGGTTCCATTTTCCTGACTTTGTACAACCTCTAATCCCATGTAATTGCGTAGCTATCGACAATAACAGTCCAAAATAGGTCTTATAAAACCTCAATCAGATGCTCAGATTGAAGTTCTGCAAGTTCAAGCGGATATCACGTTGCACGCGTGCACGTACTTCGAGAACCCGAGACTCGCGGAGCCCGGGGCACATCGGGCAGCCACAGGTACACTTGAGGCTCCCATCTCTACAAATATAGAGCTTGGGCTGGCCATATTTAAGAGACAAAAAGGCGAGGAAGCCCTATCAAATTTGCTCTGTACACCCCCCATATTGAGTGCTTTCTCATTTTAAACACTTATTAGCTCACATATAGCTATATTTTTACCGGCGGGAGCTGATTGTTTATCCACTTAAATTCATAGAAGTCTTCTTTGGCAGCCCACTGTAAGCCTTCTTACACATTATAAAGCTTTGCACACATTCTTCTTCACATTGAGAGTCGTGTTGTGTGTGTATGCTTGGACTTTGGTCTATGGTTTTCATTTCAGTCTGTATATATATATGGACTAATATTATCGAGTTATGCCTCGATTGGGCCTGGATTCATGTCTGAAGCGTTTACTTGCTTTTATATATTGTAGACACTCGAAATTTTCTACAAACCTGTTACTAACATTGCAGGAGGGCAGATTCATTTTTCGGACATAACCCCTGAAGACAACTTTCATTCCGGATATTACTGAAAGTTCAGTTTTAACCCTAGACCACACATCGGGAATATTAGTCTCAACCTCGGAACACACACCAGAAGGATCATTTCCAACCTCGGAGATAACCCCGAGTTTCATCCTTGGCGATAACACTAAGGAATGCTGTTGCAGTTCTGGCGATAACTTCAGAAATGCTTGTTTGAAATGCATGCGATCAGCTTCAATCAGACCTACCACCGAAGTACTCATACCTCAGACCCAGAGCTAACATTAGGTAGACAGGCACACTTACAGATGACATTGCGGCATTCAAACAAGCAGTCCAATCTCAGATGTAACCCTGCGCAACGTATGCTTTCAACTCAAACCGGCGATAACCCCGGTGAAGAGTCATACGTCATCTTGATACCTCAACACTTGCGCGTCATCTTAACACTTCAGACATACATACATACGACAATGTCCTACAAGAACCAAGGAGTTCCAATCCCAAATGACTATTACGCGTGGCAGCACACCGGATAGATTTTGAAGCTTAAATACCATGGGCATGGTTCCCTCTTCCTGACTTTATACAACCTCTAATCCTTGTTATTGCGTAACTCTCGATACAAACAGCCTGAAGAAGGTCGTATATACGTCGTTCGGATGCTTGGATTGAAGTTCTGTAAGTTCGAGAGGACATTATAGTGCACGAGTGCACGTACTTCGAGACGACAGGACCTGCGGAACCCGGGGCACCCCGGGCAGCCGCAGGTGCATCTACGGCTGCCACAGGTACCCCTGCGGCTCCCCCATTTATAAATAGAGGGCTTGGGGTAACCATTTAAAAAAAAGGAAAAGGAAAGAAAGCCATGCCCAATTTGCTTTGTACACATCCATATTAAGTGTTTGCTCTTTTTTAAACACCTGTTAGCTCACATATAGCTATACATTTACCGGTGGGAGCTGAGTATTTATCCATATAGAGTCATAGAAGTCTTCATTGGCAGCCCACTGTAAACCTTCTCACACTCTATAAAGCCTTTCTCTTCATCTTTGCACACACTATTCTACACATTGAGAGTTGTGTTGTGTACGTATGCCCGGACTTCGGTCCGCGGTTTTCATTTCTGTCTGTATATATATATATATATACTTATATATCTATATACTTATATATGGACTAACATTATCGAGTTATGCCTCGATTGAGCCTAGACTTATGTCTGGAGCGTTTACTTGCTTATATATATGTATATATATATATATACACTTATATATATATATATATATATATATATAACTGTTGTTAGACATATATGATGAGCCTGGATTTTACATCTGGAGCGTTTATTGCTTTTATATATATTTGTATATAAATATATATAATTGTTGTCGGACATATCTGATGACCCTGAATTTTACATCCGGTACGTTTACTATTTATATATATATATATATATATATACATTTCTGTCAGGCCTGGAGTTTTCTTCGTGGCCTTTTACAGCTTTATTTACATTTCGTCCCGCCTGGAGTTTACTTCGTGGCGGTTGATCGCATTTACTACTTTATTTACATTTCCGATCCCCCATGGAGTCGCTTCGTGGTGGTTGATCATGTCTATATATATATATCGCTTTTATATATTTACATTTCTGATCCCCCATGGACTTGCTTCGTGGTGGTTGATCATGTCTGTATATATAAATTTACAACTTTTATATATATAACTACTTACTGCTTTCCAAACAAACTGCAGTATCATGTGAGCCTAGAAATCATGTGATCACAGATTCAGTCTACTGAATCTAGATTCGGTTCCCATGATGGACATTTTTCAGCTGTAAGCAGCTTGTACATTATTTACGGTGTCTGAATTTCCTTGGATGGATGTCATGCCCATGAGGAGTGCGGCACTGCTGTATATTATTTTCTCGAAGATGCCTCACATCTCAAAAATAAAAGCAAACAAGCCGAACATTTTAATAATAAAATGGAAGTATGAAAAGGTCTCAATTCCTATTTAGCACAGGGTTTGAAAAACCTCTTTTTACAAAACTTCATTGCTATATCTTGCTTAAAACTGAATTTTTCTATAAATTCAAACCCTTTGTATATAAGTGCGAACGAGGCCTCCACACTACTTTCAAATAATTGCAAATTGACACACACACACACACACATTCACAACACAGTTTCTTTGAGGAGTGGTGGTCACCGTGGCAACACGGATGTCGGGGGGTGCCTAACACCTTCCCTCCGCATAATCAAGCCCCCGAACCCAAATGAATCTCGATTTCATAGACCCGTTTGGCAGTGTCACATCACTGGGTCAATGTACAAACCTTTTCGGTTGCGTTGGTGCAACCAGTTAAAAACACCAACTGGCGACTCTTAAAGTCAAATCGTCGACATTACACATGTCAGACCTTTTTCACTTGTTTTTTCAAACAAATCTCACATTAACATGAGAACACCAAAGAATAAGTAACGAAAATGGACAACTAAAAATGTTATATACTCTGCTGGGGACTCCAGTAAGAGGGCTTAAGCCGCTATTACAAGCTTTTCAAAATAGTTATATACTTGTGTGTGAATGTTGCATTTACATTTATGATGAATGTGTACGAATGCATTTTTACTTACTACACTGCTAAATATCTATCTGTGATATTAGTGCTTCGCACATGTCATCATTTTGCATAAACGTTGAGACATGTTGTATGTGAATGTATGTTGTGTGGTCCCTCCACCAGGAGGCTATCCTGTTGGTGTTTGATTACTAGACTTGTAGGAAGACTAATTCCAACGAGGCTTAGGAAAGGCACCACCCAGATTCGCTCCAGTTGAAAGACCGGATTAACTTCTCGTCAAGTAGATTGCGATAATCTAGGAACCTTCATGCCAAAAAGCCGCGAGAGTAACCCTAAGATAGGTCAACCTTTGATAAACCAAACGCGAAGGAAAGTCTCTTCATGGTTTCCATTTTCAATTACTTGTAAAAGCATTTACTTGTAATTTTATTCCATGATCATCTATATGTAATGGAAAATATGAAGGATATTTGTGCATACCTAACATGTTATCAATTAACAACCGTTTTGCAGGACCATATTCCTAAAATGGGCACATCATGATAACATTTACATTATCCCTAAGACTAAACTATATAAGTCTTTTGTAGGGAAGAAATTGGGCCTGTTATCCGCTCAAAATCCAAAAAGGCAACGAGCCTACAACCAATCATGTCTTCTTCTGACCAGTCTAATACTGTTTCCCGAGAATAATTTGACGGATTGAGTAAACAAATTACGGATTTGGCTGTTCTACTGAAAGAATTGCATCAATCTGCTCAGGGTACGGAGATGCATACACATACAGAATCCTCTTCACAAGGAGGAGCTTAAGGTTTGAAAAAAACAATTCCAGAACCTTAGTTGGATACAACCAACAAAGACCCTAAAAACACCCATCTCAAAGGAGATCCAGACACCGGTGACATCAGGAAGAAGGTCCTCCAAATGGAGGAAACTATCCGTGTTCTCAAAGGGATTGAAACATATGGAAGTGTTTCATATGTTGACCTTTGCATATTTCCTGGGGTTCATTATCCAGAGAAATTCAAAACCCCTGATTTTGAAAAATATAACGGATTAGGGGATCCTTATACACCTTTGAAAGTGATCATTGGAGAACTTGGATCTTATGCAGAAAATGAGAAGCTCAGAATGCAGCTGTTCCAAAAGAGTCTGACTTGAGAAGCCCGTTCATGGTATACCAGATTAGACAAATCAAAGATCCATAGCTGGGAAGAGCTAGCTCACGCCTTCCTCACTCAATACAGTTTTCAATCTCAGATGGCTCCTGACCGGTACCAAATTACCAAGGTCAAGAAACAGTCTAATGAGTCATTCAGAGAGTATGCTCAAAGGTGGAGGTGCCTTGTTGCTCAAGTTATTTCTTCCATGACAGAATCAGAAATGGTCATGACTTTCATAGATATACAGGAAGCTCCTTTCTATGAAAGAGTTTTAGCCAGTATTGGAAAACCATTCTCTAAAATGATTAAACACGGAGAAATGGCTAAGATGGGATTGAAGTCTGGTAAGATTCAAGACCTAACCGCTCTTAAAGCAGTTGCTGAGCACATCCAATCTAGATCTTATGGAAACAACCCCTGGAGGGTCCATAAAAAGAAAGAGGAGGATGTTTCCTTGATACTACAAGGACAGAAAGGCAGTCAGAACATGCCTATACAGAGGAGAAACTACTCCCCTTTCTAAGCACAATTTTCAAACCCTCCATTGCCGAAGAGTGGAGAAGTAAAGCGTCCTCGAATGTTCACACCCTTAGGGTACTCACTCGAGAATATTCTGGCTCTTCTAACTACTCAGAAGAAAATCACACGTCTTCTTCCACCAGCTAACCCTAACGGGAGGGGTTTTAATGCTACTCGAAAGTGTGCTTATCATGCCGGAGCACCTAGTCATGATACTCAAGATTGTTGGGCCTTGAAACACAAGATCCAAGATTTAATAGACAACGGTGAGATCGTGGTCATCAAACTAGATCAACCTCATGTGCAAGACAACCCTATTCCTCAACACAAAGAAGAAGAGGTTAACATGATCAGTTGGAGCACTGGACAGAGTTCCAGTTTTAACGGTGAATCATCCCCGACCATCAAAGATGGTGTTGACAAATGGGATTATGCAAAGTTCTAGTTTACTATGGAACGAAAGATGAAAGCTTTTTGCAAACAAACTGAGTAATTGACAGAACTGGTGACCCACGATCATCAAATCACACGCCAATTAATTAGACAGGACCATGCCTATCTCCTTCCATTTGTTATGAATGCTCCACCATCACCTTCAGAAAGTGAAGCTATGGAGGATAAGGTTGCAAAGAGATCCAATCCTAAAGCCCATCGGGATTTTGTCAATCAGAGGGAGTTTACCTATCTAGGCCAACCTATGGAAGAAATATTTCAAATGCTGATCAATGAAGGAAGAATTACATCCCTTCTACATCCAATCAATCCCCGTCAGGACGGTTTAACTATGACGGAGTGTGTCAGTATCATTCCTATTCTTACGGACACAGCACAGGTGAATGCTGGGCACTCCGCCATATCATTCAAAATCTTATTGATAGTGGTGTCCTACAAATGGCAGATGATGACACTGTGCAACTTGAGGGTGGGAATACATGTCCTACCAAATGGAAGGGATCAGTAGAAGTTATATTCGATGAGGATTATGAAACTGTCAAAGCATTTCCCATACAAGCAATTCAACTCAAATGAACTGACAATCCTTTAAAAGTTGTCGCACCAGAGCCATTTTCTTTACCTTTCAGACCACAATATCCTGTTGCTAGCTTACACAAAGTTCCATGGAATTATGGACAAGCTGAAGGATCCACGTCTCATACTACTGCTACAGTATCAAAGGAAAATCCACTGTATCTTCCTCAGAGGGTGATAAAGCCTACTCTCAAAGCAAAAAGGAAGATTCCCATGGAGGAGATTGAAAAATTCCTCCGCACTATGGGCCATAATGAAGCCAAGGTGGTTTTAAGCTTAAGAGAAACTCCACATCAGATATCAATACTGGACTTGGTTTTCTCTTTCGAGGATCATAAGAAGATTTTATTGAAGGTTTTGGAAGAAGCCTACTTACTGAAATCAGTGGATGTGGAAAAATTTCAACATATGGTTGATCACATTTTCAACAATAATGTGATATTCTTTACTGATGACAAAATACCTCCCAAATGGACCAGTCATTCCAAGCCATTTCACATTACAGTTTAAACTTCCGGGTATATGCTAGCTAGAGTTTTGATAGATGGAGGTTCGTCTCTAAATATCTGTCCTTATACCACCTTGGTGAAGATGGATGTCAATCTCAAACGGATCCAAAGAAGCCATACGGTTATCAAAGCTTTTGGTGGATCCCGACGAAATTCCGTCAGAAAGATTGAGTTGCCAATTGAGATTGGTCCAAATACATTCAATATATCCTTCCACGTCCTCAAAATAGACTCAAGATATAACCTGTTATTGGGGAGACCATGGATACACATGGTTGGGCTGTTCCCTCCACACTACATCAATAACTCAAATACATTATCAACAACAGTCTAGTCACTGTTAACGCTGAGCCGGAATGTCCTGAACAAGGAGATCTGTCAATTATCAGTTTCAACTCAGAAGCTGAGCCGACCAGTTTTCATACCTTGGAAGTGATTAAAACTCAATACCATCCTATTGAAGCACCACTTCCCATACCCAAGATTTCCTCCACCAGGAGGCTATCCTGTCGGTGTTTAATTATTAGACTCGTAGGAAGACTAATTCCAATGAGGCTCAGAAAAGGCACCACCGAGATTTGCTCCAGTTGAAAGACTGGATTAACTTCCCGTCAAGTAGATTGCGATGATCTGGGAACCTTCATGCCAAAAAGCCGCGAGAGTAACCTAAGATAGGTCAACCTCTGATTAACCAAACGAGGAGGAAAGTCTCTTCATGCTTTCTATTTTCAATTATATGTAAAGACAATTACTTGTAATTTTATTCCATGTTCATCTTTATGTAATGGAAAATATGAAGAATATTTGCACATGCATATTAATATATGGCATGCTATCAAATGATACCTAATTTGCAGGATAATATTCCTAAAATGGACACATTATGATAGCATGTAAACATTTATACATTCACTAAGACTAAACTATATAAGTTTTTTATAGGAAAACAATTGGGCCTATTACCCGCTCAAAATCCAAAAAGGCCACGAGCCTACAGCCAACTATGTCTTCGTCTGACCAGTCTAATCCTGCTCTTGTCTCACGAGAAGAGTTTGATGGATTAAGCAAACAAATAACAAATTTGGCTGTTCTGCTTAAGGAATTACACCAATCTACTCAAGGTTCATAAATACCCGTACATACAGAATCCTCTACACAAGGAGGAACACAAAGTTCAGATAAAACAAATCCTGAACTAATGTTGGATACGACCAACAAAATTCTTGAAAACACCCATCTTAAAAAAGATCTAGACACCGGTGATATCGGGAAGAAAGTCCTTTAAATAGAGGAAACCATCCATTCTATCAAAGGGATTGGAACACATGAGAGTGTTTCATATGCTGACCTTTGTATATTCCCTGGTGTGCATTATCCAGAGAAGTTCAAAACTCTTGACTTTGAAAAGTATGATGGGTTAGGGGATCCTTACACACATTTGAAGATATTTATAGGAGAACTTGGATCTTATGCAGATGATGAGAAGATCAGAATGCAGCTGTTCCAGAAAATTCTGACTGGAGAAGCCTAGACGTGGTATACCAGATTAGACAAATCAAAGATCCATAGCTAGGAGAAACTAGCTCATGCCTTCCTTACTTAGTACAGCTTCCAATCTCAGATGGCTCCTGATCGGTACTAGATTACCAAGGTAAAAAAACAATCTACTGAGTCTTTCAGAGAGTATGCTCAAAGGGGGAGGCGCCTTGTTGCTCAAGCCATTCCTTCCATGATGGAATCAGAAATGGTCATGACCTTTATTGACATACAAGAAGCTCCTTTCTATAAAAGATTTTTAGCTGGCATTGGCAAGCCATTTTCTAAAATGATCAAGCAGGAGAGATGGCTGAGATGGGATTGAAGTCAGGAAAGATTCAAGACCTAGCCACTCTTAAAGTAGTTGCTAAGCACATCTAATCTGGAACTTATAGAAACAACCCCCGGAGGGTCTATAAAAAGAAAGAGGAAGATGTTTCCTTAATACTATAAGGTCAAAAAGGCAGTCAGAATATGCCTACCCAGAGGAGAAACTACTTCCCTTTGCAAGCACAGTCTTTAAACCCTCCATTTCCTAAAGGTGGAGAAGTTAGACGCCCCCAAGTGTTCACACCCTTAGGGGACTCACTAGAGAATATCCTTGCTCTTCTGACTACTCAGAAGAAAATTACACATCTTCTTCCACCAGCCAACTAGAATGGGAAGGGTGTCAATGCTACTCAGAAGTGTGCTTTTCATGCTGGGGCACCAGAACATGACACTCAGGATTGCTGGGCCTTGAAACACAAGATCCAGGACTTGATCGATAATGGGGAGATTATCGTGACTAAACCCGACCAACATCATGTGCAAGACAATCCTCAACACAAAGAGGGAGAGGTCAATATGATTAATTATAGCAGTGGACAGAGTTCAAATTACGTTGTTGAATCTTCCCATACCAACAAAGATGGTGCTGATAGATGGGATTATGCGCAGTTCTAATTTATGATGGAGCTAAAGATTAAGGCTCTTTGCAAATAAGTAGATCAATCGGCAGAACGGGTGATTCATCAACACTAAGTCACATGCCAATTAATCAGTCAGGAGAATGCTAGTCTCCTTCCTTTTGTTATGAATATTCCATCCTCGCCTTCAGAAAGTGAAACACTAGAGGATAAAGTTGTGAAAAGAGCAAGTGCCAAAGCCCGTCGGGATTTTACCAACAAAAGAGAATTTACATACCTTGGCCAACCTATGGAGGAGATATTTCAAATGTTGATCAATGAAGGAAGAATTACATCCCTTCTACCTCCAATCAATCCCTGTTCCAGACAGTTTAATTCTGAGGGAGTATGCCAATATCACTCCCACTCTCGCGGTCACAACACAGAAGAATGCTGGACACTCCGCCACCTCATTCAAAATTTAATTGACAGCGGTGTCCTACAAATGGAAGACGATGACACTTTATTACTCGAGAGTGGGAACACATGTCCTATAAAAAGGAAGGATGGCATAGCAGTTATCTCCGCTGAGGATGATTTGGTGTCAACCCACTCACAATACAAGCAATTCAACTCAAAGGAGTTGACAATCATTTGAAAGTGGTTTCACCAGAGCTAATTAACTTACCATTCAGACCACAGTATCCTGTTCTCAACCTACACAAAGTCCCATGGAATTATGGGCAGGCTGAAGGATCTACTACACATACTGCTGCAGTGTTGGAGGAGAATCCATTGTATCTTCCCCATCGGGTGATGAAGCCCGCCATTAAATCAAATGGGAAAGTTCCCATGGAGAAGATTGAAGAATTCCTTCGTATCATGGGCCATAACGCAGCCAAAGTGGGTTTAAGCTTGAAAGAAGCTCCACAACAAATTTACATATTAGACTTGGTTTTCGCTTCCAAAGATCACATGAAGGTATTGCTAAGGGTCTTGGAAGAAGCCCATTTACCGAAATCAGTGGATGTGGAAAAATTTTAACATCTGGTGGATCACATTTTCAACAACAATGTGATATCTTTCACTAATGACGATATACCCGTTGAAGGGACCGATTATTACAAGCCGTTGCATATAACGGTTTTGTCATCCGGATATATGGTTGAAGGAGTATTGATAAATGGAGGTTCATCTCTTAACATCTGTCCTTATGCTACCTTAGAGAAGATTAATATCAACCCTAAGAGGATCAAAAGCAGCCATACAATTATCAAAGCTTATGACGGGTCCCGACAAAACGCCGTTGGAGTAATTGAATTACCAGTGTTGATTGGTTCAAATACATTCAATGTATCCTTTCATGTGCTCAAAATAGCTACAGGATACAACCTGTTGTTCGGAAGACCATGGATTCATATGGCTGGAGCTGTCCCTTCCTCCCTTCATCAGCAACTCAAGTACATTATCAACAATAGCCTAGACACTATTAATGCTGAGCCGAAATGTCCAGAACAAATTGATATGCCACTAATCAGTTTCAATTCAGAAATTGAGCTGGTTAGTTTCCACGCCCTAGAGGTGAGCAACACTAATTACCATCCCATTGGGGCACCACCTCTCACACCTAAGATTTCTACTGAGGTTATGTTGGCCACTCAAGAGATGATGTATTGGGTCATCAACCTGGACAATGGTTAGGTAAAGAGCATTAGGGTATTAAGCACCCAATTCAAGTGCCTAGTCAGACAGGAACAACTGGATTAGGCTATTCTACTAGCTCCAGTCACAGGAATCCTCATAAACATAAACAAATTCCTTCAACTTCCGCTATACGACAATTTTCTCCACCTGAAACTCCTGAGCTGATACAGTCTTCGATAAAGGTGTTAGCCCATATTATGGCTATGCTATTTCCAAAACCAGTACCAGTTAAAGCAAAAGAGGTCCTGATTCCTGATCTGGAAGTGGAAGAGAGGGAATGAAAACGTAAACAAGACATCGCCCTGATGATGTCAGACATATGCATCATTGTCCACGATGAACATATAAACAGATACACCCCACACGATGATTGCCCAGATGTCATAGTCATTATTAGGGAAAAGGAGGACGATGATAGCCCCTCCATCACTGTAGTCCATCATGACTTTACCCTTGACAATTGGAGCATCACTCCATGCATTGGTCGACGAGGGTAAAATGGGTAGAAATTCCATCTTCCCTGTAGATAACTTTAACTGCTTACTTTTCTGTACATTATTAGCAGTTATTTTATCAGTACATGCTAACACTTTGTATGATTGAAAATTTTCATATATTAAGTGAAAGTATATTTTATTTCAGGACTCTGAATTTAGATGTGCCTGTACTTACTAATGAGGTGCCTTTTCTCCACAAGGACTATAATGTTGATGAAAAGTTGGACTCAGACTTGATGGAAATACAAGAGGACATTGAGATACCTCAGGAGATCAAGGAATGGGTCAAAGACAAACCTAAACCTAATCTTGATCAAACCACCTCTTTGAATCTCGAAACCTTAGAAAACCCTAAGCTAATCCAGATTGGTTCAAACCTCACTCTAAACCAATGGAATGACATGGTTGCGCTACTAACCCAATTTCAGGATGTGTTTGCATGGTCTCATAAAGATATGGTGGGTTTTTCCACTGACATTATCCTTCATCGGCTTCCCATTAAATGGGGATTCAAGCCAGTCAGGCAGAAGCTCAAGAGATTGAAACCTAAGTGGAGTTTAAAGGTTAAAAAAGAAATTGTGAAACAATTTCAAGCAGGCATCATCATAGTGTCTACATACCATGAATGGTTATCAAACATAGTCCCCGTGCCTAAGAGTTCGCGGATGTATTTCCGGAGGAGTTACCGGGTATTCCACCGGACAGGGAGGTGGTGTTTGTAATTGATCTATTATTGGGAACGACACCAGTTTTAAGGGCACCATATCGGATGGTGCCAGTTGAGATGAATGAGTTAATGGTTCAATTACAAGAACTATTAGATAGGAAGTACATTCAACTGAGTGTGTCTCCTTGGGGAGCACCGATGTTGTTTGTAAAGAAGAAGGATGGGTCGTTAAGACTTTGTATTGACTATCAAGAGTTGAACAAGTTAACGATTAAGAATAAATACCCGTTGCCCAGGATCGATGATCTATTTGATCAGTTGAAAGGGGCAAAGTATTTTTGTAAGATAGATTTGCGCACTGGGTATCATCAGTTAAAGGTGATGAAGGAGGATGCACCTAAGACGACGTTCAGAACTCGTTATGGTTATTACGAGTTTCTGGTAATGTCGTTTGGGTTGACTAATGCGCCAACCGCATTTATGGATATGATGAACAGGTTGTTCAAACAATATTCAGAAAAGTTTGTCGTAGTGTTCATTGATGATATTCTAGTCTATTCAAAGACGCCAGAAGATCGTGCAGAACATTTAAGAATAGTGTTGGAAACACTAAGGAAGGAGAAGTTGTATGCGAAATTCACGAAGTGTGAATTTTAGCTTGAGCAAGTACAATTTCTAGTGCAGCTTTGCATAAAGGACTGGGTTACGTGCTCATCCAGCATGGCAAAGTCATTACGTATGCATCACGTCAATTGAAGGATTATGAGAAGGTATATCCTACTCATGATTTGGAATTGGCAGCTATAGTTTTTGCCTTAAAGATATGGAGGCATTATCTATATGGTGAGAAGTGTGAGATATACACGGACCACAAAAGTCTGAAATATATCTTCACACAGAAGGAGTTGAACATGAGACAGAGAAGGTGGTTAGAGTTAATAAAAGATTATGACTGTGATATTTTATATCATCCGGGGAAAACAAATGTAGTAGCCGATGTGCTAAGTAGGAAGGGTAGAGAGAAACTGTCAATGTTAACAACTCATAATGAGTTGATAACAATGATGGCAAGCATGGAATTAGAAGTTAAGTTACCGGAGGAGACGGTGGAAATGTTATTTTCCATGAAAACCCAACCGACCATAGTGGAGCGGGTTAGGGGAATATAATCGAGCAACGAGGAATGCAAGCAGATGAAGAAGAGGGTAGATGATGATGAGAAGACTAAGTATAACCTCGATAAGGAGGGATTACTTCATTTTGAAGGAAGAATTTGGGTTCTAAATGATCCCAAATTAAAGGAGGAAATAATGATAGAGGCTCATAGCTCGAGGTACTCGATACATCCCGGTAGCACGAAGATGTTTCAAGACCTTTGTCAGAACTTTTGGTGGCCAAACATAAAGAGGGAGATAGAAGAATACGTTAGTAGGTGCTTAACTTGTCAAAAAGTTAAGGCTGGACACCAACGACCTAGCGGGTTTTTGCAACCGTTATAAATTCCAAAGTGGAAGTGGGAGCACATCACAATGGACTTTGTGGTGGGACTTCCAACAACAAGAAAAAGGATACGATTCTATTTGGGTGATAGTGGATCGATTGATGAAATTGGATCATTTTCTACCAATAGGAGTCAAGTATAACTTGGATTAGTTAGCTAAGCTGTATGTCAAGGAAATTATTTCCAGACATGGAGTACCAGTTTCAATCGTGTCAGATCGTGATCCACGATTCACATCAAACGTTTGGAGGAGTTTGCAAGAGTAAATGGGAACGCAGTTAAGATTGAGTACGGCGTATCATCCTCAGACGGATGGTCAGAGTGAGAGGACAATTCAAACACTAGAAGATATGTTAAGATCTTGCGTTATGGATTTCAAAGGGAGTTGGGACGAATATCTACTGTTGGTGGAATTTTTGTGCGACAATAGTTTTCACGCTAGTATAGGCATGCCGCCTTACGAAGCGTTGTATTGAAGGAAATGCCGAACTACATTGTGTTGGGATGAGGCGGGTGAACATCGGATGTTAAGACCTGAGATGGTGCAGCAGACGACGGACATAGTGAAGTTAATACGTACTCGATTAGTTGCTTTTCAAGATAGGCAAAATAAGTTTGCAGATCCTCACAGAGAAAAGAGAGAATTCGATGTAGGATCCTTTGTTTTTCTAAAAGTATCGCCTTGGAAGGGGAAGATACGTTTTTGGAACAAAGGGAAGTTAAGTTCAAGGTTTATAAGACCTTTTGAGATTTTAAGAAGGGTAGGAGAGGTAGCGTATGAAGTAGCTTTACCTCCAGAGATGGAACACATTCATAATGTGTTTCATGTGTAAGTGTTGCATCCTTATAAATCGGACTATAAACACGTGATAGAATATGAATCTATCTAATTAGAGAAAGACTTGTCCTACGAGGAACTTCCAATTCAAATTATTGATAGGAAGGAACAAGTTTTAAGAAATAAGGTAATACCTTCAGTGAAGGTGTTATAGAGAAAACCACAATGCTGAAGAAGCAACGTGAGAGCTCGAGAGTAAAATGAAGGAAGATTTTCCTCATTTGTTTATGTAATTATAAGCTAAGATTCTGAGGACAGAATCCTTATAAGGGGGAGAGAATGTAATGCCCGAGAAAATTGGATTTTTATGACAATTAAATTTTTATTTGATTATGTGAATTAAATGAATTTAATTGATTATTTTGTGAGTAAGTCATGTGAAGATTATTCTATGACCTAGAATGTGCTAACGTGGTTAGTATTCTGGTTACATGTTAGAATTATTTGTTTGGAATTTCGAAGACGAAAATAATTGTTTTCTGAGAAATTTCCGTAAAAACACTATTCATCTGTTTTTGTTCGGGGAATTATTTTAAAATTACGAGAAACGAGTGATGATAGAATATTGAGATTAGATGGAATATATGATAATATTTCATTTATGGCAAACACAGTTTTCGCCTGCGGGCTTAAAACCTAAGGGTTGAGTATATTGATTTCTGAGAAGGAAATAATATGCGTAGAAGGAATGGCGTTAGGGTTAATGCGAGTGTTATACATTTATGATACTATTTAGTATCTATGTATACTATGTTGAGTAAATATGAAGTACAATACGATTATTGTACGAGTAGTATACAGAGAGAATACACGAATTGTACGTATGGGATACGATTCGTATTATAGAATTAAGTTAAGACTTAATGAATAATTCAATTGTGTTGGATTAGAAGAAACCCAATCAATTAAATGACCAAGTCCAAAGAGATTGATGGATTAAGCCCAAGTCAAGGCCCGTTGATAAGTTAGTTAAGCCCAATTCATTAAAACTGAACCGTGGATCGAACCGGTGGATTACCGAATGGGTAAAACCCATGGGGCAACCCATGGGATGTCACATGGCAAGAGGTGGGCTGGCCACTTGGTGTGCAATCCAAGTTTGAGGCTTGGTCACCAAGTATTTTACTTGGTGACCACACATGAATAGTAAGGAGGTTTGTGGTTTAAAGTCCAAATTACCCTCCATTCTGATTTCCTATAAATAAGAGGCTAGATTGTTTCATTTGGGAGTTTTACAAATTTCCAACCTAGATTATTTGAGAGAGAAAGAGAGCTATACTTACAAATCCTTCACTTTGGAAGCTTGATATTAGAGTTTTTCAAGAGAGTTTCATAAGAGTTCTTGAGGTAATACTTCTTGTTTCTCATTTCCATCTCTTTTAGATTTTCTTTTATCTTAGAGAATCATAGAATGGGTGGTATATGTCTTGTATGACGGATTAAAGATGACTTACCATAGATTCAATCTCTACAAGTCATGAGATTATAAGAATCATAAGGTTCGATATAGTTTCAAACCATGAAAATATTGTTGTTGAGATCAATTGTTCATAAACGATTGAACTCCATCAATACATTAATATATGCATCTTGATTGGTTAGGGTGTAGATATGAAATCCATGAAGTATTCCATGTGATTTGGCTTAGAGATCGTTCATAACGAAGTTATGGCGAATTTCGCAGAAATAGACGTTAAACGTCGAAAACGTTGAATTCTGGATTAGAGGTCAAAAGTTTCCGTGAGACTTAAATACATTGGTTTTCAATGTCAACACGTGAGATAGGGTGATTAAGAGTTGTGGGTTTGAGAATCATCAGATTCTGACTTAAAACGAAGAAAACGAGCATTGAACGCTCATTAACGTTTATGAACGTCTAGAAAATGAACTCAATAGTGAATTTTGAGTTATCGAATTCGAAAGTGTCGAATTATTATATAAACGCGTAGATTATGTTATTTTTGATGTGTAGGCTTTTTAATGGACCAAATCGGGCTTATAACGAAGAAGTTATGGCCCCAGGAATTTCACAAAAAATTTTAAAAATTGTTGAAATTTGCAACTAAGGTCTGGCATCGCGGCGCCAGACATAGTGTAAAATTGCCTCACTGCAGCGCCGGCACAGTGTTCTTGGCTACTGCTAAATGGCGCCATATCGCCACTGGTAGTACTAAGTCTCGTGTCGCAGCACCGAGACCGGGAGGTAGCTACTGCTAACTTGCGCTGCAGCGCCAGTCTAGTACTAGGATGGCCGTGCCGCAGTGCGAGTTCAAGGTTCTTGATAGTGACTTAGGTTTTGAACTTTAATTGTTCATGGACTTATAGGGGTAATGTTTGTACACTTCATAAGTGTATTAAAGCTATTCCTATCCTACCTATACTAAGGTATATGGTATTGAATTTAGGAGTTGAATTCATGTGAGTAGGTTATGATTGATGAACAAAGTTGGTACTTTATCAACAATGTTCGAGTCCGCTTAATAACATCGGTTGGTTAATGAGCTGGGATGAAGGGTAATGAGTCAAGTTGACTTTATTATTAATATTAAGTTAACTAAGACATAGAAGAGAAAGAAGTTGGTAAAACAATGTGAACATTTGTTTGTTAGCTAATTACAGTGTGCTATGTGAATATATCATGTAGATTCTGTAAAGGTTGGGGTTAGTCGATTAAGTTATTTAAAGGTGCTGAAAGGCAAATTTCCTTAACGCTTGTCTAACTTCCAAGTTTGCCAAGTTCTATGTGATTCGTTGAACTAAATTGCAAGACTTGTTTTAAAGAAAGGGTCGATGCAAGATTTTAACTCAGCTAGACTATTCGTAATATATAGATTGATTATTATTCATATCATTCTATATAGAAGTGTTAATGCTATCCTATGCCAAGTAATTGGTACGGACATGAAGGTACGGTTTGTCTATGTACAAACAAAAGTATTTTTCATCGATTATTCGATGGACACGCGAGTTAGCCAAAAATATTAAACGTAAATACATTTAATGAATGAGTGTTAATCAACATAGAGTACTATAGGCTGATCACCTAGAAGTGCTCGTAAGTTATGCGGATGAACGGCCTTAGTGCTGTTGACTCCTTTTCAAGTATGAAAACTGAAAGTTACTGTTCATGGTCTATCGACCGGTTCAGAATTCCTAATCTATTCTATACTTTGGGAATTGATGTTATGAACTGTTAAAGTATTATTGATTCATAATACTTCATAACTATTGTTCAATTATGTCGAAATTGTTATATAATTCATGAATGTGGTATTCCTGTTATCCTTGATTAAACTTGGTGAGCTGTCATGCTCACTTCTTGCGTGAATTATATAACTGCAGTTAAGGATGAACGTACTGTGACCAAGAGAGATAAGGGCAAAGCTAAGATGGATGCTTAGCCATTGTGTAATAGATTAGTAAGTTTGTATGTATTATACATTATGAACAATGAACGATGTAATTGGTTTATGAACTTGGGAAGGATTATACTTTGATTGTAATAAGAAGATAGTAATTACATTCATTTTGTTTTATTTCAATGGAATGATTGTATGGATGTTAGTACAGTGGAGCAGCATATGTCGGGTTGGAAGATACCCGAATTTGGAGGCGTAACACTTATATTGTGATAAAAGTCATCTTTGTCTTACGTGCATAGATGGACTGTTGATTGGTATGATTATGACCAGGGATCATTCGGTATAATCATGACCCGTAATGTTACAAATGATGGGGTAAAAGTCTTCATTGGCCCGTAGTGCATTGATGGAAAGTTGTTTGTATGATTATAACACGGGATTATTCGGCATAATCATAACCATTGATGATTACATGAATATCCTTGGCCCGTAGTGCAGGGATGATTCGATGATGTGGTTTATTTATTAAGCTGAGTCTCAGCGATAAAGCTGTTGAAAAACTTTTTAAATCATAGAAGATAATAGATATCATGCTCTACTTGACTTTTCTAATGGATTGCTTATTCCGCTGCAGTTGTTGATCTAAAACTTGTTGTCTATTGTATTCTATCAGTTGTTATACTGTTGAAGGCTAAGGATAATTTATTATGCATTATCTTAGTCATAATATTTCTTACTGGGCTAGTTGAGCTCACCCTTTTCTTTCACTGTTCTCTTCAGGAAATGAAAATATAGTTGGGACTAGTCGGGAAACAAAGTGATGGTCTGAGATGGTGTTATAGTACTCCTCACTATTCTATAAAATAGTGTGATAATAAATGTACTGAGGACTCTATTTGAGTTTGGATATTGTCTAGAAGGCAATATTCTTGTTTAAACTCTCAGCTACGTTTTGTTGTATTATTACCCGACAGTTGTATAATTAAGTTTCTATTTGATTTATGTACCATGTATTTGGCGACTTAAGATGGGTGATGTATACCTGTTTTGGGGGCGTTATAGTATTCATTACTTTGAACTCTTGAATTAATTACGCATTGAATCTTATTGATATCTTTCTATCCATAGAGGTTATTGTTGAGAACCATTGATATTTCTTGCCATCTTTGAACTATCATAATTGTTGTACCCTTGCGAAGCTAAAACTACATTAAACACCCTTATTGTTATATTACTTGCTGGGCAAAATTGTTGCTCATTCTTGTTTTCCCTAAAATCGTTTCAGTTAAGGAAGAGGAAGGCGGACCCTCGGGCATTGATAAGGGCAACGACAAAGCTACGGAGTAACTTCGTATTTGTTTAATTAGAAACATTATGATTATGTTAAGAAATGTTTTATTATATATTAGTTATGTCTAAACTATGTTTAATTATGTTTAAGGTATGTAAGAGATGTTTAAGTTATGAACCCTTGGGACGAGAATAATTATATTATAATAGTGCAATTTATTCTATTATTCTGTTGTGATGATTTTAGTATGTTATTAGAGTTAGTACGTGACAACCAAATTTGAGACAAGTGTGGTCTGAACTTGGGGGCATCATAGGTTGGTATCAAAGCTGTAGTTATAAACCTTAGGAACGAGAGTCCTTAGATTATAACTTAGGAGAACGTAGGAGATAGAGAGGGATGAAACTCATGTAGAGTTTTCCTAGAGAGAGACTTATTGTATTATGGAATATAACTTCATTTTATATAATGAAATTATGTTTATTTAATATTCTAATGGAGTTATTGTTTGTTTTGTCTTATGTTGGTGGCTGTAGGATGACTGACATGGGAGGACCTAGTCGAGTAATAGAGGAGGAGCTACATGACATACACGTGGTCTATGAGGCACCTTTGATAGCGGAGCCCATATTGGCAGTGGCCCCTATCGTGACGGTGATGAGGAGGAGGAGATGGAGCCATTACCCGAAGAGTCTGATCTAGAGGAGGAAACTATGGAGGAGGAACCTATAGGAGGATGAACCCATGGAGGACTCCGACAAGGCTACTTTCTAGGTTAGGATGTTGGGGGAATATGAGGAAGCAATTTTGGAGTTAGGATGTAGAGTTGAGGAGTTAGAGGCTGAGGTTAGAGAAAGGGAGTATGAGTTCTAGAAATTGAGGGATGAGGACCATTAGAGAAAGTTAGTGATGCAAGAGATGGAGGTGGATATTGCTCATCTCAATGAGGCAGGGATCCAGATGGGGACTTTGTTTCATACGTCGATGGATAGGAATGTTGACTTGGCAGGGAAGTTGTAAGAGATGGAACAGAGAGAGTTGAGTGAGAGGAGAGAGAAGGAAGCTCTCCGTACGAAGTTAGAGATGGAGGTGATGCATAGGATCCACTTCGAGGAGAAGTGGGAAGAAGCTAATGATCGGGCTAACGACTTAGAAGATGAGGTAAGATATAAGAGATGGAAGATGAACAAGATGATCTATGCGTTGTGCACAACCATTGAGAGACTGATTGATGGGGTATATCATTACCTGACAGAGCAGGGAAAGACTTGACATACCATAAGCCGAGACTTGGTGGTGCATATTACTCAAAAGGAGTACCAGAGCGCTGTGGAGCGTGGGATGTTAGATTAAGTCTAGATGTAGAAGCATAGTAGTTGTAGTAATTTTATTTATGTGATGTTTAATCTGTTGTTAAAATCTCAGTCTTTTGTGTAAGATGTGAGATAGTTGTAAACCCCCAAGCTTTTGAAAAATGTTAGAGGGGTAGTATGTTGGTGTTGTCCCTATCTTTTGTAATATTAGGGGATACATGTTGTCATTTATAGAAGTATGCTAGAGAAAATCATGTAATGTAACGAATTGGCATATGAATATAAATAATATTATTTCAAAAATGCATTGTAAAACTTTATTCCTTTCATTTGAGAAATGTTTAAGTAATATAATTAGATAATAAAAATGAAAATCTTTTGATGCAGAAAAAACCGCCCAGATGTAGAATAACTGCACGAGAAGAGTCGGTCAATGATAAGAGAGGACCGATAGACCCTATACAAAGGCTAGTAGATTTGTTAGGGGAAGAAACGAACCAGTACCACCCAATCCCCAAGCAGCTCCAGTCACAAATTTTAAGGATTTTAGGAGTGTAGGACCTCCAGAATTCATAGGCACTAATGATTCGATCATGGCACAGACGTGGATTAAGGAAATGGAGAAAGCTTTCACCATCACTCTTGTGGGTGAAGACCAGAAGATGACATTTGCAACCTACATGATGAGAGGCGGAGTGAACCAGTGGTGGGAGACGAATTAGCCTAGAGCAGGAGAAGGAACAGTAACTTGGGAGAGATTTAAGACTCTGTTCTTCGAGAATTACTTCCTGAAGAGCATGAAAAATAGGATGGAGGTGAAGTTCTTAGAACTTAAGAAAGGGGATATGACGGTGGCATAATACGCGGCTAAGTTCAATGAACTAGCTCGGTTTGTAGAATATCAAGTGGTAGATGAAGAGAGGAAAACTAGGCATTTTGAACAAGGACTGAAGCCTTGGTTGTTTAACAAGGTGTTAGTTCTTCAGATCGATTCTTTTGCAAAATTGCTGGAGAAGGCCATTATTACAGAGGGAGGAAGTGTAGCTTTAAGTCTGTATAACAAAGAAAAGAAGGGTAAGAGCACAGTATGAGATAGCCGAGGAGGAAGCAGCAGTGGAGGTAGTAACTTAGGAAAAAGGAAGTGGGAGAACAACAATAATAACAACAAGAATTTCAACAATCAAGGGGGGAAGTTTTGTGGATAATTTAAGATGAAAGCGGAGGGATGCCCGAAGTGTGGGAGGTATCACCTGGGCGAGTGTTGGAAAGGCGTAATATTTGTTATAACTGTGGCCAAGAGGGGCATATTTTGCCAAACTAGCCAAAGCCAAAGATGATAATAGGTTGTTACACTCGTGGTTCGGCGGACCATCTGATTAAGGACTGTTCAAAGAAAGGAAGTAGTGGAGGAAGTGGCAAACAAGGAGGAAGCAGCAAACTGATGATTAGAGGACCAATGCCATCCAACCGTTTAACTGCCAGAACATTTAACATGACTGTCCAAGACGCAGTATCTGCGAAGGACGTGGTGTCAGGTATCATCCCGATCAATGATATAAATGCCTATATATTATTTGATTCAGGTGCCACCTGTTCTTTTGTATATGAGGAATTTGCTAGATAACTTAATTTACCATGAGAACGATTAGGAAATCCTTTGAACATAGAAGTTGTGAATAAAGAAGTAATCCCTGTAGAATATATTTATTGAAATTATCACGCAAATATTAGAGATCATAAACTAAGCATAGACTTTATCCCGATAAGATTGGGAGAGTTTGATGTAATATTAGGAATGGATTTGTTGTATAACCATGAGGCGATAATTGATTGTCAGAAAAAAAAGTTTAAACCTCCAAACTCCGAATAAGTCTAAGGTGGTATTTTATGGTAGCTCATCGCTTAAGCAATCGTGTTGCCTTATGATGATGCAAGACAAGAGATTGTTAAGGAAAGGATGTATAGGTTATCTAGCCTATATATAGTGGATACCCAGAAAAAGGGAGTAGAAATTAAGGATATACCTGTAGTGAGAAAATTTCAGGATGTATTTTTGAACGATCTACCTGGTCTTCCGCCAGACAGAGAAATCAAATTCATAATAGAATTAGCACCGGGAAATACACCAATTTCAAAAGCCCCATATTGTATGGCTCTAGTAGAAATGAAGGAATTGATGATATAATTGCAAGAGTTGCTAAATAAGGGTTACATAAGACCGAGTGTGTCTCCTTGGGAAGCACCAGTGTTGTTTCTAAAGAAGAAGGATGGATCGATGAGGCTCTGTATCGATTATCAAGAATTAAACAGATTGACGATTATGAATAGATATCCGTTATCGAGGATAGATGACCTTTTCGACCAACTGAAGGGAGCAAAGTGTTTTTCGAAGATAGATCTACAAATGGGTTATCACCAGTTGAAGGTGAGGGAGGAGGACATATCAAAAACGACGTTCCGAACTCGTTACGAACATTTCAAATTTTTGGTAATGTCATTCGGGTTGACAAATGCTCCGGCAGAATTTATGGACTTGATGAATCGAGTCTTCATGTGACGCCTCCAAATCCAGGTCCCTTCGAACCTCGAATCTGGTCCGCCACGATGCTACTATCGTCAAACTATTATATCTTTTATTCACAACTTAATGAATATAACTTTACTTATTACAATTTAGAATATAAATTCCTTTCATTTCCAGGATCTATGTATAATGACCCCAACTATTATAAGTTTCAAATATTGGTCTTTTACCATTCCTGTTTTACATCATATTTGATGTTATAAAAATATGCAGAATAATTTAAACCCTTTTTCAATCTTCTTTAAAAAAAATCCTTTATTGATTTCTTAACTTGAATCAATTAAAAATCCCTGAATCAAATTATGTTATGATTCATTCTACTCAATTACTGTATAAATTTTTACATCTCAATTCGAATTCCTCTATGTATCGCCTAGTACAACTTTACAACTTAACATGTATTACACGTCGTACACTACTATCACGTACATTTTCTAGAACCTAAACATGGTTCAAAAGTATATATTCAAACAAATGAATCAATCTCTTTTGATATTATTGATCTTTATCAATCATGTAACACATAACCTTTACCGTGTATCCTTAACCTGCAAAAGTGGTTATTTGCAAGGGTGAGCTCGACATCCCAGTAATTCTAACAGTTTTCATGCAACACATAGCATATAATAATATACTCAATTCATGCATTCATAATCAATTAATATTTACTACACATGTTTTTTCACACATAACAAGCATAGAGATTTACTTCACAAGCATATCATCAAAGATCAACTTTCAATTTCATACATATCTCATATGCATTTCATATATATACATCAACATTCTCATAACATAATATAATTCAACTAACAATTATCAAATTCATATATCAAATAGGAACTGAAAGACTTGCCTGATTCGTAGTTTATCAACTACAACTTAACTACTTAAAGCTTATTTGCACTGCGTGTATTCCTACACAGTTATATAATCATGGATTCATATCCATTAATCATACATTTCATACATTCTTACTATAACAATAAATATTACATCGTTTCTTAACTAGGTTTGTAAAACCTTCATTTCACTTTCTCACCGGCCTTTTAGAATTGCTATATATGTATAGGTATTCCTTAACCATCCGTACTTAACATCAACTTCATATACATTTATCACACACTTGACTCGCTATGTGTTCATCACATATTTAAAGTTTATAGATACGTGATCTACGTCGTTCATATTCATACTACTTAGTTCCATAATGATTTATTTCAATAAATAAAGCTTAACAACTTACTTTAACAAGATTTGATGTTATAAGCTTTTAAACCATATATTTGCACTAATAAGTCTCTAATAGCATGCTTCACATGTACATAGCATAATTCATTATTTGAAGACATATTTTAAACCACACTTGAAAGGTCCAATTCATGCTTAGCTAGATGATTAACATATCCATCATGTCTAGAGGCATAAGGCATTCAAGTTCACTTTTAAAAGTCATTCTAGGCCAAGGTCAAGCAACTAGGTTCAACTTTTAATCTCATTTCATAGCTAACTAAGCCATGTATATATGTTATCATGTTTAGAACTTTAAGTACACAAGTTACTTTAAGTTCGTTCTTAAAGTTTTAAGTTTTCTTTAGAAATCATTTTCAACTAAGCTATTGTAAGTTAGTAATAAGTAAAGTAACTTTAAGTCACTTCTCATTCTTATGTATACTCATAAATCAATAAGATGTATGTGTTAAAATATCATAACTTCAAGGACTCAAGGTTCGTCAATACTCATTTTTCAAAACTCTAAGTTTCTTTTCAAAACACATACTAAGCCATGATAAAGCATTATTGTGACGCCCCCAAAATAGGTATACATCACCTATTCTAAGTCGCCAAATACATGGTACATAATACAAATACAATCTTAAATATACAACATGTGCTGTGAGTTTTAATACAAATATTGTCTTCTAGACAATATTAAAGCTCAAAATAAGTCCTCAATACATTTATTAACACACTATTTCATATAATAGTGAAGACTACTAATTCTATCATCTTGACCGTCACTCCGTTCCCCGACTAGTCCCTGCTATATTCTCATTTCCTAAAGAGAACAATGAAAGTAAAAGAATGAGCTCAACTAGCCCAGTAAAAATATTATGACTAAGATAATGCAGAATAAATTATCATTAGCCTTCAACAATGTTAAACTGATAAAATACAATAGACATCAAGTTTAACTACAGTTGAATAAGCAATCCATTAAAAGAGTCAAGTAGAGAATAAAATCTACTATCTTTTATGATTTAAAAAGGTTTTTCATCACTTTTATCACTGAGACTCAGCTTAATAAACAAACCACATCATCCCTGCACTACGGCCAAGGATATTCATTAGTATCACAACCACAAATTATCAATGCACTATGGGCCAATGATATTTGTGTATTCATCAATGGTCATGATTATGCCAACAACTGTCCATCAATGCACTACGGGCCAATGAGGACTTTTACCACATCATTTGTAACATTACGGTCATGATTATACCGAATAATCCCTGGTTATAATCATACCAAGTCCATCTATGCACTACAGTCCACAGATGACTTTCAACATAATATAAACATGAGAATGATGACAATGATATAAGAATTCAATAAAAACAAGTTCAAGAATTAATTTATCCAAGAACTAATAACGTCCAAATTGTCAACATGATACTGCTTTGTGGGGGTAAAACTCAAGAATGCTCAGAAGAATATTTCCATGAAAAGATATTGGATGAAGCACAAATATCAAGGATATTCCACTTATTTCATAGAGTATAAAAGCCAAAACTTTAACTAACTGAGTATAATAAAGAATGGAATAACAAAAGAAATCACCAAGAATGTGATAGACCGCACAGACAGGTTATTCCAACAGAATAATAAATAATGGAACCAGGTCATGCGTAAACGCACAGACAGGATATTCCAACAGAACAATAAATAATGAATCCAGGTCATGCGTAAATGCACAGACAAGATATACCAACAGAATAATAAACAACGAAACCAGGTCATGCGTAAATGCACAGACATGATGTTCTAACAGAATAATAAATAACAAAAATAGGTCATGCGTAAATGCACAGACAGGATGTTCCAACAGAATAAAAAATAACGGAACCAGGTCATGCGTAACGCACAGACAGGATGTTCCAACAGAATAATAAAGAATGGAATAACAGAAGAATTTCACTATGTATGCGGTACTTCGCATAGACAGGTTATTCCAACATAATAATAAAGAATGGAATAATAGAAGAATTTCACCAAGTATGCAGTACTTCGGATAGACAGGTTATTCCAACATAACAACAAAGAATGGAATAACGGAAGTTCTCTTCATGAAGACGAAAGAAAGAAATAATATCCCTTACCGTAAAAGAAGAGTATTCCGACTGGTAAGGCGAGGATATTCTTGAAGAAAACTTGCAATACGCTCAAAGCTTCTTAAAACTCTAAAGAAATACGCTCAAGATTATAGAAGAATTCTCTGAACTTTTGGTGTGGTTTTACATTCTAACTAAGCATCCTATTTATAGGAAAATAGAAAGGATATTATGCTGCACTATGCAATAAAATATAATATATTCTATTTATAATCAAATAAAACATAACTTTATAAAAAGTATTCTGTTTTATAAAAAAAAGATTTTACTATGCAAACACTATGCAGGCACTATGCAAACACTATGCATAAGAAAATATAATATATTCTAATTATTGTCTAATAAAATAAATAACTTTATAAAAGTATTCTATTTTATATTAAAAGTTTTTCTATTTTATTACATTAATAATACGAATAAAACATATATATATATATATATATATATATATATATATATATATATATATATATATATAAACTTCCGTGACTTTATAAAAATACACCTCAATATATCTAAAAACATTTATCATTTTTATTATAATTCACAATATTAATCGACTAGGTCATTCCCAGGAAAGAGGGGGCTTTCCAATAAGGATTTCTCCCTATTGGCGCACAATTAGGTGACCAAACCACTCCTTGACAGAACTTCTAGACATCGTTAATATTGCAAATAATAATATTAATAACTCTATCATCTCAATTATTGATTTAATAATATATAAAATATCCACAATAATTGAATCAAATAACATGAGATACTATGCAACAATTACTGAAGCAATAATTGAACAAAACTGAGTGACTTCTCACGTAAGCATCAATAATCAATACCGTGTGCTACTATGCAACCACGCGTATTACTGTACTTTTACTACCGAGTAGTTCAACAGTTTTAAATGTAAAACTTCTGCCATTATTTTCATAAAAATATTTTTGTTGTTTTCTCAATCCGACAACAATTCTATTGTGGGGTCCACCAATGATTGTGCCATCGTACGAATATTCTCTGTTAAAATGAATATTACCCGACCAATCGAATATTATATAACAACCTGCGTACTTTACAAAATTTATAAATATTGCCCACAACTATAACATTATATCAAATTTATTCCATAATATTTAAAAATGATATTTATAGAAAAATCATCTTTATTAAAAAGTTGGGGTCTTACAACCTCCCTTTCTTATGAAATTTTGTCCTCGAAATTAGGGTACGTACCTGGTATGTCGAAAAGGTAAGGATATCTTGATTTCATTTCAGATTCTAACTCCTAGGTCATTTCCTCAACATCGTAGTTTCTCCACAAAACTTTGACTTGAGGTATAACCTTGGAGCGTAGAATAAGTTCCTTCTTATCCAAGATTTGAACAAGAACCTCTTCATACGTCAAATCTTCTGCTATTTCGTTCAGTTCTAACTCAATAATGTGGGTCGGGTCTTCCAAATATTTACATAACATGGAAATATGAAAAACATTATGAACACGAGACATACTTGGCGATAAAGCGAGTCTATACTCCACAGTTCCTACTCGATTGAGGATTAAAAATGGGCCATTGAATTGAGGATTGAGTTTTACTCTTTTTCCAAATCTCGTAACTCCTTTCCATTGAGCAACACGTAACAACACATGATCTCCAATATAGAATTCCACGTCATTTCGATAAAGATCAACATAACTCTTTTGTCGATCTTGTGAGGTTTTTATACGTTGTCATATTGTTTGAATCTTTTTCATAGTCATACGTACCAACTCTGATCCCAACAACGTTGCTTCACCCACCTCATCCCAGCATACTGGAGAATCACACTTTTTTCCATACAACGCTTCGAATGGAGCCATGCCAATACTTGCTTGGTAGCTATTGTTATAAGAGAACTTTACCAATGGTAAGAACTTGTCCCAACTTCTCTTGAAGTCAAGGGCACAGAGTCTTAATAAATCCTCAAGAATTTGAATAGTCCTCTCTGATTGTCCGTCCGTCTGAGGATGATATGCCGAACTAAATCGTAAGTTCGTGCCCATAGATTTTTGCAAACTAACCCATAATCGTGAAGTAAATTTTTGGTCTCGATCAGAAACTATGGATACTAGCATACCATGTAGTCTTACAATCTCGTTTATGTACATACGAGCAAGACGTTCAAGTGTATAAGTTTCTCGTATTGGTAAAAAATAAACAGACTTGGTCAATCTATCAATAATGACCCAAATTGCATCTATGTCTTGAGAAACCATGGGAAGACCAGTAACAAAATCCATGGTAATGTGCTCCCACTTCCATTATGGAATTTCAAGTGGTTGCAATGGACGTTTTGGTACTTGATGCTCCACTTTGACTCATTGACAAGTTAGACACCTTGAGATAAACAACGCTATCTCTCTCTTTATATTGCTCCACCAAAATGTATGACGAAGATCACGATACATTTTGGTACTCCCAGGATGGATTGCAAACGGTGTGTTATGCGCCTCCATCATGATTTTATACTTTAAATTAGGGTCGTTAGGAATACAAAGTCTGGAGTTGACTCGAAGTATTCTTTCTTCATCGATTCTTGCTTATAGCATATCACCTTCTTGCACTTTCTTCCTCATATGCATCAACTCCAGATCTATAACTTCAGCAGCTTTAAATTTATCAATTAAAGTCGGTTCTACTCGTATATTCGCCATCATCACATGCGTCCCTGGAGTCTTTAACTCTATCTCCATCCTTTGTAAGTCACATAAAATGGGCCTTTGCATTGTCAATATCACACTCGTACCCGCATATGATCTTCTACTCAATGCGTCAGCTACCACGTTCACTTTTCCAGGATAGTATTGGATGGTATGATCATAATCTTTCTACAGTTCAAGACAACGTCGTTGTCGCATGTTGAGTTCCTTTTGACTGAAGAAATATTTGAGGCTTTTATGATCTGTAAAGATCTCCATTTTCTCCCAATACAAGTAATGCCTCCAAATTTTAAGTGCGCAAACAATAGCTGCCAACTCTAGATCATGAGTAGGATAATTCCTCTATTCTTTGAGTTGTCAAGAGGCATATGCTATGACTTTCCCATGTTGCATGAGAACACATCTTAACCCTTTGCCCGAAGCATCACTGTAGATGACAAATCCCTCCGAGCCAGATGGTATTGTTAGAACAGTTGCTGAAATGAGTCTCCTCTTGAGTTCTTGAAAACTCTTCTCATATTCCTCGTTCTAACCAAATTTTGTATCTTTCCGAGTTAGTTGAGTTAATGGAGTAGCAATTTGATAAAAGCCTTCAATAAATCTCTGATAATAACCAGCTAAGCTGAGAAAGCTACGTACTTCGGTCACTGATTTAGGTTGCTCCCAGCTTTGAATAGGTTCAATCTTTGCTGGGTCAATAGATATTCCATAACTTGATACTACGTGCCCAAGGAATGCTACTTCCTAAAGCCAGAACTCGTATTTCTTTAACTTGGCATAAAGCTTATATTCATGAAGCTTTTGGAGTATCAGCCTCAAGTGTTGCTCATGATCTTCACGGCTTTTGGAATAAATAAGGATATCATCAATAAAGACAACCACAAAGTGATCCAAATATTCCTTGAATACTCGGTTCATCATATCCATGAAAGAAGCAGGAGCATTAGTAAATCCAAAGGACATGACTAGAAATTCATAATGCCCGTACCGAGTTCTGAAAGCCATGTTTGGAATGTCATTGGTTCTAATCTTCAATTGGTGATATCCAGAACGAAGATCAATCTTTGAAAAGAATTTGGCTCCTTGCAACTAGTCAAACATGTCATCAATACGTGGCAATGGGTACCTATTTTTGACGGTGACATGATTCAACTCCCGATAATCAATACAAAGTCGCATACTCCCATCTTTCTTCTTCACGAATAGAATAGGAGCACCCCAAGGAGACATACTAGGATGAATGAAACCGATGTCTAACAATTCCTGTAGTTGGTTCTTTAACTCCTGAAGTTCAATAAGAGCCATTCGATATGGGGTTTTGGAAATAGGTTTTGTATTGGGTTCAAAGTCGATACAAAATTCAATTTCAAACTCTGGGGGTAGGCCAATAAGTTCTTCAGGGAATACATCAGGAAATTTATTAACAATAGAGATTCATTCAAAACTGACGTATTTTTGTTTAAATTTGTGACATGAGCTAAGAAAGCTTGACATCCATTTTTCAATAAACGAATAGCTTTATGGCTTGAGATGACAGTGATTGATTTTAATGGTTTGGTTGCTTGAATTCGCATAATAGGTTGGTTAGGAATATGAAAGCTAACAACCTTAGGAAAATAATCAATTTTTGCATGATGAGAAGTTAACCAGTCAATCACTAGAATCACATCAAATGCAAGTATTTTCAAAGAAATAAAATCGACAGGTAATGCGTGGGTACCGATTTGAACCAAACAAGTCTTATAAACAGTGGATGTAATGAAGGTTTTTCCCAATGGAGTTTCAACAGATAAGTCAAAGTCCAATTTCTTTGGAGTCAAATTTAAACGTTGAGCGTAAGTAGGAGAAATAAAAGAATGGGTAAAACTAGTATCAAATAAGGTATATACTTCGCTAGAGTTTATGATAAGCTTACCCTTGATGACCTCGTTCAGGTTCCTTTCTTTCTGGGAGGTCATGACAAACGCTCTCCCTTGAACTACCAGTTTTATCTTGTTTGGGACGGCCTTTAATGCCTCCATCCCAGCTGGACTTGTCTTCGGTGCACGACAAAATCTGGCCAGGTGACCTTCTCTTCCATAATTGTAACATGATTTGGACAGCATCGTGAAGTTTAGACTGATGTGTCCCTCTCCTCCACATTTGAAGCATATGATAGGTGGTCGTTCTCCTTCCTTAACGACAGATGCTGATGCTGATGTCTTTCAATCATTGTTGAATCTCCTCTTCTTGAAATGTCCATTCTTATTATTTTTGCCATGATTACCACCGAAGTGGTTACCATTTCCGGCATGTTGATTCCCTCCACGCTTATTATCACCGCTTCGATGACTGTTATCACTGGTATTATTATTTTGCCGGCTGCTCTTTTTTGGTTAGGTTGACTCATTATCGCACTCCAATAACTAAGCCCTATTAACAACATCTGAATACAAACACAGTTTATGAGAGATAAGATATTGACGTATCTCGGGTTTCAAACCTCTTAGAAACATTCGCGTCATTCTCACCTCATTATCCACTAAATGAGACGCAAACCGGGACAACTCGGCAAACTTGGCTTCATATTGCGACACGGTCATGTTGTTTTGCTCCAGCTTGATGAACTGTACCTCTTTCATGTGACGAATTCTTTCAGGAGAGTACTTATCGTTGAATAGTTCTTGGAACTTCTCCCAAGACATCTTCAATGCGGCAGGTTGAGTATGCTTTACAGATTCCCACCAGTAATCTGCCTCTACCCGCAATATGAAGGTGGCAAAGGGAACCTTTTTCTCCTCGGAGCATCCTAAGACATCAAATATCTTGTTGATTTACTTTTTTCATGTCTCCGCCTTAAGTGGTTTTGGCTCTCCAAAAAACTCCGGTGGTCCCAGTTCCTTGAACTGCTTAGTGGTGACCGTCCAAGAATTGGCAGTGTTTCCACCTGTATTTTGGACAGGAGCCGCTCTTGCCTGATGTTGCATGAATTTCATAAAGCCTCTAAACATTCCATCGTTCATCATCTGGTCCGTGTTGTTGTTTGCCTGAGTATTGTTTCCTTCTTGATGCACATTATCCTGAGTATTGATCTGTGGAGACTCAATGGTCTCTTGTGCTCTATTGATGTTCTCAACATTCTCGGATGTCATTTTCAAATACTGCCACAAAACAAGGGTTAATTAACATAGCACATATTATCCCTATACTCTGACCGAACAATTAAATACCAAATAAACTTAGGTAGTTCATACTACCGAAGGAATTCCTCGTCTCTCCCCTCCTAGTTCATATCTCACATCTTAGCCGGGGATCATATCCCTAAGATTTGATACCAATTGTGATTCCCCCAAAATAGGTATACATCATCTATTCTAAGTCGCCAAATACATGGTACAGAATACAAATACAATCTTAAATATACAACATGAGCTGTGAGTTTTAATACAAATATTGTCTTCTAGACAGTATTAAAACTCAAAATAAGTCCTCAATACATTTATTAACACACTATTTCATAGAATAGTGAGGACTACTAATGCTATCGTCTGGACCATCACTCCATTCCCCTACTAGTCCCTGGTACGTTCTCATTTCCTGAAGAGAACAATGAAAGTAAAAGGGTGAGCTCAACTAGCCCAGTAAGAAATATTATGACTAAGATAATGTAGAATAAATTATTATTAGCCTTCAACAATGTTAAACTGATAAAATACAATAGACATCAAGTTTAACTGCAGTGGAATAAGCAATCCATTAAAAGAGTCAAGTAGAGAATAAAATTTACTATCTTTTATGATTTAAAAAAGTTTTTCATCACTTTTATCATTGAGACTCGGCTTAATAAACAAACTACATCATCCCTGCACTACGACCAAGGATATTCATTAGTATCACAACCACAAATTATCCATGCACTATGGGCCAAGGATATTCGTGTATTCATCAATGGTCATGATTATGCCAACAACTGTCCATCAATGCACTACGGGCGAATGAGGACTTTTACCACATCATTTGTAACATTACAGTCATGATTATACCGAATAATCCCTGGTTATAATCATACCAAGTTCATCTATACGCTACAGTCCACTGATGACTTTCAACATAATATAAACATGAGAATGATGACAATGATATAGGAATTCAATAAAATATGTTCAAGAATTAATTTATCCAGGAACCAATAACTTCCAAATTGTCAACATAGTACTGCTTTGTGGGGTAAAACTCAAGAATTCTTAGAAGAATATTTCCATGAAAAGATACTGGATGAAGCGCAAATATCAAGGATATTCCACTAATTTCATGGAGTGTAAAAGCCAAAACTTTAACCAACTGAGTATAATAAAGAATGGAATAACAAAAGAAATCACCAGGCATGTGATAGACCGCACATACATGTTATTCCAATAGAATAATAAATAATGGATGTGACAACCGTCATTTTGTAATAATATTTTAATATTTATTGAATTGAATAAATATTTTTCGATGAATTAATTATTAGATTAAATAATTAATTGACGCAATTGTGGTAGATTAATTTAATTATATGTGTTACATTTATTAAATTAATGTAGAGAGTTTTATTATCAAAGTATGTGATTATGTGAGCTTATTGTATTAAAAAAAATATTTAATAAGCATATTAGTATTTTAATTAATTTAATTATTAATTAGATAATTAATAATTTGACATTATTAATTAATGAGAAAATTAAATATATGACTATGTGAATTTACGAGAAGTTATTATATTTTATTTATATTAAATAAGATATATGAATTATTGTACAAGTGGGTGTGACATGAATTAAACTATATGATAAAGCTTTATTAAATTAAATAATTTTTGAAATCTATTAATCTAGCCAAACAAGGCCCTATGGGGAGTTGGATGCAGTTACCCACTACTGGAGTAACTGACCATTATGCGCGTTTGTTGAATTCTTATAATATGTATTCTTCTTTTCATTCTTCATTATTGCCTAAGTCTAGAAAACAAGCCAGAGAGAAAATTGAGAAGCTTGAGAGAAATTTGTAAGTGTGTAATCAACAGGTTGTTGTGAAAGGATCATCATTGATCACCTCTTCTAAATTATACTCAGGGTAATCTCCTCCTTCCCAATTTCTACTTCACGTCTTTTAGTTTTCATGAAAATGGCTTTTAAAGTTTTGGTTTAACCTCTGTAATTGGGTTAGGAGTAATGATTATGGGTTGTATATGTGCTATGACATATCAAATCGTGTTTAATTATATATATTATGTAAACCATATCATCATATTCATGAAAACATGTCGTATATGATTTCTACAAAATTACAGAGTATGGGTTTTGGCCTTATGGCCTTATACGTGATTTTAGTATGTCAAACATAAATGTTTTCGTAAAATTTACACTCGTATGATGTTATGCGTGTTGATACGAAGAGACCAAAATTTAAATAAACGGATTCGGTGTTATAATGAATCCGTAGTGACAATTTTCATGTTTTATTTTCAAAACCTTCAAGAACATCAAGAACAATGGAAGTAAATGTGTTGATTTTTGCAAATTATGTGTTGTAACTTGTTAAAAATCATGCTAGATGGGTTAAGTAATGATTATATATGTATTACAATGATTGGGTAAGTCTAAATTCGTGTAAAAATGACTAATTGAAAGTTATGGCCATATTCATGTATAATTTTACGTGTGATTCATTTTTGGCCTAATTTGGCCTTGTTATGTTCGCGAACTGCAGAACTGCAGAAATTGCAGAAACTAAGTCTGGGTAACCCCGCCCCCGGTGGGGGTTACCAAACTAAATTATCCCGCCCCGACGAAAAAATAAATAAATAAATAAAAATAATAATTAATTAAATAATAATAATTAATTAAAATATTTATCAAATAAATTAAATATTTTAATTGAGATATTGATGGAGTAAAATAAATATTCGATAAAATTATTATTAAAATATTTATAAAATAAAATAAATATTATAATTGAGATATTGATGGAATAAAATAAATATTCGATGAAAATTATTATTAAAATATTTATAAAATAAAATAAATATTTTAATTGAGATATTGATGGAGTAAAATAAATATTCGATGGAAATTATTATAAAATAATTTATTCGAGTGTAATAATAGTAAGAGAATGAAAATATTCTAATTTAATTAAGTAATTAAATTAGAAGGGTAATTATTTGTTAAATAAAGTAGAGTTTATATTAAATAATTAAGAGAAAATGTAACGAATGAATTTCGTGAATATATATGGTATGTGTGTAGGACTTGTGGTGAACGGAAGTAGTAATCGTTTAGCCTACACACGAGGCAAGTTCCTAAACCTTAATTCTTTATATAAAGCAAGTTCATTATTCTATCTTGTTTATTACTGTTCAAGTCAAGATTTCATATTAGATCTTATCATTCTTTAAAAGCATAATTCTTATTATACAATACTTATTCGATTGTATACATCTTAAATTTTATTATTCAAATTGAATATCAATTATTATTGAACCTTGTAAGACTAGTGAACCCTTATTGATTCAACTAGTCCATAGTTGATAAGCGTTATAAATTCAAGAACTTTTATTGAGCTTACCCAATCCAAACTTCCTTTGGTGCGGACTCCGATGTCAAACTGAGATGAACAACCCTTTAATAGGGGATTATTTACGCTTTAGCGTTAAGATATTGTGCACAGTATGGTACTAAGGGCTGATCCCCCTAAGTACGAGAAGAAGAGTCCATAGTCTTATGACTGTTAAAGGTTTCAAGAATAAACACTTGACAACCTAGGACATAGTTCAAGGTCTTGTGACCCTCAGAATTTCTTTTGATTCTTGTTATTCATTCTTGATTCAAAAGTTGAGCTTTTATATTCAAAGTTATTAATTCATTCACATGTTATTATTATTCATTTATTATATTGTTATACTTGTGGGCAATCGTGCTCACTCTTGCGTAATAATAACATTGCAGTTAAGAACGAGAGAACAGACGAGCCTTCCACTAGTAAAGGCAAGGGCAAGATTAGCAAGTAATGAAGACTATTTGTTTATGTGGTTGTGTAATGACATTTAGAATTGATGTTACTTAAGACTTAATTGTTATGTTTTTGCACAGATATTTTAAGGTTAGATTAACCTGGGATTTATTTAGTTATGCAGTTGATGTAACCCCATAAGGGGAGAGAGTTATTATTTATTCTATCTATTGTATGGTTGTATTTTATTTATGGGTAGATAGATAGATGATGTTTGTACAGTGAACACCAAATCCTGTGGAAATGGAAGTACCGGATTTGGGGGTGTCACAGGTTGGTATCAGAGCTGTAAGGTTATAAACCTTAGGTGGGGGGGACAACCTTAGGTAGTAGCCTTGTAGGAGATTGAGAACATAGTAGTGGTAAACTCCTATCGAGTTCTAAGAAATGAATTTCTAAATTCATTAAAGATAATAAAAGACTTTATGTGCTTATGTGTTAATCTATGTGTTCGCTAGCATGGATTAGTAACTAAAACTTAAAATTTTGTTGTCAGGATGTCAGATATTGGAGGAGCTAGTCGAGCTGGGGAGGAGGAACCCCGATTACTTATAGAGGAGGAGCCCCGAGACATTCATGTCCTCAGGGAACAACTTGTACAGAGAGAGTCATCTCCGATGGTTACTGTCGTTGGTCAGGAGCATGAGCCGGAGACTGATCCAGAGGAGGATCCTGAGGAATAGGAAGAAGAGGAGTTCCCACCGAACTCCATTGATGCAGAGATGTATGACGCACTCTATGATCGTAACGTAGAGTTGCAGGATACTGTTCGGGATTTGACTGAGCAGACGGTTAGTCAGCAGATTGCTATTGAGCAGAAGGATAGAGAGATTGTGACTCTTCACACACGTTTAGGAAACGTGGAGTGGGATCTGGTTCACGAGAAGGGTCAGACCGAGGATAAGTCCGCAGAAATAGAGAAGTTAAAGAAGGATCTGAAGGAGACCTCAGAGAGGCTTGCCATAGCAGAGGAGGGTTGGGTACGAGAGTCACGCCGTGCTGATCGTGCAGAAGATGATCGCCATGCGAAGAAGGCTAAACTTGAGGAGACATACTCTACACTACAAAATGCAATGAATGTGGTCTAAGATCGAGTTAGGAAGTATCCAATCCAGTTTGAGGATCTACCATCATATATGCTAGATCGTAGAACGATGTGCCGCATCATGGAGGAGGAACGTAGCAAGGCTATCCAGCGCCTTGACAGACAGTGATAGAATTTGTTTAATTATGTGAAAGACTTAATTAGTTTTTATATGTAAATTCTGACGTGTTTATGAACGAAAGAATATTTGAATGTTTTAAATCCTGTGGATTCTTTATTCCAGGATAGTTGATGTAAATAGCAGTTATGCTATCGTTTAATGTTAAAACTTTGATTTGAATGCAAATATATCAAGTTATTTAAGATGATATGTTAAGTGATATATTAAATTATTGAGTAATGTCTTAAATATTTAGAGAAATAAATAAAGTTCTAATAAAGCGTTTATTTAACAGAAAAATGCCACCAAGAAGACGACCAAATCGTCGACCAACCCAGGAAGGGTCAACAAATAACAACAACAACACCACCAATGCTGACCCCTATCAGCAGTTGGTGAATTTACTGGCTGGAGCAATTAACAATCAACCACAAGCCCCACCAAACACCACAAACATAATGTTCCAACAAAATAATAAATAACGAAACCAGGTCATTCGTAACGCACAAACATGATGTTCCAACAGAATAATAAAGAATGGAATAACAGAATAATTTCACCATGTATGTGGTACTTCGCATAGACAGGTTATTCCAACATAATAATAAAGAATGGAATAACAGAAGAATTTCACCAAGTATGCAGTACTTCGCATAGACAGGTTATTCTAACATAATAACAAATAATGGAATAACAAAAGTTCTCTTCATGAAGATGAAAGAAAGAAATAATACCCCTTACTGTAAAAGAAGAGTATTCCGACTGGTAGGGCGATGATATTCTTGAAGAAAATTTGCACTACGCTCAAAGCTTCTTAAAACTCTAAAGAAATACGCTCAAGATTATAGAAGAATGCTCTGAACTTCTGGTGTGGTTTTCAATTCTAACTAAGCATCGTATTTATAGGAAAATAGAAAGGATACTATGCTGCACTATGCAATAAAATATAATATATTCTATTTATAATCAAATAAAACAAAACTTTATAAAAAGTATTCTATTTTATATAAAAAGATTTTACTATGCAAAAGCTATGCAGGCACTATGCAAACACTATACATAATAAAATATAATATATTCTAATTATTGTCTAATAAAATAAATAACTTTATAAAAGTATTCTGTTTTATATAAAAAACTTTTCTGTTTTATTACATTAATAACACTAATAAAACAAAATTTATATATATATATATATATATATATATATATATATATATATAAACTTCTGTGACTTTATAAAAAGACACCTCAATATATCTAACAACATTTATCATTATTATTATAATTCATAATATTAATCGATCAGGTCGTTCCCAAGAAAGAGGGGGCTTTCCAATAAGGATTTCTCCCTATTGGTGCGTAATTAGGTGACCAAACCTCTCTTTGACAGAACTTCTAGACATCGTTAATATTGCAAATAATAATATTAATAATTCTGTCATCTTAATTATTGATTTAATAATATATAAAATATCAACAATAATTGAATCAAATAACGTGAGATACTATGCAACAATTACTGAAGCAGTAATTGAACAAAACTGAGTGACTTCTCACGTAAGCATCAATAATCAATACCGTGTGCTACTATACAACCACACGTATTACTGTACTTTTACTACTGAGTAATTCAACAATTTTAACTGTAAAACTTTTGCCGTTATTTTCATAAAAATATTTTTGTCGTTTTGTCAATCCGACAATAATTCTGTTTTGGGGTCCACCAATGATTGTGCCATCGTACGAATATTCCCTATTAAAACGAATATTCCCCGACCAATCGAATAATATATAACAACTTGCGTACTTTGCAAAATTTATAAATATTACCCACAACTATAACATTATATCAATTTCATTCCATAATATTTAAAAATGATATTTATAGAAAAATCATCTTTATTAAAAAGTTGGGGTCTTACAATTATATTGTGAGTAAGGTAATCTTATATGTCATGTATACTATCATGCATTTTCATGTTAAATCACTTAGAATAACATATTCCATCGTCGGGTGAACTATACTTGCGTATGTACTCGCTCGACGCCCTCTATTGGCCTTCGATTATGTAACAGTCACAAAGATGACTATTTTGACCCTTCCTAATGACCTCAAATTGAAACACTTAAGAACAAACGTTGTAGGTCTATTCGTTCTCGTTCCGGATCATCTTGAATCTCCTCAATCGGAGTTTGTATGAAAATGTTATGCCTATTTTAGTAAAACATGTTATGTCATATTTTCTCAGCAGTTGTAAGTCAGACCAACGAGGTGGGCCTAGCTACTATAAACTCAAAGTTTCATGCCCTGCTACGAAATAACAAGCAAAACTTCTTTCTAACCTTCTTAATTTGAGTTATACATGTCCAAATTAGTTCATTTTTGATTCTATGGATTCGTAATTCATAGAACTACAACAAACTATAATACCCATCAACTAACATAAACATTAACTAACCCAAATATGAATTCACAACTCATGTTCATGCAAATATTCATGTTTTGACAATTTAGTGAAATCATTCACTACAATTTCGTTTCTCAACCAATTTGCTTCGTTTAACTTCCATTGTTTTTGCACTTGACTATATTAACAATATCTAACAATAATTCTTGGATTAGAACAATCCTTACCCATCAATTTTATGACTCAAAAACTATTTTTTCTAAGAACTTTGTAAAACTTGAACTTAAGAACATAGTTAAGAATTATACCTCTTGAACCTAAGTTGCCAAGCTTGTTTCTAACGTTACAACTTCTCCCTATCATTCTCATAGTATACTTATATAAGCTCCATTTAGAAATCTCAGTAATTGATTTTGAGAAGAGAGGAGTCCCCATTTATAGAGAAATCATTGTCCATACAATGATTTTGCCCAATAATTTAAACCAAGAGGAAGAAGAAGAAGCCATTGGATTAAAGGAGTTTGGTGAAAAATCAAATCAACTCACTCCCCTCTTCATCATTTGGAGTTATGGATTTTGGAGAAGAAGAAGCAAGATAGCTACTAGCCTTTTTGTATTTTACGTGAATGAAAATGACACACAATTTGGGACACTCCCTTCTAATACTTAGCACTTCATATTAGCATATATGGTTTATTTGATATTTTTCCCCAAATGTGCATACATATACACCCACTCACATAGACTTATATAATCCATGTACATTTAATTACTCCAAATAATATTTACATTACACTAGAATATAACTTAGTTGAGCACCAATATTGTTTTCCATAAAATTTATCATCTCAAATATACCCATTTATCATGATGATAATTAATATCAATTATTTATGAACTCACCATTTATTTTCCCATTAAATCCCCATTTGATTTAACTTTTCTAGTTATGCCACACAAGACATAATTATGTGAACTTAGTAATTAATAGCTCACAAGCTTGTAATAATATAATCTCACAAAATAACATTATTCTCAACATTACATCTTATAACATGGTCATTGATGTGGTCTATTGTACCATGTTACATATTATTATCTCACTTGTACACAATGCTAACATACTAGTATTTATACATATGTATTCAAATACTTCCTATATTATATAGTTACCATTGAAGTGTCACACTTCATTCCATATCATATAGATGTAGCTACTATATAATATATTATCATTGCACATACAAATTAATTCCTTCAATTATTCATTCATTAAATTATTTAATGAATGCTTATTCCTTCACTTTGCCACACTAGGCATATTTCACAAGCTCGATCCTAAGCTTCTGTCATTCTCCACACTTATTATTCTTTCAATATAATATTTGCGTGACTCAAGCATTTAAATGCTAAACTACCTTAATTAATTATAAGTATAACCTTTACGCTTATAATAATTAATATATACTCCATTAGTTATTTAAATGATATCATCCACAATAAAATAATAACTTAAGTTATTTAATATATTAAAATAACTTAGTTTTCTTTCATTAATTAACTGTCTTGAAAATACATTAAAAATTATGTATTTTGTCATAACATAAGTATTATGTTTTCTCCGAATAAAGATATTTACAATTAGAAATTAATTTGCTTATTGTCTCAAGATATTATTCTTAATATAATATGAATTAACTATATGTACGACACGTGTACATATATTATATATACAGAAAATAGATAATAAGTTTATTTTCTATTATAATAAATTATTTCCATCAATTTATTTACATATAGCAAATACGTTTTAATATATTTCCTATATTATTAATCATACCTCATACAAAAATATATAAGTTAATATTATTATTCAAAAATAACATTTTCTCCTTTTATTAAAATAACTCAATATTAGAAATTATTTTAATATCCTCTATTAGAAATATATAATTATTATTTCTTTTCCTCTATAAATTGTTCCCAAAATAATTTCTTCACATATTAAATATGTGAGATCCCGAATTTTATGAAATGAAAGTATTCAATTTTCTTATAATTATTCTATTTAGTAAATGGTTAAATTGATAAAAAGGTTAAAGTTAAGGGTGATATGTGAAATTTTTTCAAAGTAAGCAAGTTGTTATATAATATTCGATTGGTCGCAGAATATTCGGTTTAACAGGGAATATTCGTACGACGGTACAATCATTGGTGGACCCCACAACGGATGTATTGTCGTAGTAAGAAAACGACATAATTATCTTTTTATAATGGCGAAAGTGTTACCGTTAAAACTGTTGAACTACCCGGTAGTAAAAGTATAGTAATACACGTGGTTGCATAGTATGACACAGTATTGATTATTGATGCTTACGTGAAAAGTCACTCAGTTATACTTAATTATTGCTACAGTAATGCTGCATAATATCTCTCATATTATTAATTCAATTATTGTCACAGTATCATCTACATAATATGTTATATTATTAAATTAATAATTGAGATGGCAAAGTTATTCATATTATTATTTGCAATATTGACAATGTCTAGAAGTTCTATCAATGAGAGGTTTGGTTACCTAATTGCGCACCAATAAGGAGAAATTCTTATCGGAAAGCCCCCTCTTTCCTAGGAATGACCTGGTTGTTAAATATTGTGAATTCTAATATTAATGATGAATAAGTTCATGTTGATTAAAGATGAAATTGATAGTTCCATTGTGTTGGAATTATTAGTGTTAGTAAAAATTGACATTTATTTTGATAATAATTGTTGTCTGGAGGTTATATTGACCAATCTGGTAATTAATCGGATAAATGAGAAATTAATTGCTATTAATTCACATGATTATAACTATTTGTTCACATGTGTGTACTATTGATTCACATTCATTTACTATTAGGGGAGTTGGTGCAAGATTGATAATACTTGCATGACTAGGTTAAAAATGGAGGTATAGTTGAAGGTATTATACTATGATTAATTTTTTCACATGTTTAGAACTATTGATTCACATGATTTACTATTAGGGGAGGTGGTGCAAGTTTGATAATACTTGCATGACTAAATTAAAAATGAAGAAAAAGATGAAGGTACTATACTTTAATATTTCGAGCCCCAAAATGTGCAATTATGGAAAATATATTTTCCTATAAATAGAAGCTCATTCCTTCATTATTTTTCACCAATTCACTAAAGCTGTAGAGCAATTATTATAGAGGAAAATTATAGAGAGAAAGAAGAAGAGAAGTCTGCTACCTCACTATTCCAGTATCCAGTTTTCTTCTGAGGTAAGGGATATTATTATTATTATAGTAAGGGGTATTATTCTTTTGTATTCATGAAGAGAGTTATTTTCTTTCAATACTCATAAGGGTTTTTATTCCATTCTTTATTATTATGTTAGAATAACCTATCTATGCGAAGTACCGCATACATGGTGAAATTCTTATGTTATTACATTCTTTATTATTCAGTTGGAATAACCTGTCTGTGGGGTCTATCGCATACCTGGTGAATTCTGTTGTTATTCCTTTCTTTATTATTCTGTTGGAATATCCTGTTTGTGCGGATTATGCATGACCTGGTTCCATTCTTTATTATTCTGTTGGAATAACCTGTCTGTGCGGTCTATCGCATGTCTGGTGAATTCTTCTGTTATTCCATTCTTTATTATTCTGTTGGAATAACCTGTCTATGTGGATTACCACATGCATGGTGAATGATTATTCGTATTCATTCCTTATTAAATTGTGGAAATGATCTGTCTACGTGGATTACAGCATGGCGGACAAAAATCCATTTGTAGTGTCATATATTCTATTATATTGGTTAAAGTTTTGGCTTCCATACTCCATAAAATTAGTAGAATATCCTGGATATTTGCGCTTCATCCAGTATCTTTTCATGGAAATATTCTTCTGAGCATTCTTGAATTTTACTCCACAAAGCAGTATCATGTTGACAATTTGGACGTTATTAATTTCTGGATAAATTAAATTATAAATCTTTAAAATTTATCCTTTAACTTGTTTAATTGAATTATTATGTCATTGTCATCATCCTCATGCTTATATTGTGATGAAAGTCATCTTTGGCTTACATGCATAGATGGACTTGGTATGATTATGACTAGGGATTATTCAGTATAATCATGACCATAATGTGACGAATGATGTGATGAAATTTCTCATTGGCCTGTAGTTCATTGATGGACAATTGTTGGTATGATTATGACCAGGGATTATTCGGTATAATCATGACCATTAATGATTACATGAATATCCTTGGCCGTGATGTAGGGATGATTCGATTTTATTTATTAAGCTGAGTCTCAGCGATAAAGTTGATGAAAAACTTTTTAAATCATAGAAGATAGTAAATTTTATGCTCTACTTGACTCTTCTAATGGATTACTTATTCTGCTGCAGTTGTTGATCTAAAACTTGTTGTCTATTATATTCTATCAGTTGTTATACTATTGAAGGCTAAGGATAATTTATTCTGCATTATCTTAGTCATAATATTTCTTACTGGGCTAGTTGAGCTCACCGTTTTCTTTCATTGTTCTCTTCAGAAAATGAGAATATAGCTGGGATGAGTCGGGAAATGGAGTGATGGTCTAGGATAAGTGGCTTTAGTAGTCCTCAATATTCTGTGAAATAGTATGATAATAATTGTAATGAGGATTCCATTGAGAGTGGATATTGTCTAGAAGGTAATATTCTTATTTAAACTCTTAGCTATGTTTTGTCGTATTGTACACGACCGTTGTATAATTAAGTTTGTATTTAATTTATGTACCATATATTTGGTGACTCAAGATGAGTGATGTATGCTTGTTTTGAGGGCGTCACAAAATATCCATTTAAATATATAATGATTTATGTCTCCCTTTAATAACATATATATATATTTAACGTTATTCGTACATTAGACTTTCCCACATATTACCATTCTGAGTAACATATATAAAGTATCGCATATCCAACACACATATTAATTCACTCCTTTACTTAAGTAAATTAAACCTTATACTATATTACCATAGTTATTTAAGGTTTAACATACACATTATATTATTCCATAACATAACTCTCAACTATCAATTAACCAATATTTATTCTTATTAGTCAATTCTCTCAACTAACTCATGTTTCACTATCCAAACCCATTCGCGGATAACTTACGTACTATCAATAAACTATATTATAATCATACCAGTTATTAGTACACATGCACAAGAAAATGACAATTATACATTAATGTCATCCACTTACTAAGATAAAATAATCCTATAAACTATTTAATATCGATAGAAATTTTTATCCACTTCTTTTATCTCAACTAAATTATCTCTGCGATCAATAAAAATATATAAAAAATAATATATTTATTAATCACAAAAATCACATATTACATGGTTCATATTACCCTATGTAACACATTCCTACATACCTCGTATCACATACATGTTTTTATTCGAACCCATCTCATGCTTTAAGAATTTTATTTACTAAATTCTTATTTTAATATTTTCTAAAAATTCGGGTTCTTATATTTTCTCCCCTTTATAAGGATTTCGTCCTCGAAATCACCAAAACCTCCTCTACTCGGTGCTATTCCGAATATTACATATTCTTTTTGAATAATTTTATCAATTCTCTTTTCGGAAGTTTTATTATAACTTACTCACTTGCATTCTACCACGTTCTCCTTCCTAAGGAGTATTATACTCACTACATTCATCACACAGAAGAATAAGAGTCTTTTACGATTTTTCAATAATCGAGAAGTAGTAAGAATAACTCAGATTCCAAATTATGCTGAGGGGTCACAAGATCGTGAACTTTTTCCAAGTTTACAAATGCTTCAACACAATCCTTCACACTGCAAACCAGAGTGCTTATCAATCACAATGACTGAAAACACCCTCCACGCGTACACTAGGTGGCCAGCCTATTGTACCACTACGTTGGGCCGCAACGTAGTGTTTTATAACGGCTATATACGTTACGCTCGGAACCATTGTCCCCAAAAACATGTCCCCTTATAGGCTTGTTCACCTCAGCTTTTCCATATCTGAATCTGCATCAGAGCAATCTGGTTTGGCATAAATACTCAAGAAAGCTTGAATTCCACAAATATTTTCCAATAGTCGTCTAGTCGAATCAAATAGCTTAGACTTTTATCAACAATTCGGACATCAATCGAAATAATTTGGCCAAATTAATTGACCTTCTTCATAATTTAAAAGAAAACCAAAAATTCTTTTATGACGTCATGATACCGTATCAGATTAGTAGTACGTTGAGGATTCTGCCATTAGGTGACTTTGTCATATTACATCATACCATAGTGGGCTGACGATCTTTCAATCACAACCAACACTAGGTTCAACTGCATTGAATGACTCCATCGTTTACCATTTTTACACCATAACAAATGATTTAAATGGTCAGAAATACATTTTGAAAATTTTCAAATCATTTTTGTCTTAGCTGAAACAATTAGCATAGACATAAGAATAACGATATTGTTTTTAAAACATCATTGGTTCAATCACATGATCCAATGTTTTTCAAGAAAACAGAAGTGCAAATATCAGCACGAAGTCAATAAATTTTGAAAATCTAACAGAGCTAGAAGATTTAGAAAATCCATGTTTCTCCATCAAGTTCAATCTTTACTACATTGCTTCATTCTACCAATCTTCAACACCATCAATGCTCACTCTACCAAAATTTCTAACTTCATAACATATATATAACCGATATAATTCATCAAACTTACCACACTTTGGAAATTTAGGAACTCGCTATAATCATATGAGTTTTAAGAACTTACCCTAGTCAGACCATAGGTGTCCATCCGCTGAGGGGTTCAAACTAGAAGATCATGAGTCACGAACGTACCATAAGTATGAGTTTTAAGAACTCGCAACTTAACCTTATATTCTCTAACTATAACCTATCTATTTGTTATATAAATGAGAAAAGAATCACCTTCTCAACATGTATATAACAAATAGCATAACACAAACGCTTCAATGATTATCAGTGCCGGAACTAAGTGGTTTTTACACCAAGTACAATTCTCCGCCCATAACAAGGAATCATACAACTCAATTGCTGACATGGGTCATCAATTAAAATCATACTTGTGACACCCCCAAATCCGGGTTACCTGACCCCCGAGTTTGGTGTTCACAATCCACAATATAAGTAACATTTAACTACCCATAATATATATAGATAGTATCATATATACGTTTTTATCAGAGTTTCATAATACATCACCCAGGTTTTCTAACCTTAACTTTACAAACATACCCTTTAGATATACAAAAAGGGTTTACAATACAACAATATAAATAATACTGTTTAATATAACTAATTTATAACTACGCCTTTGCCTTTGTCCTTTGCAGCACCTCCTGCAACTTCGCCTCTAGCTGAAAAATTTTATTTATAGCAAGGGTGAGCAACAAATTTGCCCAGCAAGTTAAGATTATACAATAAATGTATATGAATCAACAATAATATCATATCTATTTTGATAGAATGAAACCAAAGTTTGGGGAACTTTGAAATAGCTGAACAAATTGTTATTCAATAACAAGGCTTCTCCTTTTTCTATGCAACACCATAATTTGATAATGAAAGAGTACAACGCTTTCAAAGTTCTACAAGAATCAATTCTACACAATTATAAAGTGGAAAAATTTCCAGATTTATACTGAGTGATCACACAAGATCTTTGAACTTATTTTCTCGGGCATCTACCAAAGATTTACTTTGATACATACCTGGAGTATCAGATAACCATAAAGATTAAATCATACCCCTCTGAAAGTATTTAGAGCCGGCCAACTCCTTGTACCCTATATTATGCATAATACTCAAAACGTGCGCAAAGGTCGAATTCACGACCCAAAATGTTCCCTTTATATAAAAGGTTGTTCTTCTCAGTTTTAGAATCAATATTTTGATTTTACAACGAAATACTGTGATTTCAAATTCTACTTACTTATCAATTTTGCCGAAATAATTGGCATCGATTCTACCAATAACAATTGAAATATTTTCTTGAATTTATCAAGTTCTAACAAATGTTTGTCTAGCCAGAATAATTAGCTAAGACATTTCTCAACACAATTTGACAATGAACAGGAATTATCTGTACTGTCAATTCTAACTTCTACAGATTTGAATATTCAACAACAGTAATTCTACGAATGTATATTTCTGAATCAGTAATTCAATTTGAATTATTAAGCATGCACTAACTGCGAACAATCAACAATAACTTCCCTGGATGTGGTGTAATTAGCAATAATTAACCACTATAATAATTGAAGGAAATATAAATCAAGGTTGAGTTAGGAAACTTGCCTTCTGCGTTGATTACAACTACACAATATAATTAACTGCGTTCGTAAGACCTATATTCAACAATATCGGTCTCACAATTAGTATAAACATTTATAACACATAACACTGTATTTTACAGTCAATCTTCTCCTAGGCACATTACCACATAGTCACATTAGTGTTTATAACATATATAAACACTTATCACGTCTAACTATTTCGATCTGGTTGGATTTCGGTCCATTCTCGGTGTTCTGGTCACCCTATCCGATAATTAACACATTGATTGTCAATTAAACCTGGTCTCTAAGCTTCAATATTATTTTAGATAAGTCAAATATCGTTTATAATATTTTCCGGAAGCTTTTAATAATTTATAAACACTTATTATAATTTATAATAATTTTTCAAACACTTAAATCATTTTTAAATGATTTAATTACCAAATAATCTTATCATTATTAATATTTAATAATATAAAAATATTAATAACATACATTCCAAAATATTAAAGTTATTATTAATAACTTAAAATATTTTTAAATCATCAATATTCTACTTAAATAATTTTTAAAATAATTAAAATCATTCTTAAATCATCACCATTAATATAAAAATATTAATGAAATTATTATTTAAATATTAAAAGTCATAATTTATAACTTCAAATATTTTTAAACTATTTTTCTCATTTTTAAATGATTTTTAAATCAATAAAATCATTTTTAATTCCTTTATTTAATATAATAATTAAATAAATCAAATATCATTAATATTACTTTATTAATGAAAATTCTCCAAAAATATTGAAAATTATATTTTATAATTTAAAATATTTTTAACACTTTATTCTTAATTAAAATGATTTTTAAATCATTTTTATCTTATTTATTTAATTTAATAATCAAATAAATATAATATCATTAATATTAAATTATTAATGAAAAATTCTCCAAAATATTAAAAGTTACATTTTATAACTCAAAATATTTTTAAATACATTATTCTTATTTAAAATGATTTTTCATAATATTAAATTATTTTTCTCTAATTTATTTAATAAACTAATTAAATAAATTAAATATCTTTAATATTATAAATAATTATAAAAATTAAAGAAAAATATCCCAATTGGTCAAAAATTATTTTTCATAATTTAAAATAATTTTTAAAACTATTTTTGGTAATTTTTATAATTTATTTCTATTTTTTTTATTAATTTCCAAAAAAATCAGAAAATAATTAATTAATCCGTCGCTAATGGCCTATAGCGACACTTTCTGTCGCTATAGGTGTTCTTGAGCTTCAAGCCCAGAAAATCACCAGCAACGAGATGTCTACTTTGACCGAACTTTAATCTGTGTTCTTCTTACTTTCTGGTCTCGTAATTGCTTTCATGTTGTAGTATAAATGTAATACTACAACTACATAACAAGTTTCATCACTAAACAACAACAGATCATAGAGATCTAAGTCTCCAAAGTCTCTGACAAAGCTGTTCTTAACGAAGAACAGATCGAGGTGCCTACTTTGGACCTCTATAACTTGATGATCGTGCAACTATTATACGATCTATCAATTCCAGTGTGTAAACAACATGTAGTACTACAACTACCGATCATAATAACACAAAAACATCAAAACAGGAGCTAGATCTATCCGGTCAAATCTGAACACGGAAGTTGGGCTCAAAATTTGTGGGTTCATGTTCTTGACAGATTTCGGTCAACGGGTTTTGACCATCTATAACTTTTTATCTACAAATGATCTGGCTTTCATTCTTTTTGCAACTTACATACCCCATATCAGGCTACATGTTACAAGCTTTAAACATCAAAAACACTTAACACACACGGAGTTATAAGATCTGACATTTGACTAAAAAACATAATTTTCCAGATTTCCAGATTTTGAAAATCTTTAAATTCGTGCACTTTGATGTTATGGGTTCATGATTTATCAACCCAGATCATCAAGTGACACCTTATTACACATCTTTGAACAATCAATTGCAATTTTTAACAAGGAATTGAAGGATTTCAAAATTAGGGTTTATACCTCTTTTGAACTTTGATTTTTGATCTTGGCTCTCCAATCTGTTTATGGATGATCTATGGACTGTTTCTAGGACTGATCTACAATGGATTTTCGAAGGTTGAGAGAGAATGAGAGTTGGTGAGACCTTGTGTACAAAATGGCTAATTTTTGTGATTTTCTCTCTCTTAAATCTTTATATAATGCTTTGATGTTGCTTGATCTGAGGTATTTCGGCTGACAATGATAGATTTGCTGAGATATGGAGTTACAAAGTCAAATGAGTTGTTCACCAACTCTTGATTTGGCAAGATTCACAAGTAATTTAATAAAATCTCCAAAAAGGGCATTATGGTCTTTTCCAATTTTTCTCTAGAATTTGGATTTGATGAAACCCTTAGGGTTTAGGGTTTGGACATTAAGGTTTAGAGCTTGAACCCTTTTAGGTTTTAAAAATTTCTAGTTTCCATAATTTTTAATTTAGGGTTTAATTAGAAAAATAAATTTTCTAAAATAAAATTAGGGTTTCAAAAATAGAAATTTAACATACAAGAATATAATTAGAGTTTTCTAATCATATTTAAGTTTAATGACACAATAAGCTTGTCAATTAGGATTGGGGTTTCCTAATTTAGGGTTTATAATTCTCGGTTTTGAAATTAGGGTTTCTCGGCGTACAATTAGGGTTTCTAACGGTACGTTAGGGTTTCAAATCCTGAGATTATGGTTTATTAATCTCTTATTAGGGTTTATTAATATTAAACCTTATTCGATCAATCATTGATCAAAAATTCTATACCGCTTAAAACACATACATATTAATATAATTATTTTAATTATATTTTCTATTGAATCCCGTTCCAAAAATTAGGGTTAGGGTTTCTATTCTCCGTTAAGCACAACTCTACTCTAATTTTATTAGTCAATACATAAATTGACCTTCTCGATATACGTATCACAGAAACTTGTCACAAAATTGATAATTAATATTAATATTAATTAAAAAAAAATTTATTCGCAAATTTTGGATTATTCGAAATCCCGGGTTATCACATTCACCCCTCCTTAAAAGGATTCTGTCCTCGGAATCACCGCTTTCTTATATTCTACAATCTTTTAAAGTTGTATCATCAATTTATTTTAATCAACACCATATTAAATTTTGGTTTCAAATTCTAACCTGTGACCTGAGTCTATAAAAGAAAATAGTTCACAGTATTATCTAACTCCTATTATTCACGTAATGAAATCCTTACCTGCTGCCACGTCCCGAGTTGCCACTACATCTTGCGCCGTCATGTTGAATGTACGGGCCGTTGGTCTTCCTGGCTGTGCAGGTGGTCGTATCGTCAAGCTTCCGGCACCGGGTCCCTTGTTGGTGCTTTCCTTCTCAGCATTTCTTTTTGGACAATTTCGAACAATATGGTCGGTCGATCCGCATCCAAAGCAACCTTGAATTTTCTTCGGACTGGGACATTTGGGTAACATATGCCCCTCTTGCCTGCAGTTATAGCAAACTCCCTTCTTCTTCAGGCAAACTCCTGCATGGTGCTTCCCACAGTTCGAACATGGCTCCCTTCCTTTCCTATTATCTTCTGACTTATTACCCGACTGGGTATTCTCATTCCATTTTCTCTTATTTGGATTACTTCCTCCACTGCTTCCTCCGTCATTTGTCTTCTTCTTCTTTTCCTGATGAAATCGAAACACTGCTTCGTTCCCTCCTTCAGCAATTAGCGCTTTCTCCAATAGAGCCGCAAAAGTGTTGATCTGCAGCACAGCTACTTTGTTGAATATCCCCGGCTTCAGCCCATTCTCGAATCTTCGCGCTTTTCTTGCTTCTGTGTCCACTTGATGGGGTGCAAATCTTGCCAGCTCATTGAATTTGGCAGCATATTCAGATACCGACATGTTCTCCTGCTTAAGTTCCAAGAACTTAACTTCCATCCGAGCTTGCATACTCAGTGAGAAGTAGTTCTCAAAGAACAACTCCTTGAATCTCGTCCACAACACCACCTCTGTACCAGCTCTTGCTTGGTTCGTCTCCCACCAGTAATTGGCTTCTCCCTTCATCAGATAATTTGCAAAAGCCGTCTTTTGCTCTTCTGCCACACGTACAATGATGAATGCTTTCTCCATTTCCTTTACCCAAGTTTGGGCTTCAATCGGGTCGGTGGTTCCTTTGAATTCCGGCGGTCCTACCGCTTTAAAATCCTTGAAGTTAGCTAATCTATCAGCTGGTTGTTCCCTCGCTCTTCCTCTTCCTGTGGGAGCTCTATTCTCCATAGCTTCGGCTATCATATTTGCAAAATTTTGCATTGGGTCAACTTGACCTCCTTCGTTATTCACTGAATGTTCTTCTTGTTGGTTTCGATTCTGTTGTCTAGGCGGCATGATCTGATTTAAATAAAAAAATCTTATATTAATACTTTTTCTCTATATCAATTCTTAACACAATAAGAATTCAACACATAATTCTCAAGTAATTGCATATTTATTCAAATAGCACATAGTACATTTAGTACTTCACATATTACCATCTCTTTTTAAATCATATCAGGATTAACAACACAACTTTACATAAAAAGTTGTTATTCTCCATTTTCACATTAATATATCCAGTTCATCAAACTTACCACACTTAGGAGTTCAGGAACTTGCCACAATTATATGAGTGTATGAACTTATCCTAGTCAGACATTTGGCGTCCATTCGCTGAGGGGTTCAAAACATTTCATATAACTATGAGTCATTAACTTACCATAAGTATGAGTTCTAAGAACACACAAATTTATTTTAATCTTATATTCATATAGAAAATAAAGATTTCATTCATACAAACATATCATTGCATTTATATTCATGCAAATATTACATAGTACTTTTTAGTACACAACCCATACAACTACAAATAGGTACTATCCCTTTTTGACAAAAGTCGAGATTCATTACTACAACTTTACACAAAAAGTGGAGTCATACAAAAGTTATCTCCTATCAAAGAAAATATTATTCTCCACACACTTAATCCTTCTTCTTTCCACTTTCTCCATCTTTCTTACTTTTAGGACAATTCTTAACCTTATGACTCGTTTCTCCACATGCAAAACATCCTCCTTTCTTCGATTTAGGACAATTTGGGGATAGATGTCCTTTCTGGCCATAATTATAACACACATTCTGACCCCACATACATTCTCCCAAATGGCTCTTTCCACACTTGCCACATGCTTGCTTCTTCTTCGAGCTTGACTTTTCTAAATTAGGGCTATCGTTGTCCCTCTTCCTTTTCTTCTTGTCCTTTTTGCTGGTCCCTTCCGCCTTCATTCTGTCTACCTGCGCCTTGAGTTCGTTCTTTTCTTCAGTCATTTCACTTAGCGCTCGTTCTGTCTTCCATAGCTGCTCCAAGAGAAACGCCTTACTCCAGAGTTCTTGAACTTCTGGAACTAGTTGATCTTGTTCTTCAACTGTATTCTAATTCTTTATTTCTACCATAGCTGGCTCATACTCTACCTCCTCATCTCCCCTCAGATACATCTCGGGATAATCGTCATGATCGCTCCCCAGATTAACCATAGGTTCATCTTCTTCCACCTTATCAACTGATTCATTTTGCGCTGGCACCTCGGCTTGTGGCATTGGTGCAACAGCCGCTAGTATCTCCGTACTCATTTGATCTTCTCCAGACATCCTATAATCAATTTAAATAACTTGATTAGTACTTCCTTAGTACAAACTCCTCACACTATGTGTCCTCATTTCTCACTATCGTTGCACTTTGGCAATCTCTCACTTAGTACTCTAAATGAGTATTCTCTATCTCGCTTATGGTTATAATCCTAGGTCTTTCCCCACCCCACTTAAGGTTTATAACCTACAGCTCTACTACCAGCTGGTGACACCTTGGTTAATTCAGCTCTGATACCAACCTGTGACACCCCCAAATCCAGGTTACTTGACTCTCGAGTTTGGTGTTCACGATCCACAATATAAGTAACATTTAACTACCCATAATATATATAGATAGTATCATACATACGTTTTTATCAGAGTTTCATAATACATCACCCAGGTTTTCTAACCTTAACTTTACAAACATACCCTTTAGATATACAAAAAGGGTTTACAATACAACAATATAAATAATACTGTTTAATATAACTAATTTATAACTACGCCTTTGCCTTTTTCCTTTGCAGCACCTCCTGCAACTTCGCCTCTAGCTGAAAAATTTTATTTATAGCAAGGGTGAGCAACAAATTTGCCCCGCAAGTTAAGATTATACAATAAATGTATATGAATCAACAATAATATCATATCTATTTTGATAGAATGAAACCAAAGTTTGGAGAACTTTGAAATAGCTGAACAAATTGTTACTCAATAACAAGGCTTCTCCTTTTCTATGCAACACCATAATTTGATAATGAAAGAGTACAACGCTTTCAAAGTTCTACAAGAATCAATTCTACACAATTATAAAGTGGAAAAATTTCCAGATTTATACTGAGTGATCACACAAGATCTTTGAACTTATTTTCTCGGGCATCTACCAAAGATTTACTTTGATACATACCTGGAGTATCAGATAACCATAAAGATTAAATCATACCCCTCTGTAAGTACTTAGAGCCGGCCAACTCCTTGTACCCTATATTATACATAATACTCAAAACGCGCGCAAATCTCTAATTCACGACCCAAAATGTTCCCTTTATATAAAAGGTTGTTCTTCTCAGTTTTAGAATCAATATTTTGATTTTACAACGAAATACTGTGATTTCAAATTCTACTTACTTATCGATTTTGCCGAAATAATTGGCATCGATTCTACCAATAACAATTGAAATATTTTCTTGAATTTATCAAGTTCTAACAAATGTTTGTCTAGCCAGAATAATTAGCTAAGACATTTCTCAACACAATTTGACAATGAACAGGAATTATCTGTACTGTCAATTCTAACTTCTACAGATTTGAATATTCAACAACAGTAATTCTACGAATGTATATTTCTGAATCAGTAATTCAATTTGAATTATTAAGCATGCACTAACTGCGAACAATCAACAATAACTTCCCTGGATGTGGTGTAATTAGCAATAATTAACCACTATAATAATTGAAGGAAATATAAATCAAGGTTGAGTTAGGAAACTTGCCTTCTGCATTGATTACAACTACACAATATAATTAACTGCGTTCGTAAGACCTATATTCAACAATATCGGTCTCACAATTAGTATAAACATTTATAACACATAACACTGTATTTTACAGTCAATCTTCTCCTAGGCACATTACCACATAGTCACATTAGTGTTTATAACATATATAAACACTTATCACGTCTAACTATTTCGATCTGGTTGGATTTCGGTCCATTCTCGGTGTTCTGGTCACCCTATCCGACAATTAACACATTGATTGTCAATTAAACTTGGTCTCTAAGCTTCAATATTATTTAAGATAAGTCAAATATTGTTTATAATATTTTCCGGAAGCTTTTAATAATTTATAAACACTTATTATAATTTATAATAATTTTTCAAACACTTAAATCATTTTTAAATGATTTAATTACCAAATAATCTTATCATTATTAATATTTAATAATATAAAAATATTAATAACATACATTCCAAAATATTAAAGTTATTATTAATAACTTAAAATATTTTTAAATCATCAATATTCTACTTAAATGATTTTTAAAATAATTAAAATCATTCTTAAATCATCACCATTAATATATAAATATTAATGAAATTATTATTTAAATATTAAAAGTCATAATTTATAACTTCAAATATTTTTACACTATTTTTCTCATTTTTAAATGATTTTTAAATCAATAAAATCGTTTTTAATTCTTTTATTTAATATAATAATTAAATAAATCAAATATCATTAATATTACTTTATTAATGAAAATTCTCCAAAAATATTGAAAATTATATTTTATAATTTAAAATATTTTTAACACTTTATTCTTAATTAAAATGATTTTTAAATCATTTTTATCTTATTTATTTAATTTAATAATCAAATAAATATAATATCATTAATATTAAATTATTAATGAAAAATTCTCCAAAATATTAAAAGTTACATTTTATATCTCAAAATATTTTTAAATACATTATTCTTATTTAAAATGATTTTTCATAATATTAAATCATTTTTCTCTAATTTATTTAATAAACTAATTAAATAAATTAAATATCTTTAATATTATAAATAATTATAAATATTAAAGAAAAATATCCCAATTGGTCAAAAATTATTTTTCATAATTTAAAATTATTTTTAAAACTATTTTTGGTAATTTTAATAATTTATTTCTATTTTTTTATTAATTTTCGAAAAAAAATCAGAAAATAATTAATTAATCCGTCGCTAATGGCATATAACGACACTTTCTGTCGCTATAGGTGTTCTTGAGCTTCAAGCTCAGAAAATCACCAGCAGCGAGATGCCTACTTTGACCGAATTTTAATCTGTGTTATTCTTACTTTCTGGTCTCGTAATTGCTTTCATGTTGTAGTATAAATGTAATACTACAACTACATAACAAGTTTCATCACTAAACAACAACAGATCATAGAGATCTAAGTCTCCAAAGTCTCTGACAAAGCTGTTCTTCACGAAGAACAGATCGAGGTGCCTACTTTGGACCTCTATAACTTGATGATCGTGCAACGATTATACGATCTATCAATTCCAATGTGTAACAAACATGTAGTACTACAACTACCGATTATAATAACACTAAAACATCAAAACAGGAGCTAGATCTATCCGGTCAAATCTGAACACGGAAGTTGGGCTCAAAATTTCTGGGTTCATGTTCTTGACAGATTTCGGTCAACGGGTTTTGACCGTCTATAACTTTTTATCTACAAATGATCTGGCTTTCATTCTTTTTGAATCTTACAGACCACATATCAGGATACATGTTACAAGCTTTAAAAATCAAAAACACTTAACACACACGGAGGTATAAGATCTGACATTTGACTAAAAAACATAATTTTCCAGATTTCCAGATTTTGAAAATCTTTAAATTCGTGCACTTTGATGTTATGGGTTCATGATTTATCAACCCAGATCATCAAGTGACACCTTATTACACATCTTTGAACAATCAATTGCAATTTTTAACAAGGAATTGAAGGATTTCAAAATTAGGGTTTATACCTCTTTTGAACTTTGATTTTTGATCTTGGCTCTCCAATCTGTTTATGGATGATCTATGGACTGTTTCTAGGACCGATCTACAATGGATTTTTGAAGGTTGAGAGAGAATGAGAGTTGGTGAGACATTGTGTACAAAATGGCTAATTTTTATGATTTTCTCTCTCTTAAATCTTTATATAATGCTTTGATGTTGCTTGATCTGAGGTATTTCGGCTGACAATGATAGATTTGCTGAGATATGGAGTTACAAAGTCAAATGAGTTGTTCACCAACTCTTGATTTGGCAAGATTCACATGTAATTTAATAAAATCTCCAAAAAGGGCATTATGGTCTTTTCCAATTTTTCTCTAGAATTTGAATTTGATGAAACCCTTAGGGTTTAGGGTTTGGACATTAAGGTTTAGAGCTTGAACCCTTTTAGGTTTTAAAAATTTCTAGTTCCCACAATTTTTAATTTAGGGTTTAATTAGAAAAATAAATTTTCTAAAATAAAATTAGGGTTTCAAAAATAGAAATTTAACATACAAGAATATAATTAGAGTTTTCTAATCATATTTAAGTTTAATGACACAATAGGCTTGTCAATTAGGATTAGGGTTTCCTAATTTAGGGTTTATAATTCTCGATTTTGAAATTAGGGTTTCTCGGCGTATAATTAGGGTTTCTAACGGTACGTTAGGGTTTCAAATCCTAAGATTAGGGTTTATTAATCTCTTATTAGGGTTTATTAATATTAAACCTTATCCGATCAATCATTGATCAAAAATTTTATACCGTTAAAACACATACATATTAATATAATTATTTTAATTATATTTTCTATCGAATCCCGTTCCAAAAATTAGGGTTAGGGTTTCTATTCTCCGTTAAGCACAACTCTACTCTAATTTTATTAGTCAATACATAAATTGACCTTCTCGATATACGTATCACAGAAACTTGTCACAAAATTGACAATTAATATTAATATTAATTAAAAAAAAAATTTATTCGCAAATTTTGGATTATTCGAAATCCTGGGTTATCACAATACTTAACTCTATCTTACACTTTACTTGATACTAATTCTTCGTATCTCATCACATACAACTCCTTATTAGTTCATATCATACCATTTTATACTACATTCTCTTATAGCATCAAGTTATACACACATAGTCGTTATATACTATTTATCACTTTATAGCTCATTCTGATCACGTCGTGATCATCAATTTACCTTAGGGTTCTTTCCCTATTATCAACAAAACTCCACTCGAGTTCATTCTCATTATCTTTGTCATATAGATACCATCTTAACATTTTTATTACCGGAGTTAGGAAACTCCTGAATTCTCATTCTCTTAGATACTTCAAGATTCTTCTTTGAATCTTCACATATATATTTTAAACTTTATCTTTCTCTCTCTCAAGTTATAACTTAAGGTACACTTACCTAAAGTTTATAACCTATAGCTTTGATACCAACCTGTGACGCCCCCAAATCTAGGTCCCTTCGAACCTCGAATCTGGTCCGCCACGATACTACTATCGTCAAACTATTATATCTTTTATTCACAACTTAATGAATATAACTTCACTTATTACAATTTAGAATATAAATTCCTTCCATTTCCAGGATCTATGTATAATGACCCCAACTATTATAAGTTTTAAATATTGGTCATTTACCATTCCTGTTTTACATCATATTCGATGTTATAAAAATATGCAGAATAATTTAAACCCTTTTCAATCTTCTTTGAAAAAAAATGCTTTATTGATTTCTTAACTTGAATCAATTACAAATCCCTGAATCAAATTATGCTATGATTCACTCTACTCAATTACTGTATAAATTTTTACATCACAATTTGAATTCATCTATGTACTGCCTAGTACAACTTTACAACTTAACATGTATTACACGTCGTATACTACTATCACGTACATTTTTTAGAACCTAAACATGGTTCAAAAGTATATATTCAAACAAATGAATTAATCTCCTTTGATATTATTGATATTTATCAATCAAGTAGCACATAACCTTTACCGTGTATCCTTAACCTGCAAAAGTGGTTATTTGCAAGGGTAAGCTCGACAGCCCAGCAATTCTAACAGTTTTCATGCAACACATAGCATATAATAACATACTCAATTCATGCATTCATAATCAATTAATATTTACTACGCATGTTACTACACACATAACAGGCATATAGATTTAGTTCACAAGCATATCATCAAAGATCAACTTTCAATTTCATATATATACATCAACATTCTCATAGCATGCGATAATTCAACTAACAGTTATCAAATTCATATATTAAATAGGAACGGAAAGACTTGCCTCATTTGTAGTTTATCAACTACGACTTAACTGCTTAAAGCTTATGTGTACTGCGTGTATTCCTACACAGTTATATAATCATGGATTCATATCCATTAGTCATACATTTCATACATTCTTAATATAACAATAAATATTATATCTTTTCTTAACTAGGTTTCTAAAACCTCCATTTCACTTTCTCATCGGCCTTTTAGAATTGCTATGTATGTATAGGTATTCCTTAACCATCCGTACTTAACATCAACTTCATATACATTTATCACACACTTGACTCGCTATGTGTTCGTCACATATTTAAAGTTTATAGATACGTGATCTACGTCGTTCATATTCAAACTACTTAGTTCCATAATAATTTATTTCAATCAATAAAGCTTAACAACTTACTTTAACAAGATTCGATGTTATAAGCTTTTAAACCATATATTGATACTAATAAGTCTCTAATAGCATGCTTCACATGTGCATAGCATAGTTCATTATTTGAAGACATATTTTAAACCACACTTGAAAGGTCCAATTTATGCTTAGCTAAATGATTAACATATCCGTCATGTCTAGAGGCATAAAGCATTCAAGTTCACTTTTAAAAGTCATTTTAGGCCAAGGTCAAGCAACTAGGTGTAACTTTTAATCTCATTTCATAGCTAACTAATCCATATATATATGTTATCATGTTTAGAACATTAAGTACACAAGTTACTTTAAGATCGTTCTTAAAGTTTTAAGTTTTCTTTAGAATTCATTTTCAACTAAGCTATTGTAAGTTAATAATAAGTAAAGTAACTTTAAATAACTTCTCATTCTTAAGTATTCTCATAACTCAACAAGATGTAAGTGTTAAAATATCATAACTTCAAAGACTCAAGGTTCGTCAATACTCATTTTTCAAAACTCTAAGTTTCTTTTCAAAACACATACTAAGCCATGCTAAAGAATTATATTATGAGTAAGGAAATCTTATATGTTATGTATACTATCATGCATTTTCATGTTAAATCACTTAGAATAACATATTACATCGTCGGGAGCACTATACTTGCATATGTTCTCGCTCGACGCCCTCTATTGGCCTTTGATTACGTAATAGTCACAAAGATGACTATTTTGACCCTTCCTAATGACCTCAAATTGAAACAATTAAAGCACAAACATTGTAGGTCTATTCGTTCTCGTTTCGGATCATCTTGAATCTCCTCAATCGGAGTTCGTATGAAAACGTTATGCCCATTTTAGTAAAACATATTCTGTCAGATTTTCTCAGCAGTTTTAAGTTAGACCACCCCCACCGGGGAGGGGGTATTGCCCTATAAATAGCCCGCCGGGGCGGGCCTAGCTACTATAAACTCAAAGTTTCATGCCCTGCTACGAAATAACAAGCCAAACTTCTTTCTAACCTTCATAATTTGAGTTATACATGTCCAAATTAGTTTATTTTCGATTCTATGGATTCGTAATTCATATAACTGTAAAAAACTATAATACCCATCAATTAACATAAAAATTAACTAGCCCAAATATGAATTCACAACTCATGTTCATGCAAATATTCATGTTTTGGACAATTTAGTGAAATCATTCACTACGAATTCGTTTCTCAACCAATTTGGTTCGTTTAACTTCTGTTGTTTTCGCACTTGACTATATTAACAATATCTAACAACAATTCATGGATTATAACAATCCTTACCCATCAATTTTATGACTCAAAAGCTACTTTTTCTAAGAACTTTGTAAAACATGAACTTAAGAACATAGTTTAAGAATTACACCTCTTGAAGCTAAGTTGCCAAGCTTGTTTCTAACCTTCTGACTTCTCCCTCTCATTCTCATAGTATACTTATATAAGCTCCATTTAGAAATCTCAGCAATTGATTTTTAGATGAGAGGAGTCCCCATTTAAAGAGAAATCATTGTCCATACAATGATTTTGCCCAATAATTTAAACCAAGATGAAGAAGAAGAAATGTAACGCCCAAGAAAATTTGAATTTTTGAAAATTAAATTTTTATTTGATTATGTGGATTAAAATGAATTTAATTAATTATATATGGGAGTAAACTAATTGAAGGTCGTTCTATGACCTAGACAGATCGGAACGTCATAGTATTTTGGCTAAATGGTAGAATTAAAGTGTTTGAATTTTCAGGACACTATTCACGCATTTCTGCTCGAAAATTATTTTTGAACTTCCGAGAAATACGTAACGATAGAATATCGAGGTGAGATAGAATATCCAATAATATTTCAGTTATGGCAAACACAGTTTTTCGCCTGCGGACTTAAAACCTAACGATTAGGGAAAATGAATTTCGAGAAGGAATTTAAATGCGTATAATGAATTAAAACAATGATTGTATAATACGTAAGTATTGTATAAGGTAATGAATACGAGTATACTACGAGGTATTATACGAGCATGTATGAATGATGGAATGTCGTATATTAAATAAGTATACGAGATTAATATGTAGATTATACGTTATAAGGCTTTAAGCCATATGTAATGGACTTGTAAGAATGTGTAGGAGATTGTAATGTCCAATTGGGATAATAATAAAGGCCAATATGAATTAATGTTAAAGCCCAAATATTTGTAATGTTAAGTCCAATGTAAATTAATGAATAGGCTCAATGTTTGTTTAATTGCAAGTCCAATGTATAAGATAAGTTAATTGAGCAAATTTGTAACACCCCTTTCCCGAAAATGAAAGGGAGGTCACGTGCAAAGCACAACAAACCTCAAAATAATTAGTAAACAGAGTACTAAAGACTTCAAATATGTAATAATGATAACCAATAATAAGGCATTAAATATGATTCTCAACATAGAGTCAAAATAATCAAAACCTAAAAATTTTTTGAATCTACCTAGATGGTCAAAGGCAACACTCTCATCACACTAGCCCTGAATCACTCCTGCAAACCTGCCGGAAGAAAAATACAGCATGAGCCAATTGCCCAGTATGGATATAGATACACAAAAGATATACAACTGATATACGAAAACAACTAAGACAAAATACTGAACAAAGCCTCAAGGGTAAATACTGACAAAAAATATAATCTCTAAAGATTTGAATGAAATATATCTGAATCAACAGAATTGACGAAACCAATAGACGAATAAAGAAATAACGAACTGAAGTAACTAACTCAATGAATTGAACTGAACTGAAACCAACAAATTAATACAATAAAATAAAAGGCTGAAACAAATGGCTGGGGTTATTTTATATCGAGTGAGCTCAAAAGTATACCTTGCCACACAAGCAAGTCAAACTAATGCCACACAGGCAAATCAAAGATGCCACACAGGCAACCAAACCAATGCCACACAGGCACATCAAAATAATGCCACACAAGCAAGTCAAAATAATGCCACACAAGCAAATCACACATTGGACCACGAATCTAATGTATGCAAATCGGATAGGTGTGTTTGGCACAACATCACCAATCCGCAGAACAAAAAACTAGGGTTAACCCATACGCCTCCCACAACAAAACACCAAATGGCCCACTACCGCCGGAGCCCAAAACGGAGACGCCGTGGACTAATCACACCGCCACGGAGAGTGTCATGTCTCTCGTGCCAAGACGACATGCCTGTGGTTCCCCCACAGGTGGTTATAGCTTAGGTATACCGTACGGTATGTTCTAACAAAAATATCATATCACAACACATGCGACATAATATCAACAAAATAGGTATCGTGTCACAACAAATGCGACATAATACCAACAAAAACAGATATCGTGTCACAACACATGCGACGCAATATCCACAAAATGGGGTTCTAATGTATATGTTGAACCAGATCAAATCCTAAGGTCCCAAAAGAAGGTAACAATATATATCGCTCTACAATATTCAAATAAATTCTAGACATGATAACCCAATTCAAAGAGTACAAGTACGAGTCCAATGTGTCAACTCCAAAATGAAAGTAATATATGTATTTCACAAGAAATAATTATGTGAAATCATAACAGAATTCGAAACAAGGGACAAGACGAACAAATCAATTTAACAAGAGTCTCGCTGAAAAAATATCATGGAATATGTACACATTTTAATAGAAGGAAAATAGTTTAAATTACTGAATACAACCAAAGTATCAATTATCAAATTTCTATTTAAGATTTCCACTAGGATTATAAGAAAATAAATGACAAGATATCACGAGATATAAAGAATGCAACCATAATCAAAGGAGTGGAGTACGAAATCCGTACCTGAATTGAGCAACATAATACCCAAATTTTATATTCCAATTATAACTCGTGAAATTCCCTCCGTTTGATCTTTCGAGCACCTTCAGTATTAATTGGCCTGACATTCAGATTTGGACCAACTATTCCATCAATAAGGAAAGCATATTTCGCATAGTTGGGCGCTAATCATAATCAACACGTAAGCCAGTTGAGCTATCTCGCCACTTGGTAGCTAATCCAAGGTCAACAAGAAAGAGTTTTTTTTTTCCTTCAGGTGTTCCGGAAGGACCTAGCAAAAAGGTTCTCAGATTTTACATCCCCATGCACATATCCTTTAGAGTGCACCTTCTTCTCCTTCTGCGCAGCCACAATACTATCTCCTTCACTTCGCATACATATAGTAAAGTAATTAGGTTTTACATATTTATTCACTTAAAATAGATTTTAATAATAATATATTTATTAACTCTCCAACTTTTAATAGGATTTTAAAAATTACACAATTATAAATTAGACCCCACTTAGTTTTAAGGTCCAAATTGTACTAAATTAACTTACCCATCTATTATTAATATTTATTAGCCCACACAAATTAAATAACTAGTCTGACCCAAATAAATGACAAAGTCCAATTAATATGTTTTAAAACAAAATAAATTTTTTTATTAATTAATATTTTTTTTTCGGGTATTACATAATTGAATGAAAAGCCCAAGATAAGATTCAATGGGTAAAGCTTGATCCATGGGGCAACCCATGGGTGAATTGGTGACCAAGAATTAAGTGTGATGAGCAAGTAGACTTACGGGTTAAGCAAATGATAAGCTAAGTAACTTAAAGACTAAGTAAAGTGCTTTTGTGTGATGAACAAGCAAAGTGCTTATATATGATGACAAAGTAAACTTAATGGCTAAGTGTTGTGATGGCCAGGTAATTAATTTTATGAGCAAGTAAAGGATAAATTATTTTCTAAGTGTAACGATCCGAAATTTCAAATTGTAATTTAAATATTTATTAAGTTATATAAATATTATTCGAGTTGTTTATTGTTAAATAAATATTTTATTGATGTGATGGTTGATGAATCTAAATGTATTAGAGAATTTTTTTAATTTAAATTAATTTATAATTTAGAGAGCTGTAAAATAACATGAGATGTTATATTGTTGTTTTGATTTAATAATTTAAATGATATATTAAATTATTAAATAAAGTTATAATGAAAATTATAATTTTGTGATATTTGATAAAAGGCTATATTTAATTAAAATTTAGTATGCGATTAATTTAATGGGTTAATGTTGGATATAAAAATCCAAATAAATAATATGTGATTATAATTATAAACTAAAGTGTTTATGTAAATAAATTAAAAAGGGTTTAATTTAGTTTTTGCCAAACAAGGCTTAAAAGTATTTTAATTCTTTAAATTTAAAGAGTTTGCCAAACAAGCCTTATGACTTTTGGAATTTCTAATTTTTGAAAATAAATAATATAAATAAAATAATAAATATAATATATATATATTATATACGTTAGTAACTTATTTTGCAATTAGTAGTGTTATTAAGGGTTATCAATTTTATTCTTGCGCTTGAATATCAGTTGATTTTCTTATTACGCATTCTATTTTTTCAAGTATGAGAGTACTGAGTTTTGTGAGAATTGAGAGAATTTGAGAGAGAAGAATTTCAGAGCGTTTGTGGTTTTTAACAAAAAGGATTGCAAGAAATTTGAAGGTATTTCTTATACAACCTTAATGTATGTATATATGTCTACATATGTGAATTACAATGAAATTTCATGTACTTTATGAATTGAAATTGTTGAATGGTTGGTAGGAATAACTGTCAATTGTGATTATATATGCTTATGATGCTAGAGTTATGTTTTAAACGAAAAAAATTCATGCTAATTTCGGATAACAGTAAAAGAAAATGATGGCAGTGTTTATGTTTTCATATGTAGCTATGTCAGTATCAATTTTGATGGTCAAATTGCATGCTAAGATGTTAATTGAGTTTTGTTTATGCTAGTTTGTAGAGATACAAACATAACGTAATTTGAATGAGAGGATTTGGTCATGTATCGAATTCACAGTGGTTATTTTTAGGATGAATGTCAAGAAAATTGAATTTTTCATGAAAACATGAAAATTGAGAAATTAAAATAGTTTTAGTGGTTGTTAAATTGTGTTAAGTGGCTGTATATGTCAGCAATCATATTTATGATACTTGTATATTTATTTTACATGTTATTATCACTGTTTGATGGGTGAAATTCGTGTTAGTTGGCTTAAGAAAAGGGTCGAAGCTCTGTTCTGCAAAACTGAGTTCTATAAGTCGCGCGACCGTGCAGCCCTTAGGCGCGGGCGGCGCACAGCTGCCGCGCGGGCGCGCAGCTGCCGAGCAGGGGCACCACAACTTAGTATAAAACTATTGCGGCCGCGGCAGTGCCCATTTTCAAACACTGAAGTTTGCTTGTACTGTAGACTTTGGTCTTTCTCTGTAGCTTAGTCTAAGGTTATGGTAATGTGAGAATCATGTAAAAACAAAGTTAAATAGAGTATTATGATGTGGATTATGTATTCAAAATTGTAAAAATGGTTAGTAAATCGAGAATGCATTATGCGATAACTTGGTATACAAAGTGAATGTTAGGCAAGTGTTGCGAAGTAAACACTTGGAATATCTGAAATGTAGATGGTAAATAAAGACTTGTGCTAAAATGATAAGTTTAGATAGAAGTATACATGTTAAGGTATGTTAGCATATCTAATAGATAATGTGGTTTTAAACCAATGTGTAGGTGAACATGAGTTTAATATTGTAGCTTACGCTCGAGGCAAATTTCTAAACTCTATCTTTTACACTGAGAAAGTGTCCTAATTATTTACTTTTGTTGACTAGTTCCATTATTACGTTATATAGCTTTATTCTTTGATTGAGCAAGCTTTCTATTTCAACTATTGATTGAATAAGTCAATTGTCCCTAGAGTTCATTTGAGAAAACTTTAATTCTAATGTTATTTGAATTCTCATTGGGTTGATTCATTCTAACTTGTTTATAGTTAAGCAAGTTTCTTAAGTTACATTCTTGTATAATGAACACAGTTTGAACTCTGGTCTTTATTTTTTTTAAAACTGTTTTTAATCCTTTCTTGAATTTAATACCATGTTGGGCAAGTTTTTAGTTTCCAGCTTGCTATCAGTTAATGCATGTTCGGTAATTTCATTTCTAATGTTATAAGACTCTAACCTTAGCTTATTTATTGTTCAAGCAAAGGTTTACCATTTTATTCATTTTTATTGAATACTTATGCTCTATAGTTATTTCAAGCATGAGTTTAATATGTATAATCAGTTCATTTATGATTCTCAATTGTTCTATGTTATGCTGTTATTAAACATCTGTTGTGATTATCAAACACTATTGATTCAACTAGTCCTCTAGTTGATGTTCGTTAAACTTTAAATTACCCTTGGAAGCTTATCCAAACCAAACTCTCTTTGGTGCAGACGTGTACTCTAAATACTGAGATGAACAACCCTATTATTATTAGGGGATATTTTACGTTTATCGTTAAAATGTTTGTGCACAATACATTGTATGAAGAAGGGTTGATCCCCCTAAGTACGAGGAGTCCTTATAGTCTTATGACTGTTAAAGTTGGAGTTGAAAGATTACTCGCAACTGTGGACATAGTTCATGGTCTTATGACCCTCAGTTATGTATATTCCATATTTTGGATTTCAGTTCCTGATTATCATTGTTAGAGTTCTATTCAGTTTTGATGAGCCTATTCATTGGCAGTTATTATTGTTATTCTCATGTTGATCCATTATTATATCCAGTGAGCAATTGTTTTGGTCAGTCTTGCATATTTATAAACTCATTGCAGCTAAAGTTGAGAAGGTAGATGAGCCTTCAACTAGCAAAGGAAAGGGAAAACTGTACAAGTGATGATGATTTGTACTTTTAATTACTGTTATGATCATAGACATTTAATAATGATGTAATGTAATAATTTAATTCCGCACTTGAATGATGTTTTAAGGTTAGATAACCTGGGATCTTTTTAAACTTAATGATGTAACCCTATTTATGGGGAGAGTTATGGTTTAAATATTATTTTATTTGGGTAGACAATATGAATGTTTTGATAGTGAGCACCAAATCTTGTGGGAATAAAGTACCTAGATTTGGGGGTATCACAGGTTGGTATCAAAGCTGTAGGTTATAAACCTTAGGTGGGGGAAAAGCCTTATGAAGTATCCTTTGAAAAGATAGTAATGATAAACTCTTATCGAGTTTTAGGAAAGAAAAAGTAATATAACACTTATGTTCTTGTGTGATTACAACTTATGTGCTCGTGAGTGTCGAATAGTAATGGTTCGTAATTAAAACTTAAAATTTGGTTGATAGGATGGCTAATATAGGAGGATCCAATCAGCCTAGGGAGGAGGAGCCTCCAGATATTCAGGTGATTTGGGAATAACTATTGCCACGGGAACCAGTTCCGTCGGTCACAGTAGTTGAGCAGGAGAGAGTACCTGATGAGGATGATGAGATAGAGATGGACGAGGAGGATCCTGTGGAGCTGCCACAGTCGGGGGATGAGGAGGATGAGGAGGAAGAGCTTCCACTTAATTTGATAGCTGCTCGTATGTACAATGAGGTGTATGACGGCAATGTGGAACTTCAAGACACCGTTGAGGAGTTAGTAGCTGAACAACAGACCTCGTTGGCGAAGAAAGACGATGAGATCCAGGATCGAGAAGAACGACTGAACAACGTTGAAGAGAAGCTGATCCACACAGAAGGGGAAAACGAGCAACTGATGGAGAAGATTGCAGAACTGGAGAACAAGTTGAAAGAAGAATCTACTAAGAGGGAAAGAATTGAAGACGCATACAATGAAGCTTATCAACGAGTCGGAATGGCAGAAAGACACGCACAAGCAAAGAGGAGGAAGATGGAAGAAATGAAAAACGTATTCAATACCGTGATCAATCGAGCTCAAGATCGAGTCATGGGTTATTCGATACAGTTTGAGATGCTACCATCGTACATATTGGATCGCCGAACAATGTTCCAAATTATGGAATAAGAGCGTCGTAAGGCTACACAGTATCTTAGTAGGACATTGTAGTGATATATGTGATTAGTGAGTAAATAAGATGTAAATCTCGGTTATGATATAACCAATGGGAAAGATGTTGATGATATTGTCCTGCAACTTTTATAGTTCAGGAAAAGTAATGTAAATAGCAGCGATGCTATTGTTTTGATTTTTTTTAAAAGATGATGAATGAATAAAAGTTATTATTTTATTCAAAGTGTTAAGTGTTATGTGATAAACTGTTATGATGTGCAACTTAAGTATATAATACTTAAAAGGTTGAATAGATGTTAATGGATGTATTTTAGCAGAAAATGCCTCCAAGACTTCAACCACCACGACAGAGAACCACCGAGGACAACAACAACAACAATGTGGAAGAAAACCATGTTCAACAGCTAGTGACATTACTGACGGGTGCTTTGCAGAATCAACCTCAGAATCAAGGTACAATGTTTAAGGATTTCAAGGCGACTGGACCACCAGAATTCTGTGGGTCCATGAATCTAGCTAAAGCGCAGACCTAGATTATGGAAATCGAGAAGGTTTTTGATGTTTCTAGGGTAGAAGATAACCAGAAGACTGCTTTTGCAACATTTATGTTGAAAGTAGAGGCGAGTTATTGGTGGCAGGCCAATAAAACCCGAGGAGGTAAAGGAATTATGTCTTGGGAAAGGTTCAAGGAATTATTCTTTGAGACCTATTTTCCAGAAAGTTTGAAGAGTCAGCTGGAGGTACAATTTTTGGAATTGAAGCAGGGAACGATGTCAATGTCTGAGTATGCCGCAAGATTCAACGAGTAGGCGAGGTTTTCCCCATAACAAGTCAGAACAGATGAACGTAAGACGAAGAGGTTTGAACAGGGACTGAAGCCCTGGTTGTACAATAGGGTCTCCCTATTCCAGCTGAAGGCGTTTGCAGCAGTGATGGAGAAAGCAATTCTCGCCAAAGTGGAGGCGAGGCAGTAACAAAACATAACCAAGAGCAGAGGAAGAAGAAAAGTGAAGGTGAAACTAAGAATGGTGGTGGTGGTAACGGTGTAAATGGCAACAACAACCTGAAGAGGAAGTGGAATTCAAATGGGGGAGTTGGAAATCAATAGGGAAACCAACAAAAGAAGAAGTTGGAAGCATGTGCTACATGCGGGAAATTTCACAAGGGTGTGTGCTTGATGGGGAAATGAGTATGCTTCAATTGTGGCCAGGAGGGTCACATGGCCACAAATTATACTAAACCTAAGAAGAATGTTTGCTACACGTGCGGGTCCAAGGATCACTTTGCTCGTGAATGCCGTAAGAAGAGATCGAGTGAGGCAAATGAAAGCAAGGGAAATGCTAGTAGAGGTACACTGACTATTGCTGGAGGAACAACAATAAATAAGCCCACAGCCAGAACCTTCAACATGACGATTCAAGACGCGGTGCAATCAAAAGATATCGTGTTAGGTATTATCTCAATCAATGATATAAATGCATATGTATTATTTGATTCGGGTGGTACTTGCTCATTTATATCTGATGAATTTGTTAAGAAGTTAGAAATACCTTGTGATGAGTTACAATTCCCTTTAAACATAGAAATTGCGAATAGGGAAGTGATTCCTGTTTGGTTCATATACAAGAACTATAAGGTGGATATAAAAGGGAGTGTTATGAAAGTAGATTTAATCCCGATAAAACTCGGAGAGTTCGATGTTATTTTGGGAATGGATTGTCTATCCAATTATGGAGCGATAATTGTCTGCCAAAAGAAATGTTTAAACCTTATGACTCCGTCAAAGGTAGTTTTTCATGGTAGCAAATCACCTAGACAAATGAAATGTCTGACGATGATGCAGGCCAAAAAGTTATTGAGTCAGGGTTGTGTAGGGTATTTAGCTTACATAGTCGATACTCAAAAGGAAAAGGGTGTGAAATTGGAGGAAATACCAGTAGTTAGGGAGTTCGTGGACGTGTTTCTGGAGGATTTGCCAGGACTTCCGCCTAACCGAGAAATCGAGTTCGTGATCGACTTAGCGCCAGGAATCGCTCCTATATCAAAGGCCCCATACAGAATGACTCCAATGGAAATGAAGGAACTAATGGTACAACTGCAAGAGCTGCTAAATAAAAAGTACATTCAACTGAGTGTGTCACCGTGGAGAGCCCGGTGTTATTCGTGAAAAAAAAGGATGGGTCAATGCGTCTTTGCATTAATTATAGGGAATTGAACAAAGTCACCATTACAAACAAATATCCATTGCCAAGAATAGATGACTTGTTTGTTCAATTGAAGGGTGCTAGATATTTCTCAAAAATAGATTTGAGAACTGGGTATCACTAATTGAAAGTAAGGAAGGAGGATGTATCGAAGACGACATTCCGAAATAGGTATGGACATTACGAATTTTTAGTGAAGTCTTTTGGTTTGACAAACGTCCCTTGCAGCATTCATGGATTTGATGAACAGGGTGTTTAAACCATTTTTGGATAAAATATGTGGTGGTCTTCATCGATGATATTTTGGTGTACTCTAAAACTCAAGAGGAACATTTGGAACACTTACGTCTAGCGTTGGAGACGTTAATATAGGAAAAGTTATATGTGAAATTCTCTAAATGTGAATTTTGGCTGGAACGTGAATAATTTCTTGGACATGTAATCGATAAGGATGGGATTTGCATGGATCCATCAAAAGTTGAAACTGTGATAAATTGGGAACAACCAAGAACTTTATCAGAAGTAAGAAGTTTCTTGGGTTTGACAGGCTATTATAGACGGTTTATCAAGGATTTTTCCATGATTGTTACTCCGTTGACAAATTTGACAAGAAAATCTGTAAAATTTGTTTAGATGGAAAAGTGTGAAGAAAGTTTTCAAGAACTAAAGAAGAAGTTAAGTGTGGCACCTGTGTTGTCATTACCAGATAATACAGGAAACTTTGTGGTGTATAGTGATGCGTCACACAAAGGATTGGGTTGTGTCCTTATGCAGAACGACACGGTTATTGCGTATGCATCAAGGCAACTGAAAGACTACGAAAAAGGGTATCCGACTCATGATTTAGAGTTGGCAGCGGTTGTGTTCGCACTGAAGATATGGAGACACTATCTCTATGGAGAAAAATGTGAGATCTACACATACCATAAAAGTCTGAAGTATATTTTCACAGAAGGACCTGAACATGCGTCAAAGGAGATGGATGGAATTAATAAAGGATTATGATTGTGAGATCTTTTATCATCCGGGCAAAGCTAATGTGGTTGCAGATGCCTTGAGTAGGAAAGGCAGAGAAAAGTTGATGTTGTTAACAGATAAGGAGGAGCTTATTATAGCAATGGCAAGGTTAGAGCTGGAAATTAAACTTCTAGAAGAATTCGATGAAAAATTGTACCAGATGGAAGCCAGTCAAACTTTGGTGGACAAAGTGAAGAACGAGCAGCTACAGGATGAAGAATACAAGAAAATAAAAGAAAGAGTGGTCGATGGTAAAGAAGTAAGGTATCAGGTCGATACTGATGGAATGCTAAGATTCCATGGACGAATTTGGGTTTCAGCAGTTCAGGATATTAAAGAAGAAATCTTGACGGAAGCTCATAGCTCAAGATATTTAATTCATCTGGGAAAGTACGAAAATGTATCAAGATTTGTGGCGTCATTTTTGGTGGCCGAACATGAAAAGAGATGTTGCAGAATGCGTTACAAAATGCTTGACATGTCAAAAAGTGAATGTCGAGCATCAATGACCAAGCGGATTACTTCAACCGTTGGAAATACCAGAATGGAAGTGGGAGCATATTACAATGGATTTTGTGGTAGGTCTTCTAGCGACTCAGAAAGGATACGATGCGATATGGGTGATAGTGGACAAATTAACAAAATTTGCACACTTTTTGCCAATAAAGATTAGATTTAATCTTGACCAGTTGGCAAAATTATACGTTAAAGAGATCGTCTCAAGACATGGAGTTCTAGTGTCAATTATATCAGACAGAGATTTGAGGTTCACATCAAATTTCAAGAAAAGACTACAAGAATGCATGGGAATGCAATTGAAAATGAGTACATCATATCATGCGCAAAGCGATGGGCAAAGCAAAAGAACGATCCAGACGCTTGAAGATATGCTCAGAGCATGCATCATGGATTTCAAAGGAAACTGGGATGATCATCTACCGTTGGTGGAATTTGCATACAATAACAGTTACCATGCAAGCATTGGTATGCCGCCATACGAGGCATTATACGACAGAAAGTGTAGAACCCCACTATACTGGGATGAAGTTGGAGAACGACAACTGTTAGGCCCAGAACTGGTTCAGCAGATCGCTGAAGTTGTCAAAATCATCAGAGCAAGACTGGTAGCTGCTCAAGATTGACAGAAAAAGTATGCTGATCAACACAGGCAGTGTCGTGAGTTTGAAGTAGGAAATTTCGTATTCTTGAAAGTTTCTCCTTGGAAGGGGAAGATTCGGTTCGACAAGAAATGTGACACCCCCAAACCCAGGTACTTCATACCCACAGGATCTGGTGTTCACTTAATCAAACATTCATATCTAACTACCCAACCATAAAAAATCTGGATAAATAAAACCTTTCCCACTAAAGGGTTACATAATAAAATCTCTCAGGTTATCTAACCTTTAATTACAATCATTCAAATATGGAAATTAAATAAACTTCATTAAAACCAAGTCTAAGATCATCATAATAAAAATCTAACATCTCAATCAAAGTAAAATTACAAGTCTTCATCACTTGCACATTTTTCCCTTTCCTTTGCTAGACGAAGGTTCATCTACCTTCTCTTCTTTAGCTGCAATGAGTTTTAAAATATGCAAGAGTGAGCAAAACAATTGCTCACTGAATACAATATGAAATCAACAGGAGTATAGTAATAATAACGGCCAATAAAAGGCTCATCAATAATGAATAGTACTCTATCATCAATAATCAGAAACTGAAATCCAAAATGTGGAATAAATATAACTGAGGGTCATAAGACCATGAACTATGTCCACAGTTGCGAGTAATCTTTCAACTCCAACTTTAACAGTCATAAGACTATAAGGACTCCTCGTACTTAGGGGGATCAGCCCTTCGTACCATGTATTGTGCACAGACATTTAACGCTACGCGTAAGTTAAACCCTAATCATAACATTAGGGTTGTTCATCTCAGTATTTAGAGTACAAGTCCCACCAAAGGAAGTTTGGTTTGGATAAGCTTTCAGGGTAATTTGGATTTCAACGAACATCAACTAAGGATTAGTTGAATGAAACCATGAACATTTCACTATAGAATAATCGTGATTCAATCAGTCCTAGTAAAGTAAAGTAATGCTTTAGGAATAATCTAAGAGCATACAATTTGAATAACTATAACACCTTTCTTGAATAATACTAAGCCAATGTTAATTAGAAAAGAATATTAAGCATGCATAACAATTTGATCGATAAAAATGTTCAACATTAGAATATATAAATTTGCATGCTAAACAACAAGTTAAATACAAGAATAACATGCTCAAGAATAACTTACATCGTTATATCATAATCGAATTGAAAACCATAATTAGTTCAATAAGATAAAGGATTAGAAAAACTTGCTCAAAGAAAATTTAAGCGATTGCATAATTCTAAAAGTAGAGTTAAAGAACTTGCTCAATATAAAAAGAAAGATTAGAAAACTTGCATTACTATATTGAGAACAATAATTGATTCCAATTACAAAAGTAGAGTTAGAGAACTTGCTCAATGTAAAAAGAAAGTTTAGAAAACTTGCCTTGTTCGTGGGCTAAACCGAACAAATCAAACCACAATATCATATAAATGTATGTCATCATGACATAATTAGTCATTACCATCTTACGAACATAACTAAGTACGTTTATCATGTAAAAATTGGATTTTTAATCAAATAATCAAGTTATAACACAAGTTAATCCTTAATAACATAATTATTCATAGTATAGAAATACTAAAATAAATATTTTACAGTCCTACTATTATCACATAACTTTTCTTAAAATTTTGTGTACAAAAAGTACACTGTCTGACCATCCTGCTAATTCACGCCGCGGCGCCACAGTTTACACTGTGGGTCGTGCTGCGGCATAGGCATGGCGTTGCGGCACGGAGATCAAGGCTACAAGGCCGAGCTGCGGCGTGAGCATGGCGCTGGGGAGCCACAAAGGTACTGCAAGTTCGCGCCGCGGCGCTGAATTGCAGACCTCGACAGACAGCCTCGGCAACAGCACAGAAAAAGCCAATTTTGGCCTACAAGCTCGTTTCTAATAGACTAATTAGCACATAAATCATATAGAGACTTCATGTAAACATATTTCAAAAACTCTAAACATGATTCTACCCATACAACAACATAAACAACAAAATAAACACACCCAGATTCACTATTTTTGTCTAAAACTCATTTTTTTATATTTCAATGAAAATCAACACTATAACTTTTGTTTTTCAACCAAAACCACTAATTCAAAGTGTTTTTATCAATAATTATACATGCTCTATCAAATTAAATGGTCAATTTATCAACTAAACAACTAATTAACCCTCAATTTTACTTTTTAACTAAATAATATATAATCACCAAAAACTCTTTGTAAAAAGTTTTTCTTCACAAACTTCATACATAACAACAATACATTGATTATAATCATATATAACCTATAAAAATAACTTTACAACACTAGTTTATCATATGAACACACATAAAATTAATAATTATCCTATCACAAGAATTTTACAGAGAAATAGGAGAAGAGAAACTAAAACTTTTAAAATTTAAAAAGAATAGGGTAATACCTTGAAGAAGATGATGACTATCCTTTCTATTCTTAAGCTCCTTCTTCCCACTCTCTAGCCTTTATTCCTCTCTTCTTTTCTTCTTCTCTTTTTCTTCTCTGAGTTTTCTTTCTTTTCTCTAACCTCTCTCCTCTAACATACGTTTTAACCAAATAACGTATATAGATATTATATATATTAATTATATAATATAATTATAAACATAACTGATATCAGTTATGTGAATTTTAAAATCAAAAGTCATAAGGCTTGTTTGGTTAACCAGTAACAAAGTAACCCATTAATCATAACACCTTGTTTGGTAGAACTCAAATAAATTAAAGACTTAATAGGCCTTAGGCATTGTTTGACAAAACTGAATTAAAACTCCTTTAAGTTATTTTAGTAACTCCTTTATAACAAGGTTATTTGTCACACTTAATTTAATTAAATTAATCATAATAATAATTTATTAAATTACTACATCACATAAATCAATACCACCAAAATTATAATTTCTATATAATTAAAACTTTATTTAATCAACCAACACATCCTTTTTAATTACAAATTCCAATAAAAAGAATAGTAATTGAATTAATCAAAATTCTCTAACTTAATAATTAAATTAAATTAGCAAAATAATTAATTTTCCTTAATTATTTATTTAACAAATAATTAAGCACATCAATTCAAATTTGAACAATTATTTATTCAACAATAAATATATCTATTAAATATTTAAATAATTCAATAAATATTTAATATAACAATTAAAATTCTAGAATGTTACAAGAAAGGCAAGCTCAGCCCGAGGTTTATTGGACCTTTCAAAATATTGCGAAGAGTGGGAAAGGTGGCTTACGAAGTAGCTTTACCTCCAGAATTAGAGCACGTACACAATATTTTTCATGTGTCGGTGTTGCGACCGTATAAACCCGATTACAAACATCTGATTGAGTATGAACCGTTGCAGTTTAGTAAAGATTTGTCTTATGAAGATATTCATATCCAGATAGTCGATAGGAAGGAACAAGTGCTCAGGAATAAAGTAATACCTTCTGTGAAGGTGATATGGAGGAACCAGAATGTCGAAGAGGCTACGTGGGAACTCGAAGCTGATAGGATGAAGAATCACCCTGAGTTATTTATTTAGTCTGTGTCTTCGATTCTGGGGACATAATCTTTGTAAGTAGGGGAGAATGTGACGATTTGATTGTTTGAATTGTGATTCTGGGGACAGAATCCTTGTAAGGAGGGAAGGATGTAACGATACAAAATTTCAAATTATAATTTAAATATTTATTGAGTTATATAAATATTATTGGAGGTGTTTATTGTTAAATAAATATTTTATTGATGTGATGGTTGATGAATCTAAATGTATTAGAGAATTTTTTTAATTTAAATTAATTTATAATTTAGAGAACTATAAAATAACATGAGATGTTATACTGTTGTTTTGATTTAATAATTTAAATGATATATTAAATTATTAAATAATGTTATAATGAAAATTATAATTTTGTGATATTTGCTAAAAGGCTATATTTAATTAAAATATAGTATGTGATTAGTTTAATGGGTTAATGTTGGATATGAAAATCCAAATAAATAATATGTGATTATAATTATAAACTAAAGTGTTTATGTAACTAAATTAAAAAGGGTTTAATTTAGTTTTTGCCAAACAAGGCATAAAAGTATTTTAATTCTTTAAATTTAAAGAGTTTGCCAAACAAGCCTTATGGCCTTTGGAATTTCTAATTTTTGAAAATAAATAATATAAATAAAATAAATAAAATAATAAATATAATATATTTATATTATATACGTTAGTAACTGATTTTGCAATTAGTAGTGTTATTAAGGGTTATCAGTTTTATTCTTGCGCTTGAATATCAGTTAATTTTCTTATTACGCATTCTATTTTTCTAAGTGTGAGAGTACTAAGTTTCGTGAGAATTGAGAGAATTTGAGATAGAAGAATTTTAGAGCGTTTGTGGTGTTTAACAAAAATGATTGCAAGCAATTTGAAGGTACTTCTTATACAACCTTAATATATGTATATATGTCTACATATGTGAATTACAGCAAAATTTCATATACTCTGTGAATTTAAATTGTTGAATGGTTGGTAGGAATAACTGTTAATTGTGATTATATATGCTTATGATGCTAGAGTTATGTTTTAAATGAAACAAATTCATGCTAATTTCGAATAACAATAAAAGAAAATGATGGCAGTGTTTATGTTTTCATATATTGCTATGTAAGTATCAATTTTATTGGTCAAATACATGCTAAGATGTTAATTGACTTTTGTTTATGCTAGTTTGTAGAGATACGAACATAACGTAATTTGAATGAGATGATTTGGTCATGTATTGAATTCACAGTGGTGATTTTTAGGATGAATGTTAAGAAAATTGAGTTTTTCATGAAAACATGAAAATTGAGAAATTAAAATAGTTTTAGTGGTTGTTAAATTGTGTTAAGTGGTTGTATATGTCAGCAATCATGTTTTTGATAGTTGTATGTTTATTTTACGTATTATTATCCTTGTTTGATGGGTGAAATTCGTGTTAGTTGGCTTAAGAAAAGTGCTGAAGCTCTGTTATGCAAAACTGAGTTGTGTAAGTTGTGCGGCCGTGCGGGCGCGCAACTGCCGTGCGGGCGCGCAACATCCAAGTATAAAACTTGCGAGGCCGCGCCAGTGCCCATTTTCAGATACTGAAGTTTGCTTGTACTGCAGACTTTGGCTTTCTTTGTAGCTTAGCCTAAGGTTATGGTAATGTGAGAATCATGTAATAACAAGGTTAAATAGAGTCTTATGATGTGGATTATGTATTCAAAATTGTAAAAATGGTTAGTAAATCGAGAACACGTTATGCGATAACTTGGTATACAAAATGAATGTTAGGCAAGTGTTGCGTAGTAAACACTTGGAATTTCACAAATGTAGATGGTAAATAAAGACTTGTGCTAAAATGATAAGTTTAGATAGAAGTATACATGTTAAGGTATGTTAGCATATCTAATAGATAATGTGGTTTTAAACCAATGTGTAGGTGAACGTGAGTTTAATATTGTAGCTTACGCTCGAGGTAAGTTTCTAAACTCTATCTTTTACTATTGAGAAAGTGTCCTAATTCTTTACTTTTGTTGAGCTAGTTCCATTATTACATTATATATCTTTATTCTTTGATAGAGCAAGCTTTCTATTTCAACTATTGATTGAATAAGTCAATTGTCCCTAGAGTTCATTTGAGCAACCTTTAATTCTAATGTTATTTGAATTCTCATTGGGTTGATTCATTCTAACTTGTTTATAGTTAAGCAAGTTTCTTAAGTTACATTTTTGTATAATGAACACAGTTTGAACTCTCGTCTTTATTTTTTTTAAACTATTTTTAATCCTTGCTTTAATTTAATATCATGTTGGGCAAGTTTTTAGTTTTCAGCTTGCTATCAGTTAATGTATGTTCAATAATTTCATTTCTAATGTTATAAGATTCTAACCTTAGCTTATTTATAGTTCAAGCAAAGGTTTACCATTTTATTCATTTTTATTGAATACTTATGCTCTATAGTTATTTCAAGCATTAGTTTAATATGTATAATCAGTTCATTTATGATTCTCAATTGTTCTATGTTATGTTGTTATTAAACATCTGTTGTGATTATCAAACACTATTGATTCAACTAGTCCTCTAGTTGATGTTCATTAAACTTCAAATTATCCTTGAAAGCTTATCCAAACCAAACTCTCTTTGGTGCGGACTTGTACTCAAAAAACTGAGATTAACAACCCTATTATTATTAGGGGATAATTTACGCTTAGCGGTAAAATGTTTGTGCATAATACATTATACGAAGGGCTGATCCCCCTAAGTACAAGGAGTCCTTATAGTCTTATGACTGTTAAAGTTGGAGTTGAAAGATTACTCGCAACTGTGGACATAGTTCATGGTCTTATGACCCTCAGTTATGTATATTCCATATTTTGGATTTCAGTTCCTGATTATCATTGTTAGAGTACTATTCAGTTTTGATGAGCCTATTCGTTGGCAGTTATTATTGTTATTCTCATGTTGATTCATTAGTATATCCAGTGAGAAATTATTTTGCTCACTCTTGCATATTTATAAATTCATTCCAGCTAAAGTTGAGAAGGTAGATGAGCCTTCAACTAGCAAAGGAAAGGGAAAAATATACAAGTGATGATGATTTGTACTTTTGATTACTGTTATGATCATAGACATTTAATAATGATGTAATGTAATAATTTAATTCCGCACTTGAATGATGTTTTAAGGTTAGATAACCTGGGATGTTTTTGAACTTAATGATGTAACCCTATTTAATGGGAGAGTTATGGTTTAAATATTATTATATTTGGGTAGACAATATGAATGTTTGGATAGTGAGCACCAAATCTTATGGGAATAAAGTTCCTAGATTTGGGGGTGTCACACTAAGCAAGTATATTTAAGAGTTAAGTAAGTGTGGTAGCCAAGTTTACTTAAGAGCTAGGTAATGAATAGTTTGGAGGTTTAGTAAGGTGGTGGAATGGTCTTATGACCATTATACCCTAACATAGACTTTCCTATAAATATCAAGCTTGGATTTTATTTTTGTTGGTTGTTCATTTCATCCAACAAGTTGAGAGCTTATTTGTTAGAGAAAATAAGCTAGAAAAGCTAGGAAGTTAGTCTTTCATATTTCAAGAAGCAAGAAGAAGATCAATGATTAACCAAGTAATTATCAAGGGTAAGAACATAAACCATTAATCTCTTTCTCTTCCATTGTTAGAGAAGTGGTTAGTGGTAGAACATGTATGCTAAGGAATGATAAGAATGATTAATCAATGGACTTAAGCCGTATAAGTCATGAATAAGTAATTCAAACTTAATTAAATTAGGAATTTATGAAGAGCTTATATGAACTACTCATATGTTTACTTTAATAAGATTGTATGATAATAAGAAGCAAGAATGGTGGGTAAAAGACTTAATCTATAATAAGTCATAAGAAAGGAAGTCATAAGTAGTTTATACTTTTATAAGTTATAAACTCATAAAGAACAAGTAATAACTTATCATGTTTATAAGTTAATGAAGTATGTATGTCAAGATGTTAATATGATGGATTGAATCCATTTGAAACGAAGAACTAATCATAAGAAATGAAGTTAAGGCGAAATTTACGTGTTTGGACGATAATCATCGAATTCGTGAAATTCTCAAAATGGAGGTCGAAGTTTTATATTGAGCTTGGAAATATTAGTTTTCAATGGATACAATCATATTTGGCATTATAGAGTTGTGGACTCAAAAATGACCAAATTCTGACTTAGAATGAAGAAATGAGCGTTGAACGTTTACGAACATTTTTCGTTTTCTTTAACATGGACTAATAGGTGAATTTTTAGCAAACGAAGACAAATAGATAAAATTCTTACATGAACGCGTATAGTATGTAATTTTTGAACCGTAGGCTTTTAAACAAGCCAATTCGGACTTATAACGAAGAAGTTATGAGCCCGAGAATCTCACATAAAAAATTATCTGTCAAATTTTTTTGGGACTGAAGTCTGGCGCCGCAGCGCCAGACAGAACTATATGAACTAAGCTGCAGTGCCAGAGCGAAGAGGTTGGCTATGCAGAGTCGCACCGCAGCGCCACTCGTAGGCATAAGTCTCACGCCGCAACACCGAGACTGGATGTTGGGTACTGAAAAGTGGCACCGCAGCGCCACTAGTACAAAGGGATACGCGCCGCAGCGCCGACAGTGGATTTTTGTTGACCAGGTTATTTGTGAACCCAATGGGTTATAAGACAAGTATGGATCATATAATTGGTTAATGAACATAATAAGACCTTTCCTAAAAATCACTTTTATAGTGATGACTTTAAAAATTTAATGTTGTTTAATGAATAATTAAACGAAGAACGTAAAGTATAAGAAAGTGAAATGTATTCAATGATGATAATGACTATAACGTTGAGAGTTACAACTAAAGGTTGTTGAGTAATACGTGAACTTGAACGATATGCAATAAGTATACTTAACCAATGATGATCGCGTCTCGAATAGTAAATGTAGTAACGGTAGTAAGCCGTGAGGGAGGACGATTAACTTGAAATGAGTTGTACTAATGAAATAATTTTAGTTATGAGAAAGAAGTTGGCAAGAACGATGTAAAGAACGATAGCAAGCCGGAACCAATAATAACAAATCTAATATATGATTAAATTGAGAAGAAGGGTAAGATTCATTAGGAAATATGTATGTTCATTCATTGCCTAATGTGGTATGTTATGTGGTTATGTGTTCTAGAGACTTTAAAGACTCAAAGGAAAAGTTATTATACTGTAGCAGACGTTGAAGGCAAGTTTTCTTAAACGCTTGTCTAACATTCGTGTTAGCCAGGTTTTCAATGATTCATGTTGTAATACGCATGAATTATTTTACGAAAATGTCGATGCCAGTTTTAACTCGGATAGACAAATCTTGAAGATTGATTGATTTATTTACAAGTCTTTCAATATAGAATTGTTAACGTTATCCTACGCCAATTGTTTGGTACGCATTCAAGGTAAGCATGAGTATGAATAAACAAATGTATTTTTCATCGATTATTCGGTGGGCATTTGAGGTTGCCAAAACTTAAACGTATATACGTTTAACAGGATTTAGTGTTGATCAACATAGAGAACTATGGGCTAATCACCCAGAAGTGCTCGTAAGATATACCAGGCTTACGAACTTAGTTCCGGGTTGTCCTTTTCAAAGATATTATGAAATGCTCATGGTCTTGGACTAGAATTAACGTTTTAATGAATATTATCATTGCGAAACGTTTTGAAGGAAAATAAGTGATATTTTAAATTATTGATAGTATTTCATAACTATTATCCAGTTATTGAAGATATACGATTCCTATATTTTAAACATGTTGTTTAAAAGAAATTGTTGTACTTGTTGAGCTTGTTATGCTCACTCTTGCTTGAACCATATGAATGCAGCTAGGACCGAACGAACTGAGGGATCCAACAAGGTTAAAGGCAAGATGAAGATGAACGATTAGCTTACCTTGAAGTAAACTAGTAAGTTGTATATATTATAGTATGATGAACAAAGAATGTAATGGTTTTAGAAGTTGGGAACAGGATGTAATATTATTAATGTAATAAGAATGTCGTTGATTAACACATTTTGATGTCATTTTAGTAGAATGAATGTACAGTTATAAGTACTTTGTAGCACCATCTGTCGGGTTGGAAGATACCCGGATTTGGTGGCATCACAGGTTGTTATCAAAGCATTAGGTTATAAAACTTAAGGGGGAGAACCTTAGGCTAATATTCTCGTTAAGGAAGAAAAGTTTGAAGGAAGTAAACTCGAGCTTTGCTTAAATTGAATGAGTTAATAAAGTATTGAGGAAATTCAGTACCAAAAGATTTAAAAGTTGGAAAGTAACCTTAAATAAATTAAATGTGATTTGTGATTATACTATTGTATGTTATGTACTAATCAACATATGTGTTATTGTAGGATGTTGATCGATAACTTGATGTATAGAGATATACACGCGGTGAGCGAAGAAATTATGAACAGAGTAGAGCCTGTACCTATGCCGGTGGTGGAGGTACCATTAGTGATTCTATAGGAGTCGGAGACAGTGGAGTACTTTTCTGAGGAGGACTACTCCGAGGGAGATATGGATATAGCGTCATATCTTAATATGATGGTCTATGAGGAGGAGGAAATGGAGGTAACATCAGTTAATACGGTGGTACCTATACCAGAGTCAATACCTCTAGATGCAATGAGAGGATTGTATCTGGTAGTACTTGACAGGAATGTGCAACTGAGTACGGTTGTGCAGAATCAGAGTGAAGAGATTAATTATCTCTATGAAGCTAAGGTGTCTGCAGAAGAAGATTTTGAGTCAGAGCACGATAGGCAGGTGCTTTTGACAGAGCAGGATAAGGTCTATAAGGAAGTGGTCGATGAGCTTCGTAAGAAACTGATTAAGAGAGACCAGAAAATAGCACGGATGTCTTACATCCATAAGAGTGCTCATAAGGATTTCAACCTTAAAGTTGATTGTCATCCCGTGGAATCAGGACAACCCCGTTACACTATTAGTCGGGATATTGTAGCGATGATTGCAAATGAGAAACACAAGGACGTTGTTATGCATTATTAGAAAGCTAGAGTAAATAAATATATGTGTAGTGACGTGAAACCCTCTTTTGTATAAAAGGGTAGTCTTTTTGTAAATCCCAACTTTTGAGAAGTTCAATTGCGGGATAGAAATGTAATAGACTTTGGCTATGTAGTCAAATTGTAAATAGTTTTGACTATGAAGAAGCATATGAATACAATGAAGTTTTCTTTTAATATGATTTATTATGGTATGAGTTGTTATGTGGCGAATAATAACGAAGTAAGTAAATAGATAATAATGAAATTCTATTTATTTAATCAGAAAATGCAGTCAAGAAGAAGACGACGTATTCAAGAAGTGGAATCACATAATGATAATCAAAGGGGGTCGAAACAACCCTATGCAAGAGTTCGTTAATTTATTAACGGCTGCATTTAAACCGGGGCTAGAGTACCCACTGAACCTAGGTTAGCCAGAATGACTACCTTTAAAGAATTCAAAAGTGTAGGTCCGCCGAAGTTCAAAGGAACGACGGACCCATTAGAAGCCCAGACATGGGTAACAGGAAATAGAGAAGGCGTTTGTTATTACAAAACGTAGGTGAGGCGCAAAAGACTTCTTTTGTGACTTACATGATGAAAGGGGAAGCCAACTTTTGGTGGAAGGCTCACCAGGGTGGGACTATAACAGATGCGGTAACGTGGGAACAATTCAAAAAGATTTTCTTCGAGAATTATTTCCCTACAAGTAAGCAGGGGAGGAGGGAGATTAAGTTCTTAGAACTTAAACTAGGGGACATTGTGACAACTGAGATTTTGTAATTTAGTTTAAATATTTATTGGATTAAATAAATATTTTTTGATGAATTAATTATTAGATTAATTAATTAATTGATGAAGTTGTGATAGATTAATTTATTTATATGTGTTATATTTATTAAATTGAAGTGGAGAATTTTATTATTCGATGTATGTATTTATGTGAGCTTATTGAATTAAAAGAAATATTTAATAAGCCTTTATTATTTTAATTAATTTAATTATTAATTATAGATTTAATAATTGATATTATTATTAAATGAGAAAATTTAATTATGTGACTATGTGCATTATTGAGAAATCATTATATTTTATTTAAAGTAAATTAAATTAGATAATTGATTTATTTTATATGGATGTGACATTATTTAAACTATATAGTAAGGTTTTATTAAATTAAATAGTTTTGAAACCTTTTAATTCTAGCCAAACATGGCCTTGCTAGGAGTTGAGGGAAGTTGCTCATGATGGGGGGTAACTGACCTCTACTACGTCAGTTTTTCTCCATTTATCAGACGCTTTCTTTTCTTTCTTTTCTTATTATTTTCTAAGTCTGGCAAAAAAGAAGAAGAGAGAGTTGAGAAAAGTTTTGAGAGAGATTGTGAGTTGGGTAATTGAAGAACTGTGGAGGAGGAGTTTATCTCTTGTAAATTGTATTCTACGCTTGGGTAATTCCTTCAACCCAATTCTTATTATACGTCTTTTAAGTTTTCATAAAAAAATGGCTTGCATACTTCTGTGATTTTCTGTATTTGGGAAATTCTAGTGTTAAGAGAATATATGTAATAATTCGAGTTGTATGACATGTTTTAATATATATTATATGGGTTTCCATATCTTCAGTTTCATGAAATTATACAGTAAAAGATTTCAGAGTATGTGATATGGCCATATGGCCTTATACGTGATTTTTATATGTCAAATATAATTTATTTTGCAAAATTCACACATTGATATGATTATGCATGTTAAAATGAACAAAATAAAACTTAAATGGTTGGATTTGGCTTTATAACGAATCCGTAGCATTAAAATCCATGTTTTCGTTCAAGAACTTCAAGAACATCAAGAACAGTCCAATTTGCATGCTTTAATTCTATGATTATGTGTTTTAATGGATGAAAATCACTCCATAAATGTTAAGTATTGATTATTTATGAATTCTAGCATGTGGGTATGTCTAAATTCATGTAAAAATAAGTTGATTGGAAACATTTTAGTCGTGTTCTGTAATTTTTGCGAATTGCAGAAACTTGAACTAGAGTCTCGCGCCGCGGCGCTAACTCCCAGTTCATTTCTCGCGTCGCAGCGCCATCGCACCGTAGCGCCACGGCGCCGCAGTGCCACGGCGCCGCAGTGCCAAGAGCCAGTACAAAAGTGGCTCCACAGCGCCACTTAGCAGATTGTCTAGAAAATGCAAATTTTTAATGCTCAAGTATAGAAATGAGTTAGTGACCTAGTCTAATGAACATAAAAACTTGTTAGACATATAATGAGATATTAAAATGAGTTTTTACTAAGTCAAGAAGACAATTACATGTTATTTGAATCGTTGATTATGTAATTAACTTGTTGTTCGTGTAGTATTATATTATGTGAAAACAAGTATGGTAATTTGACTAAGTATGGTCATAAAGTTGAGTTTAGACAAAGAATAACTTATGATGTTTAGTACGTTATGATTGACTGGTATTGTGAACGTAATTGATATGTAGAATTTAATTCAAAGAACGAGTTTGTTTAAGTGTAATCTACGTACGAGGCAAGTTTCTAAACCTTATCTTGTTACTTTGAGCAAGTTCTCTAACTCTACATTTACGTTGAGCAAGTTTCTTACCCTAAATTTTCGTTGAGCCAGTTTCTTAACCCTACTTGTTATCGTTATATAAGTTGATTAATTCATCTTTCGATATTGAGCAAGTTCTTATTATTGTTGATCAAGCCTGTCTTATATATTAAAGTTTATTAATCATCAAGCATGATGTTGTTATACAATAATTATTCTATTGTATACTTTTTTGATGTTATTTAAGTTAAATATTCGTTCACTGTTAAACCTTGTTAGATTAGCGAACCCTTATTGATTCGACTAGTCCATAGTTGATGAGCGTTCTAAAATTTCAGAACCCCTTGATGAATTATCTACACCAAACTTCCTTTGGTGCGGACTCGAATGTCAAACTGAGATGAACAACCCTGTATAGGGGATTATTTACGCTTTAGCGTTAAGATATTGTGCACAGTATGGTACTAAGGGCTGGTCCCCCTAAGTACGAGAAGAAGAGTCCATAGTCTTATGACTGTTAAAGGTTTCAAGTAATAACACTTGACAACCTAGGACATAGTTCAAGGTCTTATGACCCTCAGAAATTCTTTTGATTCTTGTTATTAATTCTTGATTCAAAAGTTGAGCTTTTATATCCGAAGTTATTATTTCTCTCGCATGTTATTATTCATTGTTATATTGTTATACTTGTGGACAATCGTGCTCACTCTTACGTAATAACAACATTGCAGTTAAGAACGAAAAAGCAGATGAACCTTCCACTAGTAAGGGCAAGGGCAAGCTTAGCAAGTAATGAAGATTGTTTTATTAATGTGGTTATGCGATGTAATTAGAGTTGATGATACTAAGACTTATTTGTTTATGTTTTCCACACAGATAATTTAAGGTTAGAGTAACCTGGGATTTATTTATTATTCAGTTGATATAACCCCATAAGGGAAGAGATTTATTATTTATTCTATCTATTGCATGGTTTGAAACTTATTTATGGGTAGATAGATAGATGATGCTTGTACAGTGAACACCAAATCCTGTGGAAATGGATGTACCAGATTTGGGGTGTCACAGACATGATGGTTCCCCAGTATACGGCCAGATTCAATGAATTGGGAAAGTTTTCTCCACATCAAGTGGACACTGAGGAGAGGAAGGCTCGTAGGTTTGAGTAGGGCTTGAGACCCTGGCTACATAGTAGGTTTTTGGCGTTTTAGAGTTTTTCCTATGGGACCATTCTGGAGAAGATGATTATAGCAGAGGGTGGTAGTGAGGCATTTACTCAATACCACAAAGAGAGGAAGAATAAGAAAAAGGGAGAGGGGGGAACCAAGGCAGAGAATGCTAGTGGTAGTGGCAGTATGTCAAAAAGAAAGAATTTTAACTCCGGGAATACTGGAGGGGGAAGAAGGGGATCCTAAGCGTAGGATCGAGGTATGTAAGACATGTGGAAAGACTCATCTAGTAGTCTCTCTGAAAGGAAAATCGATTTATTATAACTGTGGACATAAGGGTCATATATTACCCAATTGTCCTAATTTTAAGAAAAACCATGGTTGTTTTGTATGTGGGTCGTTGGACCACATGGAAAGAAATTGCTTAAAGAAGGGGTCAGAGGAAAGTCAAGGTGTTAGTAGTTGTAAGTTAACCATGATGCGGTTACATCAGCGAATTTAGTAGCAGGTATCATTTCGGTCAATACAATGAATGCTTAGGTGCTTTTTGATTGGAGTGCTACTTTTCTTTTATAGCATGAGAGTTTGCTAAGTGATTAAGTTCATTCTCAGAAGGGATTATAAATACCTTTATACATTAAGGTAAAAATGGGGAAATAACTTTCGTGAATTATATTTGTGGAAATGGCTTCATGAATAAGGAATGTAAGCAAGTATCGGTAGATAAGTACCGATAATGTTGAGAGAATTTGAAGTAATTCTCAGTATGAATGGGTTAATTAATCATAGAAATTTAATAAATTGTTAGCATAAAAGTTTGAATCTTCGGTTTTCTAAGAAAATCCAAGGTAGTAATTTACTGTAATAAAATACCACGACGCTCTTGTTGTCAAATCATGACGCAAGTTAGGAGGATGTTAAGGAAGAGGATGAGTCGTTACAGTTGCGTATCGACTATCGTAATAGGAGTAAGTTAGCGGTTAAGAATGAATACCCATGGCCCAGGATCGATGATCTATTTAATCAATTGAAGAAGGCAAAGAATTTTTCTAAGATAGATTTGCGTACGGGGTATAGTCGGTTGAAAGTAAGGAAGAAGGAGGAGGTACCTAAAGTGACGTTCAGAACTCGTTATAGTTATGATGAGTTTCTGGTTATGTCGTTTGGGTTAACTAATGTGCAGAAGTTAGACTTTTTGTAAGGGGTGCCGAGTAAGTCGGTGGCAAATTGATAGGTACTCTTGTGAGGTGCTATGGTTGAAAGTACCATTAACATCACAGAGTGTTCAAATATTATTTGGACTAGAGTGTCATAATGATCATTGGTGATATTCTAGTCTACTTGAAGACGTTAGAAGATCACGTTGAGCATTTGATGATAGTGTGTGAAATAATATGGAGAGAGAAGTTGGACACGGAATTCACTAATTGTTAATTATAGCTTGAGAGATAGACAGATTTGTTATTGAGAAGTATATTGGGAATGAGAAAGGAGAAAATAGTTTTCAGGAGCTAAAAGAAAGGTTAAGTGAGACATCTATATTGTCTTTATCAGATGATACGAGGAATTTTGTAGTGTATCTCGATGTTTTGCATAGTTGACGAGATTGCGTGCTCATGTAGCATGGCAAGGTCATTGTGTATGCATCACACCAGTTAAAGGATTATGATAATGTTATTCCTACTTATGATCTATAATTGACAGCTGTAACTTTTGAATTAAAAATTTGAAGATAGTATTTATACGGGGAAAAGTGTGAGGTATACACGGATTCTAAGAGTCTGAAATATATCTTCACACAGAAGGAGTGAATATGCGGTAGAGAAGGACTCAAAATGAGTTAATAGCGAAGATGGCAAGAACAGAGTTAGAAGTTAAATTATGGAATGAATTAGTAGAAATGTTATTCATAGAGTAGACTCAATCCACGATAATGGAACGAGTTAATTAAGTAAAACTAGGTAACGAAGAGTGCAAGCGAATGAAGAAGAGGATATAGGATAAAGAGACGATCAAGTATCATCTCGTTTTGAAGGAGGAATGTGAGTTTCAAATAATTTCGAGTTAAAAGAAGGACTAATAGAAGGAAGATAGCGTAAATGTTTAGCTTCCAACTAAGAGTATTGATAGGAAGTGACAAGTCATGTTAATTAAGATAACATCTTCGGTGAAGGTGAAATGAAAGAACCTCAATGTTGTAGAAGCATTGTGGGATCTCAAAATTAAAATGATGGAAAATTTTTCCTTAATGGTGGATGTATTGTTAGCGAAATTCTGGGGACAGAATCCTTATAAGGGGGGAAGAATGTAACGCCCCAGAAAATTTGGATTTTTGAGAATTAAATTTTTATTTGATTATGTGGATTAAAATGAATTTAATTAATTATATATGGGAGTAAGCTAATTGAAGGTCGTTCTATGACCTAGACATATCGGAACGTCGTAGTATTTTGGATACGTGGTAGAATTAAAGTGTTTGAATTTCCAGGACGAAAATAAAAATTTTTCGAGAAATTTTTCGAAAAATACTATTTACGCATTTTTGCTCTAAAATTATTTTTGAACTTCCGAGAAATACGTAATGATAAAATATCGAGGTGAGATAGAATATCTAATAATATTTCAGTTATGGCAAAAGCAGTTTTTCGCCTGTGGACTTAAAACCTGAAGATTAAGGAAAATGAATTCCGAGAAGGAATATAAATGCGTATAATGAATTAAAACAATGATTGTATAAAACGTAAGTATTGTACGAGGTAATGAATACGAGTATAATTTGAGGTATTATAGGAGCATGTATGAATGATGGAATGTCGTATATTAAATAAGTATACGAGTTAAAATACGAGATTAATACGTAAATTATACGTTATAAGGCTTTAAGCCATATATAATGGACTTGTAAGAATGTTTAGGAGATTGTAATTTCCAATTGGGATAATAATAAAGCCCGATATGAATTAATGTTAAAGCCCAAATATTTGTAATGTTAAGTCCAATGTAAATTAATGAATAAGCTCAATGTTTGTTTAATTACAAGCCCAATGAATAAGATAAGTTAATTAAGCTAATTGAATGAAAAGCCAAAGGTAAGATCCAATGGGTAAAGCTTGATCCATGGGGCAACCCATGGGTGAATTGGTGGCCAATAATTAAGTGTGATGAGCAAGTAGACTTAAGGGTTAAACAAAGGATAAGCTAAGTAACTTAAAGGCTAAGTAAAGTGTTTATGTGTGATGAACAAGCAAAGTGCTTATATGTGATGACTAAGTAAACTTAATTGCTAAGTGTTATGATGGCCAAGTAATTAATTTGATGAGCAAGTAAAGAATAAGTTATGTGCTAAGCAAGTATACTTAAGAGTTAAGTAAGTGTGGTAGCCAAGTTTACTTAATAGCTAGGTAATGAATAGTATGGAGGTTTAGTAAGGAGGTGGAGTGGTCTTATGACCATTATACCCTAACTTAGACTTTTCTATAAATAGTAAGCTTGGATTTTTTTTTTGGTTGTTCATTTCATCCAACAAGTTGAGAGCTTATTTGTTAGAGAAAATAAGCTAGAAAAGCTAGGAAGTTAGTCTTTCATATTTCAAGAAACAAGAAGAAGATAAAAGATTAACCAAGTGATTATCAAGGGTAAGAACTTAAACCATTAATCTCTTTCTCTTCCATTGTTAGAGAAGTGGGTAGTGGTAGAACATGTATGCTAAGGAATGATAAGAATGATTAACCAATGGACTTAAGCCGTATAAGTCATGAATAAGTAATTCAAACTTAATTAAGTTATGAATTTATAAAGAGCTTATATGAACTACTCATATGTTTACTTTAATAAGATTGTATGATAATAAGAAGCAAGAATGGTGGGTAAAAGACGTAATCTATAATAGGTCATGAGAAAGAAAGTCATAAGTAGTTTATACTTTTATACGTTATAAACTCTCAAAGAACAAGTAATAACTTTTCATGTTTATAAGTTAATAAAGTATGTATGTTAAGATGTTAGTATGATAGATTAAATCCATTTGAAACGATGAAAAAATAATAAGAAATGAAGTTAAGGAGAAATTTACGAGTTTGGACGATAATCGTTGTGACAACCCGAGAATTTAGACAATTTATGAAAATCTTAAATGATGGATTTAAGGTCAAATATTAGACCTAGACAGAAAATAAGTGTATGGGTTTAATGTTATTGGATTGAATTTTGAGGATTTCAAAATTCGGTGAAGGATATAGGTGAATTATTCAGGATTAAGGATTTATGTGATTATGTTCTGTGTTTATGGTTAATGATGTGTTCAGAATGTGATTAAGGGTCATGGGTTGATCAGATAAATTATATCTGTGACAAACTCTAAGTTTATATTAAGAACGACAACGTTCGGTTAGAAAACTCTAACGATTAATAAGAAACCCTAGAAATCGGTTCTGGAAACCCTAGTTTCAGTTCCGAAAGTTCGAAACCCTAATTCGGATATTGAAAATCCTAGATTGGGAATACAATGTTATGAACAAGGTTAAACGTCAATAATTGTAATTAATTAGGGAAACCCTAATGAATTATCTAAAATCTTAATTGATTATTTGAAAACCCTAATACCAGATCTGAAAACCCTAATTTCAGAATCTGATAAAATGAAACCCTAATCTGGGAATATAACGGAGAATAATAATGCTTTAGTGCTATTAATTAAGTATTAATTAGGGTTAAGGTTAATTAATTTACAAACCCTAATTTTCAATTTATTAGAACCCTAATTGTTCCGTCAGAAACCCTAATTGTTCAATGGTGGAATTTAATTGCTAAAATTAGTAATGTTAATTAGAAAACCCTAATCCTAATTATTTCAATTTTTGTGTAATTAGAAAACCCTAATCTAATTACGAATATTTAATTTCTAAAATTGAAATATTATTTACAACCCAAAAATGTGGTTTTGTAACCTAATGTACAATTGTAACCCTAAGTGCTAAATTAGCAATTTTAATTAGGATAAATTGGTCCTAATTAGCAAATAATGATTCAAGATTTGGAAATTATGATATAATTAGGAAGCCCTAATTATAATTTAGAAATCAAAATTTTCTATTTTTAAATTTAATTAGAAAATTTTTGAAATCCAAGTTGCTTAATATTTGAGGGTTAAAACCTAAACCCTAAATTTGTCCAAACTCAAAATCTTAGTATGCTCAAACCCTAAACCCTAAGGGTTTCATCATTTGGCCAAAATCTAGAAATTAAGGAAATGACAAGATTGCCCTTTTATGCATTATTTTAGTTTGCTTGCAAATTTGGCCAAGACCATTAGTGGTTCACCAACTATTGACTTGTTATGGCCTAAAATATCCAGCAAATCAGTCTAACTAGCCAGCTATCTCAGATCATGCAATGAATCATGCTTTGTATAAATGGTTTTGGAGAGAGAAAAATGCATAAAAACTTGGCTAATCTAATTTTTGCTCTTACCAACTTCCCTTCTCTCCAAACCCACGAAATATCAAGCAAATTAGTCCCAAAAATCCAGCCCACGTTGATCATAACAGAATCAAAAGGCCGAAATGAAGATCAAAAGCATAAAAGGTATAAAATTTCTAATTTTTGAAATACTTCAATTCTTGGTTAATTGTTGCAATTGATTGTTGAAAGTGGTGTTAATATGTGTCAATTAATGTTCTGGGTTGATAAATCCATGACCCATAACATCAAAGTGCACGAATTTAAAGTTTTAGCAAATCTGGAAATCTGGAAATTTTTCATTTTCAGCCAAATGTCAGATCCCATAGATTCGTGTGTGTTGTGTGTTTTTGATGTTTAAAACTTGTAACATGTAGCCTGATATGTGTTCTTTAAGATGCAAAAAGAATCAGACCCAGATCTATTATAGATTGCATGTTATAATCGGTCAAAACCCGTTGACCGAACTGCCTAAAATCGCGAACCCAGAAAATTGAGAAACAGTGTCCGTGTCCTACTTTGACCGGCCATATCTTGTTCATTCTGTGATATTTTTATGTTATTATTCTTGATAATTGTAGTACTACTTGTTGTCTACAAACTGGAGTTGATAGATCACTTAAATCGGTCTTAGAATGAAAGTTATAAGGACCCAAAGGGGGTACCTTCGATTCTGGTAAACCCAGAATTCAAGAACTGGCGTCTTATCAGTACTTTGAGAGCTTAGATCTCTTTTAATTGTTGTTTTTTAAGCATGAAATTGGTTTGGTGTTGTAGTATTATATTAGTACTACAACATGAAAGTTTTTACAAGATCAGAAACGTAATAACCATTGAATTATAGACGGTCAAACCATATCCCTCGCGACTGCCGGAAAAATTTGGGTTTGGCCCAAGAACACCTATAGCGACAGAAAGCGTCGCTATAGGCCTTTAGCGAAAGATTATTTATATTTTTCCGGAAATTTATTTAAAATTAGAAAAAATTGGTTTTTAATTATTAAAAATACATAATAAATTATGAAAAATTATTTTAAAGTCTGAAAAATAGTTTTTAACTATTTTGAGTATATTTCGAAAATATTTATTTTTTTTGGAATATAAATGGTATTTATTTATTTAAGTATAATATTAAATAAATTATTAAAAAATAGTTTTAATTCATGAAAAATCATGAAAAATAATATTATGATAAAAGAAAATATTTTAAGTTATTTTTGATGACTTTTAATAATTTGGAATGAATTTCATTAATTAATCAATATTAATGATAATTAGTTTATTAAATAGATATATTAAATAAATTATGGAAAAATAGAATTTATGCTTTATAAATCATATAAAAATGATTTAAGTGTTATAAAAATATTTTAAGTTATAAAATATAACTTTTGATATTTTGGCATGAAAATATTAATATTTTAATATTAATAGCAATTATCGGATAATGGAATTAAGTGTTTAAAATCATATAAATATGATTTTAAAGTATTAAAAATACTTTGTGATATTATAATTATATTATAATATTATGTTATGATTTTCATTAATATTTTATACTAAATAAATATTAATGATTAAGGTATTAAGTGGTATTTAATTCATTTAAATACGGTACTAATGATTGAAAAATATTGATAAATGGTAACAATTATCCGAAAATTATTACGAACCTAGGAAAAATATTTTTGTCTGATAAGAAAATTATCTGTGGTATGGTTAAGTGTTTAGTCAGAGTTTAATTGAACTTAAACTCGATATTCGTCCGACTAGACTGTCGGGATGATAGAATTGTGTTGGTTTCAACTCAGACTGCAATAGTTTGACTTGATACCTAGTCTTATGTGCTGTAAAAACTGAAAGGGTTATGTGGTAATGTGTTTAGGTTATTCCGTGGATATAAATATAAAAGTAATATACTGTGATGATATTATTCTAATTATTGGAGATCTATATTATTAATATTAGGTCTTCGGATAAAGCGTTATTAAATTGCGTGCGGTAATCAACGGTTCAGGCAAGTTTTCTTATACTTAACTCTAATAAGAGTGTTTCATTCAAGCTGATGGTTAATCGTTGTTGATTGCCATGAAAATTGTACTCTGTACATCTTGCATGTATAAGTCGGGTATGAAAGGCTGATCACCTTCATTACAAGTTGGTTCAGAAATGTTTGTTCATGTAAAATACTTGTTCAGTCAAAATTTTGTTCCTGCTAGTTCACAATTATATTGTTGAATTATAGCTAGCCAATTATTCATACTCTTCAATCATGATATATTGTTAAATTGTTGTATATAAACTTGCTGGGCAACGTTTATGCTCACCCTTGATATATCATGATAAAACATTGCAGATAAAGCGAGTGCGTGTGGATACAGGAAAAGGTTAATGCCAAGTTCGGTGTGTGATAAAACGTGCGGCTATCTTGTAATAGTTTATTTTGATAAATATTATTGTGTAATAGATATTTTATGAATGGTGTCTAAGTTAAGGTTACTCGACTTTGGGGATAAGTGTGTAATGTATTGTATAAACAATTTATGTTTATATCTTCCGTAAATAGTTATAGAAATAGTATACCGAGTCCGCGGCGATTCGGGGCCCGGATTTGGGGCTACTACAGTTGGTATCAGAGCTGTTGGTTATGAAGTTTAGGTAGGAATACCTGAGACCAATAACCGCAGTGATTAGGATAAGATCTAACTCACATAGAGTTAGATGGTCGGTAAGATTCAAAGATGAATCTCGGCGAGTGTAAAGACACAGAGTTCCCTAACTCTAATAATAAAGTTGAACAGTAATGGTGAATAGAACGAGTCTATAAGACTGAAAGTGCAGGGATAGAGGATCGTAAAACAAAACGATCATGGGCATAGAAATAAATCGTAATATATACGATAAGATCACCCCGTGATCTGATAAGGTTATGACTGTCAGAAAGAATCAATCTTATGATTGAAAAGGTTACAGCAAGATGCTGTGTATCAGTTGTACTATGAAATGGTACTATGAAAACTCATGAAAGAGTTATGGATTATGAATACGAATTGAATTCGTATTAAAAAAAGGGGTTAAGATTAGGTGGGAATTTCAATGAGGACTCGTGTTAGCAACTGAGTTGTATAATTCCTTGTATGGGCGGGGAATTGTACTTGGTGTAAAAACTACTTGGTTGGTGGCATTGGTAAGAATTGAAATGTTGTGTCACGCTAGTTATTATATATAGATAATAGGTCATAGGTGGAGAATATAGGATTAAGTACGAGTTCTTAGAACTCATACTTATGTGACATTCTTGACGCATAGTTATATGAAATGTTTATGATCCCCTCAGCAAACGGACACCAAAGGTCAGACTAGGGTAAGTTCGTAAACTCATATAATTGTGGTCAGGTTATGAACTCATAAGTGTGGTTTTATGAACAGGGTATAGTTGTGTGTGAATGGAGTATTGAGGATAATAGAAACAGATAGATTGTTAAGAATATGATTATTAGTGGAGAATTAGGTTTTCCTAAACCTCTATCTATGCTAGATTTCAAAAATTTGACATCAAGCTAAATGCGCACTATGTGCGTTTTTTTAAAAAAAATTGTTTTTATTTATCACTTATGTACCATGTGACCTGGTGCAGAGATGATAAAAAAATGATGGAGTTATCAATGCAGAATTACTTGGTGTTGGATGTGATCTAAGGATCGTCAACCCACTACAGTATGACATAGTATAACAAAGTCACAAAATGACGAAATCCTCAACGGACTGTAAATACAGTGCGGTATCATGACGTCATTCTTAAAAATGTTTTATTGAAAGAAATTTCTCAAACAAAATTGTTTTGCTGCGGAATCAAATAAGACTGAGGTATGAAATTTTGTGCGCCTAAGGCGGATAAGAGGAACAAATTGTTCCGACCAGCAGTACTTGATCAGTACAGGGCATAATAGGCTAATCACCCTTTTTGTCCGTAAGTTATGACGGTTTGCGGATGAATTTCCATAAAACCTTTGCAAAAATGAAAAAGAAACAGTCTATACGATTCCTCAGCACAGTTTTAAAAATTTTTACCCTTGTGAGTGGTGTATTGGGTAGCATGTGAAATATGTGTGAATGGTGTAAGATGCACGGTGTAAGGTGTAAGGTGAATTTCGGGGACGAAATTCTTATAAGGAGGGGTGAATGTGACAACCCGAGAATTTAGACAATTTATGAAAATCTTAAATGATGGATTTAAGGTCAAATATTAGACCTAGACAGAAAATAAGTGTATGCGTTTAATGTTATTGGGATTGAATTTTGAGGATTTCAAAATTCGGTGAAGGATATAGGTGAATTATTCAGGATTAAGGATTTATGTGATTATGTTCTGTGTTTATGGTTAATGATGTGTTCAGAATGTGGTTAAGGGTCATGGTTTGATCAGATAAATTATATCTGTTACAAACTCTAAGTTTATATTAAGAACGACAACGTTCGGTTAGAAAACTCTAACGATTAATAAGAAACCCTAGAAATCGGTTATGGAAACCCTAGTTTCAGTTCCGAAAGTTCGAAACCCTAATTCGGATATTGAAAATCCTAGATTGGGAATACAATGTTATGAACAAGGTTAAACGTCAATAATTGTAATTAATTAGGGAAAACCCTAATGAATTATCTAAAATCTTAATTGATTATTTGAAAACCCTAATACCAGATCTGAAAACCCTAATTTTAGAATCTGATAAAATGAAACCCTAATCTGGGAATATAACGGAGAATTTTAATGCTTTAGTGCTATTAATTAAGTATTAATTAGGGTAAAGGTTAATTAATTTACAAACCCTAATTTTCAATTTATTGGAACCCTAATTGTTCTGTCAGAAACCCTAATTGTTCAATGGTGGAATTTAATTGCTAAAATTAGTAATGTTAATTAGGAAACCCTAATCCTAATTATTTCAATTTTTGTGTAATTAGAAAACCCTAATCTAATTACGAATATTTAATTTCTAAAATTGAAATATTATTTAAAACCCAAAAATGTGGTTTTGTAACCTAATGTACAATTGTAACCCTAAGCGCTAAATTAGCAATTTTAATTAGGATAAATTGGTCCTAATTAGCAAATAATGATTCATGATTTGGAAATTATGATATAATTAGAAAGCCCTATTTATAATTTAGAAATTAAAATTTTCTATTGTTAAATTTAATTAGAAAATTTTTGAAATCCAAGTTGCTTAATATTTGAGGGTTAAAACCTAAACCCTAAATTTGTCCAAACTCAAAATCTTAGTATGCTCAAACCCTAAACCCTAAGGGTTTCATCATTTGGCCAAAATCTAGAAATTAAGGAAATGACAAGATTGCCCTTTTATGCATTATTTTAGTTTGCTTGCAAATTTGGCCAAGACCTTTAGTGGTTCACCAACTATTGACTTGTTATAGCCTAAAATATCCATCAAATCAGTCTAACTAGCCAGCTATCTCAGATCATGCAATGAATCAAGCTTTGTATAAATGGTTTTGGAGAGAGAAAAATGCATAAAAACTTGGCTAATCTAATTTTTGCTCTTACCAACTTCCCTTCTCTCCAAACCCACGAAATATCAAGCAAATTAGTCCCAAAAATCCAGCCCACGTTGATCATAACAGAATCAAAAGGCCGAAATGAAGATCAAAAGCATAAAAGGTATAAAATTCCTAATTTTTGAAATCCTTCAATTCTTGGTTAATTGTTGCAATTGATTGTTGAAAGTGGTGTTAATAGGTGTCAATTAATGTTCTGGGTTGATAAATCCATGACCCATAACATCAAAGTGCACGAATTTAAAGTTTTAGCAAATCTGGAAATCTGGAAATTTTTCATTTTCAGCCAAATGTCAGATCCCATAGATTCGTGTGTGTTGTGTGTTTTTGATGTTTAAAACTTGTAACATGTAGCCTGATATGTGTTCTTTAAGATGCAAAAAGAATCAGACCCAGATCTATTATAGATTGCATGTTATAATCGGTCAAAACCCGTTGACCGAACTGCCTAAAATCGCGAACCCAGAAAATTGAGAAACAGTGTCCGTGTCCTACTTTGACCGGCCATATCTTGTTCATTCTGTGATATTTTTATGTTATTATTCTTGATAATTGTAGTACTACATGTTGTCTACAAACTGGAGTTGATAGATCACTTAAATCGGTCTTAGAATAAAAGTTATAAGGACCCAAAGGGGGTACCTTCGATTCTGGTAAACCCAGAATTCAAGAACAGGCGTCTGATCTGTACTTTGAGAGCTTAGATCTCTCTTAATTGTTGTTTGTTAAGCATGAAATTGGTTTGGTGTTGTAGTATTACATTAGTACTACAACATGAAAGTTTTTACAAGATCAGAAACGTAATAACCATTGAATTATAGACGGTCAAACCATGTCCCTCGCGACAGCCGGAAAAATCTGGGGTTGGCTCAAGAACACCTATAGCGACAGAAAGCGTCGCTATAGGCCTTTAGTGACAGATTATTTTTATTTTTCCGGAAATTAATTTAAAATTAGAAAAAAATGGTTTTTAATTATTAAAAATACATAATAAATTATGAAAAATTATTTTAAAGTCTGAAAAATAGTTTTTAACTATTTTGAGTATATTTTGAAAATATTTATTATTTTTGGAATATAAATGGTATTTATTTATTTAATTATAATATTAAATAAATTATTAAAAAATAGTTTTAATTCATGAAAAATCATGAAAAATAATATTATGATAAAAGAAAATATTTTAAGTTATTTTTGATGACTTTTAATATTTTGGAATGAATTTCATTAATTAATCAATATTAATGATAATTAGTTTATTTAATTGATATATTAAATAAATTATGGAAAAATAGAATTTATGCTTTATAAATCATATAAAAATGATTTAAGTGTTATAAAAATATTTTAAGTTATAAAATATAACTTTTGATATTTTGGCATGAAAATATTAATATTTTAATATTAATAGCAATTATCGGATAATGGAATTAAGTGTTTAAAATCATATAAATATGATTTTAAAGTATTAAAAATACTTTGTGATATTATAATTATATTATAATATTATGTTATGATTTTCATTAATATTTTATACTAAATAAATATTAATGATTAAGGTATTAAGTGGTATTTAATTCATTTAAATACGGTACTAATGATTGAAAAATGTTGATAAATGGTAACAATTATCCGAAAATTATTACGAACCTAGGAAAAATATTTTTGTCTGATAAGAAAATTATCTGTGGTATGGTTAAGTGTTTAGTCAGAGTTTAATTGAACTTAAACTCGATATTCGTCCGACTAGACTGTCGGGATGATAGAATTGTGTTGGTTTTAACTCAGACTGCAATAGTTTGACTTGATACCTAGTCTTATGTGCTGTAAAAACTGAAAGGGTTATGTGGTAATGTGTTTAGGTTATTCCGTGGATATAAATATAACAGTAATATACTGTGATGATATTATTCTAATTATTGGAGATCTATATTATTAATATTAGGTCTTCGGATAAAGCGTTATTAAATTGCGTGCGGTAATCAACGGTTCAGGCAAGTTTTCTTATACTTAACTCTAATAAGAGTGTTTCATTCAAGATGATGGTTAATCGTTGTTGATTGCCATGAAAATTGTACTCTATACATCTTGCATGTATAAGTCAGGTATGAAAGGCTGATCACCTTCATTACCAGTTGGTTCAGAAATGTTTGTTCATGTAAAATACTTGTTCAGTCAAAATTTTGTTCCTGCTAGTTCACAATTATATTGTTGAATTATAGCTAGCCAATTATTCATACTCTTCAATCATGATATATCGTTAAATTGTTGTATATAAACTTGCTGGGCAACTTTTATGCTCACCCTTGCTATATCATGATAAAACATTGCAGATAAAGCGAATGCGTGTGGATACAGGAAAAGGTTAATGCCAAGTTCGGTGTGTGATAAAACGTGCGGCTATCTTGTAATAGTTTATTTTGATAAATATTATTGTGTAATAGATATTTTATGAATGGTGTCTAAGTTAAGGTTACTCGACCTTGGGGATAAGTGTGTAATGTATTGTATAAACAATTTATGTTTATATCTTCCGCAATTAGTGATAGTAACAGTGTATCGGATCCGCGGCGATTCGGGGCCCGGATTTGGGGTTATTACAATCGTCGAATTCGTGAAATTCTCAGAATGGACGTCGAATTTTGATATTGAGCTTGGAAACATTAGTTTTCAAGGGAGACAAGTCATATTTGGAATTATAGAGTTTGGAATCGAAAATGACCGGATTTCGACTTAGAATGAAGAAACGAGCGTTGAAAGTTCACGAACGTTTATCGTTTTCGTAAACATGGACTAATAGGTGAATTTTTAGCAAACGAAGTCAAATAGATAAAATTCCTGCATGAACACATAGAGTATGTAATTAATGAACCGTAAGCTTTTGAACAAGCAAATTCGAACTTCTAACGAAGAAGTTATGAGCCCGGGAATCTCACATAAAAATTTGTCTGTCAAATTTTTCTGGGACTGAAGTCTGGAGCCGCAGCGCCAGGCAGAGCTATATAAACCGCGCAACAGCACCGGAGCAAAGAGGTTGGCTACTGTAAAGTTGTATCGCAGTGCCACTCGTAGGCATAAGTCTCGCGCTGCAGCGCCGAGACTGGATGTTGGGAACTAGAAAGTGACACTGCAGCACCACTAGTACAAAGGGATGTCGCGCCGCAGTGCCTGCAATGAATTTTTGTTGACCAAGTTGTTTGTGAACCCAATGGGTTGTAAGACAAGTATGGATCATATAATTGGTTAATGAACATAATAAGACCTTTCCTAAAAATCACTTTTATAGTGATGGTTTTAAAATTTTAATGTTGTTTAATGAATAATTAAATGAAGAACGTAAAGTATAAGCAATTTAATGTATTCAATGATGATAATGACTATAATGTTAAGAGTTACAACTAAACGTTGTTGAGTAATACGTGAACATGAACAATATGCAATAAGTATACTTAACCAATGATGATCGCGTCTCGGATAGTAAACGTAGTAACGGTAGTAAGCCGTGAGGGAGGACGATTAACTCGAAACGAGTTATACTAATGAAACAATTTTAGTTAAGAGAAAGAAAATTTATTATACTATAGCAGACATTGAAGGAAAGTTTTCTTAAACGCTTGTCTAACCTTCGTGTTAGCCAGGTTTTCAGTGATTCATCTTATAATACACGTGAATTATTTTACGAAAATGTTGATGCCAGTTTTAACTCGGCTAGACTAATCTTAAAGATTGATTGATTTATTTACAAGTCTTTCAATATAGAATTGTTAACTCTATCCTACGCCAATTGTTTGGTACGCATTCAAGGTAAGCCTGAGTATAAATAAATAAATATATTTTTCATCGATTATTCGATGGGCAAGCGAGGTTGCCAAAACTTAAAAGTACATACGTTTAACAGGATGTAGTGTTGATCAACATAGAGTACTATGGGCTGATCACCCAGAAGTGCTCGTAAGATATACCAGACTTACGGACTTAGTGTCTGGTTGTCCTTTTCAAAGATATTATGAAATGATCATGGTCTTGGACCAGAATTGATGTTTTAATGAACATTGTCATTGTGAAATATTTTGAAGGAAAAGAAGTGTTATTTTAAATTATTGATAGTACTTCATAACTATTATCCAGTTATTGAAGATATATGATTCCTATGTTTCAAGCATGTCATTTAAAAGAAATTGTTGTACTTGTTGAGCTTGTTATGCTCACTCTTGCTTGAACCATATGAATGCAGCTAGGACGGAACAAACTGAGGGATCCGACAAGGTTAAAGGCAAGATGAAGATGAATGATTAGTTTACCTTGCAGTAAACTAGTCAGTTGTATATATTATAGTATGATGAACAAAGAATGTAATGGTTTTAGAACCTGGGAACGGGATGTAATATTATTAATGTAATAAGAATGTCGTTGATTCACACATTTTGATGTCGTTCCAGTAGAATGAATCTACAACTATGAGTACCGTATAGCACCATCTGTCGAGTTTGAAGATACTCGAATTTGGGGGCGTCACAAGAAGCCATTGGATTGAAGGAGTTTGGTGAAAAATAAAATCAACCCACTCCCCTCATCATCATTTGGAGCTATGGATGTTGGAGAAGAAGAAGCAAGATAGCTATTAGCCTTTTTGTATTTCACGTGAATGAAAATGACACACAATTTGGGACAATCCCTTCTAATACTCAGCACTTCATATTAGCATATATAGTTTATTTGATATTTTCCCCCAAATGTGCATACATATACACCCACTCACATATAATTATATAATCCATGTACATTTAATTACTCCAAATAATATTTACATTAGACTAGAATATAACTTAGTTGGGCACCAATATTGTTTTCCATAAAATTTATCATCTCAAATATACCCAATTATCATAATGATAATTAATATCAATTATTTATGAACTCGCCATTTATTTTCCCATTAAATACCCATTTGATTTAACTTTACTAGTTATGCCACACAAGACATAATTATGTGAACTTAGTAATTAATAGCTCAAAAGCTTGTAATAATATAATCTCACAAAATAACATTATTCTCAACATTACATCTTATAACATGGTCATGGAAGTGGTCTATTGCACCATGTTACATTTTATTATCTCACTTGTACACAATGCTAACATTCTAGTATTTATACATATGTATTCAAATACTTCATATATTATATAGTTACCATTGAAGTGTCACATTTCATTCCATATCATATAGATGTAGCTACTATATAATATATAATCATTGCACATTAAAATTAATTCCTTCAATTATTCATTCATTAAATGAATGCTTATTCCTTCACTTTTCCACACTAGGCATATTTCACAAGCTCGATCATAAGCTTCTCTCATTCTCCACACTTATTATTCTTTCAATATAATATTTGTGTGACTCAAGCATTTAAATTCTAAATTACCTTAATTAATTATAAGTATAACCTTTACGCTTATAATAATTAATATATACTCCATTAGTTATTTAAATGATATCATCCACGATAAAATAATAACTTACGTTATATAATATATTAAAATAACTTAGTTTTCTTTCATTAATTAACTCTCTTGAAAATACATTAGAAATTATATATTTTGTCATAATATAAGTATTATGTTTTCTCCGAATAAAGATATTTAGAATTAGAAATTAATTTGCTTATTGTCTCAAGATATTATTATTAATATAATATCAAATAACTATATGTACGACACATGTACATATATTGTAATAACCCAATATTTTTAATAAAAAAATTTTGCGATTTTTGGTTTTTTTATATATATAAGGTGGGAATATTTGCAAAGTAATGTATATGTATCTATATGATACCTAAAATTTATTTATTAGATGAAAATAATTTCTTTTTAGACTTATTGATTATTATAGATTATATTCTTATAATAAAATAAATCTATAATAAAAATATTTATAATTTATTTTCCATGCAAATATGATTATGGTATGTATGAATGTTATGTCAGATATGAATTCAAAACCCTAAGTCTAGATTTTGAATAAAGGATGAGAATAATAATATAATATTATTTATATTTCAGTAATATAAATATGCCTGATATGTGTGTAATGTTAATTTGTAGATCAGTTATAGTAAAGTAGTACAAACCCTAGCATTACTTATAAACTATAATACATAGTCAATTATGACTGTAATGTTTGTTAAGTTAGGTGTTATGTAATTAATGACCTTTATATGTTAATGTTAATTAGGTAAACCCTAATTGATATTTTAAAATCCTAATTACTAAATTAGAACCCTAATTGCTAAGTTATAAACCCTAAGTATTAATTTAGCAAGGTTAATAGTAATTAATATTATATAATGGCTAACTTACACAACCTAGGTGATTAGGAAACCTAGTGTAATTAGGGAACCCAAATCAACATTTTAGAAACTAAGATTTTCATATTTGCCCTTAATTCTCAATTCTAGATTTAGAGCTTATGAAACCCTTGGGTTAAACCCTAAGGGTCAAATCCTAAGGGTTAAAACCTAATGGGTGTGAGAAGTTACCAAGTTGCCATGCACTTTATAAGTCAAATGACCAAATTGCCCTTTTTATTATTTTAATAAGGTGGAGTGTAGATCTTGCCTTAGTAAGGAGTTGGTGACCAACTCTAGCTAGCCATGTGGTCTAGTAATAAGCTTTAATCATTCAAGATCAGATCAGCCATAGCATTACAACATATTATATATAGATTATGAGAGGGAGAATGTCACATTCAAGCCACATTTGATCACAACACTTAACTAACACCCTCTCAACTTCAAACATCCGAAATTTTCTTGCTAGACTAGTCACTAATCAAGCCCCACTAACATTTGCAGTAGATCAGAAGCATTAGATCAAGATTTGGTTTATAGAAAGGTATAAAAACCCTAAACCTACAAATCCTTGTGATTCATGTTATTTGTTGTTGTTTATTGTTTAAAGTTATGTTAGAAGGTGTCATTTAGTGATCTGGGTTGTTATAACTCAGATCCATAACACTTAGATGCTCGAAATTGATGATTTTAGAAATCTGGAAAAGTTTAAATCTGTGGTCTGACAATGAATGTCAGAGCCTCTAGATCTTTTTGTGTTAAGTGTTATGTGTGTTTTAAGTTATAGACTTGTAGTATGTAATGCTATCTTTGATCTAGAATTGGAAGCATGGTCATATCATGTCTAGAACTCAAGATATGAGTGGTCAAAGGTCGTTGACTGATGAGTGAGTTTTATACACATGAATTGGATACATTCAAGCTTAATTTATTGTTTTTCTCAAGTCTTTTAGGATGTTTTTATGTGTTTGTGTCTATTCATGCATGTTTTATATTGTTTTGTAGGAATTGGGACAAAAGTTACTTGGATCGATGTTTGGGGTGGCTAGATTCGCGTTTTCGGCTTGCCATTTACACAGCAGTCACTTCAGAGCCAATTTGACTATAGCTCCGGACATTATTTCGAAAACCTTCAAGAATAAAAGTTGTAGATCTACTTTTCCTCTTTTCAGATCATCTTGAATCATCTAAATCGGAGTTCGGACGAAGAGGTTATGGCCATTTTCCCAAAGGACGTCGGAGAAGAAAATGTTGAAAAAGGAGCAAGCGCCTAGGCGCTCCAGCCAAGGCTAAATCAAGCGCCTAGGCGCTTCAAGTCAGTAACCATTCATCTACCAAGCGCTTAGGCGGTTCAGCCAAGGCCAAATCAAGCGCCTAGGCGCTAGGAAGCAGAGTTTGAGCGCGGGGAAAGGCTTGGTGCGGGCCTGGACGCGTTTTGGGCGAATTTTGATACCTTATTGACTTCAAATTGGATTGGGTTTGTTCCTAAGTTAAAAATTAGACTTGTAACCTATAAATACATGATGTAAGGCATAGAATAAGAGTAGATTACATAGTTTAGCTTGGGGATTACATAGATTAGACTAGATTAAACACTCCTTTAGATTAGAACATAACCCTAGTTCTAATTAGATTTGGAGATTGAAGCAACTTGGAGACCATTGAAGATTCAAAGTAGGAGCAAGAGGGGAGCGTCAAGTCTACTGACAATAGATTCTATTCTCTTCTCTCATCTTACTTTTATCTTTTAATGATTATTCAATTGTGGATTCTTAGTTTAAATTCAATAATCATGAACAAATTCTTTGTTTGAGATTACAATGGATCTTATTGTGTAGTTTATTTTAATATGCTTCGTTATGCTTCGTGAATAGTACTCGTGAATAGTAACTCATGAATAGTAACTCATAAATAGTAATCCAAATTTGATAAAAATTTCCAACCAACATTCTGGCATAATGACATTGAAGAAATAATATCATTTTCGAATAAAATAACATCTCTTACCTCGAAAGACAGTACTTCTAGTTGAAACACCGGATATAGGCTATGACTTGAACTTGCACCGTATAGCAATGCTCAAAGTATACTCAAAATACTCACAAGAATACGCTCGATAATATAGAGAGAGAAAACTTCAGTTTCTGGTATGATTTTCAATTCTAACCTAAGCACCCTATTTATAGGAAAATGCTTAGAACACCAAAGTAGAAAATTTAATATAATATTAATATATATAAAATTTTTCCTACGCACACACTCTTATAAACTGAAATCAGCTCATTTCAAAAACCAACCAAGCCCACCAAACATATCAAAAATGTTTTTCTAATTTAAAATAATTTTAACTTCCAAAAATTAATTATTGTGGAACTCCGGAACTTTAATAATTCATAACAAATAGCCCTTTTTTCAGAAAATTCGAATCTCGCAATTTTTTATAGGAAATTCAATTCTCTACAACTTTGCAGAAGAAAGTTTTTCCAAATTCCAAACAAAAATTGACCGAAATCCATAAACGGGAGATTTTACAGGTTATAATCAAATTTCGGTCAATAATTGTGACCACCAACACACAAAATATGTGTTAAACATTTAATGCCACAAAAATACTCTTTCTCCTCATATACTCATATATCCCACATTCATTATAAAAATATCACCGTTAATATATTATTAAAATAATATATTTAAATGAATTATTTTATCAGAAGAAGATAAAATATTAATTTTCAACAATTGTCACATTAAAAATTTTCTCTATCTATATCCACATAAAATTAATATTTTCCTCATCATATAAATTAATAATTAATTATTCATAAATAATATTACAGAATCATAATATTGACAACCAGGCAGTTCCCAGGAAAGAGGGGGCTTTCCAATAAGAATTTCTCCTTACTGGCGCGCAATTAGGTGACCAAACCTCTCATTAGACAGAACTTTCTAGACATTGCCAATAATGTTATCTAATAATATTATTCAGAGAATATGAATTATTTCTTCGATAATGAAAAATACTGTGTAATGACCATTATTGAAACAACAGCAATATAAAATATCAACGCAGCAATTATTAAATTAATAAAATAAAATATTGAACAGTAATTATTGTAACCATGATTGAGTAGTGCCTTCTTACGTAAGAATCAATAATTGGTGCAATACCGTGTGCTACTGTGTTTTAACCACCGAGTATTTTAACAGTATTAACGGTAACAACTACGCCGTTATTTTTAAACAACTTATATTTGAAGTTTTCTTCATCCAATCGCTTTCCGTTATAGGGCCCACACATGGCTGCGCCATCGTACGAATATTCCCCGACAGTACAAATATTCCACGACTAAACGAATATTCCCCGACAACAATGAATATTTTATAACCACTTGCTTATTTTGAAATATTTGCGTATTTTACCCATAACTATCCACATTAATCAAATCAACCCTTACTATTTCAAAATAATAAATAAGGAAAATTAAATTTCATTAATAATAAGTTGGGGTCTTACAACATTAATGTATAATTGTCATTTTCTTGTGTATGTTTACTAATGACCGATATGATTATAATATAGGTTATTGATAGTACGTAAGTTATCCACGAATGGGTTTGGATAGTGAAACATGAGTTAGTTGAGAGAATTAACTAATAAGAATAAATATTGGTTAATTGATAGTTGAGAGTTATGTTATGGAATAATAATGTGTATGTTAAACCTTAAATAACTATGGTAATATAGTACAAGGTTTAATTTACTTAAGTAAATGAGTGAATTAATATGTGTATTAAATATGTGATACTTTATATATGTTACTCAGAATGGTAATATGTGGGAAAGTCTAATGTACGAATAACGTTAAATATATATACGTTATTAAAGGGAGATATAAATCATTATATATTTAAATGGATATTTAATATGTGAAGAAATTGTTTTGGGAACAATTTATAGAGGGAGAAAGAAATAATAATTATGTATTTCTAATAGAGGATATTAAAATAATTTCTAATATTGAGTTATTTTAATAAAAGGAGAAAATGTTATTTTTGAATAATAATATTACCTTATATATTTTTGTATGAGGTATGATTAATAATATAGTAAATATATTAAAACATATTTGCTCTATGTAAATAAATTGATGGAAATAATTTATTATAATAGAAAATAAATTTATTATCTATTTTCTGTATATAATATATGTAACGCCCCCAAATTCAGATATTTGAAACCCGAACTCAGTGCATTAGGATACCATTTCTATGAGCGGAAATAATAATATTATCATAAATATCTAACTTAATTTACATATCAGATTTTTCTAAATCCCAGGTACGCAACCTTAAAACCTTTCATTAAATAATAGATAATAAATATAATCATCTTATTTAAGTCTAGCTATTACATAAGATAATACAAACTTATTTGGGTCGCTTTCCTTTCCCTTTGTTCTTGGCTGAGCCCTCTGGCCGATCATACTTAACTGAAAACATTTAAATTAAGCAAGGTTGAGCATTTGAGTTCCCAACAAGTAATAAAAATTATAAATATTAGCTGAAAAGATTAAATATTTTCTTTGTACTACCCTTCTACAACAAATCAAAAGTTGTGAAGTAATCTGAACCGAGCATATCAACTCTCTATCAAATTTCTGAAACTGCGTACTAACTATGAACATTATTTATCATTTTTGCTAAGGTTTAGCAGAACTTCATCCGTAAATCATCATAACTTATGAACACGAGGGTGATCTGCCCAATGTGCCTTGTATTGATCAATACTACATGCAAGAATGATATTATCGTTCACTCTGGCCTCCTTAGGCGCATTAAAGTTTTCCTATGTTCAGGATGTTCATACATAGTCTGGAATCCGAACCAAAGCAATTTGATTGGATACAAAAAAGGTTTTATCATATTCAATGATATTTCTTAATCTGTGTCTAGCTGGGTGAAATAGCTTAGGCGTATATATATATATATATATATATATATATATATATATATATATATATATATATATATATATATCAAAATGTGATTAAATACAATAATTATCCAAGTGGGGACACTTGTTTAACCATATTTAGGAATTAACGAACGGAATATATATGTGAATTACCATATACTAACATGTTGATAAACAATGATCAGATATAGAATATATCACAATAGGGTAATAATTTAGCATAATGATAATATAATTATGAAACTTCTTACTCATATCCATTGCATAAAAGAAATGTAAAAGTAAGATACTTGCTCAATAATAATTGGAGTAAGTATAGGAAACTTGTCTGGTCTGCTGCTTACAATATGTAACTTAGTTTTATCTTTTATACCGAAATCTATCATTAATAAAATCATTCTATCGATTAGAATCACATATCATAACACATAGTACTACTTATTGCAGTCAGCACATAACCTAATCACATTGGCAGTCATTAAATCACAAATAAACACGTATACAGTCAAACTATCTAAGTCCGTATCAATTTCAAAGACATGTCGGTGTACCGACGGCGTATCGGATAGTTACCGAGTTTAAAACTCTATTCAATACCCTTAATTTTATTCTGGACAACCTAAGTATCAGTCATATTATTTTTCATAGCCTTATAATAATTTTTAAATAATTATTATAATTTATCATGAATTTTCAAACACCGGAATCATAATAAAATGATTTAAACATCAAATAATTTTATTATCATTAATATTTAAATAATATTAAACTATTAATGAAACCATCGCCAAAATATTAAAGTTAGTTATAATAACTCAGAATATTATTAAAGTACTAATAATAACTTTAAATGATTTTTAAAATATTTAGAATCATTTTTAAATAATTACCATTAATATTAAAATATTAATCTATTATCCCTCAAAATATTAAAAGTCATTAAGTATAACTTAAAAATATTTTTAATTAATTTATATCCTTTTTAAATGATTTTTAAATCAATAAAACCGTTTTTAAACTATTTATTTAATATAATAATTAAATACATTTAATATCAATAATATTAAATAATTAATATTTTTCATGATAAAATATCAAAAGTTAAATTTTATAACTTAAAATATTTTTATAACCTTTAAATCATATTTATATAATTTTTAAATCATTAATTCTATTTTTCATAATTTATTTAATACATTTATTAAATAACTTAAATATCATTAATATTATTTAATTAATGAAATTCATCACAAATTTTAAAAATAACTTAAAATATTTTCATATAACATAATATAATTTTAAATGATTTTTCAAGTATTAAAATTATTTTTAAGTAATTTATTTAATATAATAATTAAATAAATTAAATATCATCAATATTCCAAAAAATAATAAATATTAATGAAATATATTCAAAATAATTAAAAACTCATTTTTAGACTTTAAAAAAAATTTTATGAATTTATTTTGTATTTTTAATAATTAAAAACTATTTAATACTAATTATTAAATAAAAATAATAATTTTAAGAATAAACTGTCGATAAAGGGCCCTATAGCGACGAAACTGTCGCTATAGGTGTTCTTGAGCATGTTCATCACTAACCCAGAAACTCATATCAGTTAACAAGGTGGGTAGTTTGACCAACTGTAATTCAAATATCCGGAGGTATCTGGGTTTGATTAAGTGTTCAGATTATAGTATTGATGCAATACTACAACCCTAAACAAATAACATGTCCATCTTATATCTAATCAGAGAGATCTGGGCTTTCAAAATCTTGTCAGACAGTGTTCTTGAGTTTCTGGGTTTTCCAGAAACTCGAGCAGTGTGAGGGTCCCTACTTTGCATCCTTATAGATTTCAGTCTAGGTCTCGTTTGTGTGATATAAGGTGTTCCCACATGTAGTAGTGATGTCAGGGTACCATTAGCAAATAATTTCATATCATTTTATCAACACATAAGATGGATCAAAGCCGGTCAAAGTAGTGGTCAGGAACTTCCTTTGAAGATTTCTAGGTTACCCAGAATCTTCATTCGACAGTTTCTTTTGGCTTACTTTGACCACAAATTTCTTGGATTCTGTACATTATTTAAGGTTTATAAAGACATGGGTTGATTTTTTGATGAATATCTTTGGCCCGTAGTGCAAAGACGAACAGGTGTTTAGATGAACATGACCAACTGATGAATATCTTTGGCATGTAATGCAAAGATGAATATTTGATTCCAGATATATATTGATTGATGTTACAGGGATAAAATATCGATGATGAACTTTTAAATTCATATATAGAAGATAGTAGTTTTCATTCTCTACTTAACTCTTCTAATGAATTGTTGTTTTCGCTGCAATTGTTGATTTAAAACTGGTTGTCTATTGTATTCTAATAGACTTTTCCCTGTTGAAGACTAACGATAATTTGTTGTATATTATCTTAGTCATAATATTCTTTACTGGGCTAGTTGAGCTCACCTTTTTCATTTTTGTTCCATTTTTCTTCTCAGGAGGTGAGAATGTAGCGAGTACTAGTCGTGGTATGGAATGAAAGTTCTAGAGAGAGTTGTTTAGTAGTCCTCACCATTTTTGTAAAATAATGTATCAATAATTATGATGGGGATTTATTTGCGTGTGGATATTGTTTAGACGGCAATATCTGTATTTAAACTCACAGTTTATATGTTCTAATAATAAAGTTGTAGTTATTTTTGTACCATGTATTTGGCGACTCAGAATGGGTTGGATGGAATGGACCTATTTTGGGGGCGTCACAAATGTCATTCACTTACTTGTCGACGTCAGGATTTTTTAGTGTCCCTTTTCGTTACTTGTTTTTTGGTGTTCTCATGTTAATGTGAGATTTGTTTGAAAAAATAAGTGAAAAATGTTCGACATGTATAATGTCAATGATTTGACTTTAAGAGTCGCCAGTTGTTGTATTTAACTAGTTGCTCCAACACAACTGAAAAATTTGCACATTGACCCAGTGATGTGACACTGATAAACGGGTCTATGAAAACGAGATTCATTTTGGGTCAGGGGGCTTGATTATATGAAGGGAAGGTGTTAGGCACCCCCCGACATCCGTTTGTTGCCACGGTGACTGCCACTTTTCAAAGAAACTGTTATATGAATATGTGTGTGTGTGTGGATCAATGTGCAATTATTTAGAAGTAATGTTGTACCTCGTTTGCAACTATATACAAAGGGTTTGAATTTATAGAAAAATTCAATTTTAAACAAGATATAGCAATGACATTTTGTAAAAGAGGTTTTTCAAACCCTGTGCTCTATAGTAATTGAGGCCTTTGATACTTCAATTTTATTATTAAATGTTCGGCTTGTTTGCTTTTATTTTTGAGATGCGAAGCATTCTCGAGAAAAGAATATACATCAGTGCCAAACTCCTCACGGGCATGACAACCATCCAAGGAAATCCAAACATTGTAAAATAATGTACAAGCTGTTTACAGCTGAAAAATGTCCATCACGGGAACCGAATCTAGATTCAGTAGACTGAATTTGTGATCACACGATTCCTAGGCTCACATGATACTACAATTTGTATGGAAAGCACTAAGCAGTTATATGTATAAAAGCGGTAAACGCACTGGATGTGAATATATAAAAGCGGTAAATATACAGACATGATCAACCAGCACGAAGCAACTCCATGGGGGATCTGAAATGTAAATATATAAAAGCGGTAAATATATATATATATATATATATATATATATATATATATATATATATATATATATATATGGATATGATCAACCACCACTAAGTAAACTCCAGGTGGGACGAAATGTAAATAAAGCTGTAAAAGCGATCAACTGCCACGAATTAACTCTAGGCAGGACGAAATGTAAATAAAGCTGTAAAAGCGATCAACTGCCACAAAGTAAACTTCAGGCGGGAAGAAATGTAAATAAAGCTGTAAAAGCAATCAACTGCCACGAAGTAAACTCTAGGCAGGACGAAATGTAAATAAAGTTGTAAAAGGCCACGGAGGAAACTCCAGTCCTAACGGAAATATAAATATATATATATATATATATATATATATATATATATATATATATATATATATATATATATATACAGATATATATAAAAGCAGTAAACGCACTGGATGTGAATCCAAGCTCATCGGATATGTTCGACAACAATTATATATATATAAGCTAGTAAATGCACCAGATGTAAAATCAAGGCTCATCAGATATGCTTGACAACAATTATATATATAAGTATATATATATATATATATACAAAACCAGATAAATGCTCCAGACCGAAGTCTAGGCTCAATCGAGGCATAACTCGATAATGTTAGTCCATATATGAAATATATACATATATAAGTATATATATACAGACAAAAATGAAAACCACAGACTGATGTCTGGGCAAACGGACACAACACGTCTCTCAATGTGTATAACAATGTGTGCTAATATGAGAGGAAGGCTTTATATAATGTGAGAAGGATTACAGTGGGCTGCCAATGTAGACTTTTATTGCTTTAAATGGATGAACACTCAGCTCCCGCCAGATAAAAGATAGCTATATGTGAGCTAACAAGTGTTTAAAGATGAGGAAACACTCAAAAGATGTGTATACAGAGTAAAATGGACAGGGCTTCCTCGCCTTTTCCTCTTCTTCTCTCCTTCAAATGGCTGACCCCAAGGCTCATATTTATAGACGGATGGCCGCAGGTACACCTGCGGTAGCCGTGGTTGTACCCGCGGCTGGTCGTGGTGCATCCGAGCCTCGCGGGTCCCGTCGTTTGGAAGTACATGCACTCATGCACTGTAATGTCCGTTCAAACTTGCAGAACTTCAATCCGAGCATTCGAATGAGGTATATCTGACCTTCTTCGGATCGCTTGTGTCAAGAGTTACGCAATGACATGGATTAGAGGTTGTACAAAGTCAGGAAAAGAGGTCCATACCCATGGTCTTCAATCTTCAAATTCTATCCAAAGTACTGCCACGCATAATAGTTACTCGGGATTGTAACTCCTTGGTTCTTGTGGGACATTGTTGGATGTATGTATGTATGTATGTATGTATGTATGTATGTATGAATTGTTGAGATGATGCGCAGGTGTTGAAGAGATAAGATGCCTTTTAAATTTTCCTGGGTTATCGCCGGTTTGAGTTGAAAGTAGACATTCCTCAGGGTTACATCTGAGATTGGACTACTTGTTGGTATGCTGCGATATCATCTTGTAAGAGAAAATATTGAGGCGGTAAGATGACATTTTGACTCCTTGCCGGGGTTATCGTCGATTTGAGCGAAAAGCAGACGTTGCTCAGGGTTACATCTGAGATTGGACTACTTGTTTACATGCCTTACTGTCATCTGTGGGTGTGCCTATCTGCCCATTGTAAGCTCTGGGTCTGAGGTATGAGTGCCTCGGCATGAGGTCTGAGCTTGAAGTTGATGGCATGTTTTTGAAATAAGCATTTTCAGAGTTATCACCGGAACTGCAATGGAATCCCTTGGGGCTATCACCAAGAATGGAGTCGCTACTCCTAGTGTTGGTTCTGGGACTGGAACTGAATGTCATGGTGTTATCACTGAGACAGAACTGTCCTCTCTGGTGTTGTTGCCGATCTTTGGATCTGCATACCTCGGGGTTATCTCCGAGATAGGAAATGACATTCCCGGTTTGTGTTCCGGGTTGGAACTGATGTTCCCGGTTTGTTTTCTAGGTTGGAACTGAACTTCCGGTAGTATCTGAAATGGATGTCAGTTGTCTTCCAGGGTTATCTCTGAAAGACGAATCTGCCCTCCTACAATGTCAGTAACTGGTGTGCAAAAAATTTTGAGTGTCTACAGATGCCCCTCTTTATCATATTCATGTAGTGTAAGGCATGGATAGGATAAAGAATCCTACACACTTGAAATGCAATCAAGATAAACATTATGCTATATACAACAACATGATGCAAATGTATGATGCATGATTGTCAGGTAATCCTGTTAGGATGACAATCAGTGATGGCTTGGACATGCGATCTAAGTCTGCAAGGATGTTGACGTTGGGGCTATCACCAAAGTCTTGAATCCTAGACACTGGCTTATATTCCATAGAGGTACCTCTTGTGTATAAGATATCTGTGGGGATACGGCTTTGTATATTTGAGGATGTTTATAACATATTTCCTCATACTGTTAGAGTTACTGCCAACAGTTTGTCGTTGTCAGGGTTGCCCGACCTTCGTTGATGTGTGTATCACCGGATAGATCCCTGCTAGGTGCATTGTCAAGGTTGCTTAACCTTCATTGATGTATGTGTCAATGGAAGCATTGCATTTTAACCCCTGCCGGGGATACGTGAATGAGTTGCTTCGATGGGTTTACTTGCCATCGGCTGACATGACGTTAAGGTTGCTTGACCTTCATTGATGTGTGTATCAATGGTTGAATTGCGTTATAACCCCAGCCGGGGATACGTAGATGCTTGAAAGATGTACGTTGTGACCCCCGTCGAGGATATTTCATCAGTTGATAACTTCGGCATTGTAACCCCCGTCGGGGAGATTTGGTATTTCGTGGTTTTTCGTTGTAACCCCCGCCGGGGATGTTTAGGGTTGTGACCTTACAAATGACAGCATTAGACCTTTGTGGGGTATTGCCGAGCATGATTTGTGAAAGCTGAGCTCATTGGTATAGTATACCTTGCATTCAGGTAAATACCATTGAGGCAACGGGAGTTTAACTCTGACCGACAAGAAACCAGGATTTCAGGCTATTCCACTCAATCGCGTAACCTTTTTATTCCTGATTTGGAATTTTAAGCTTGTGAGACCTCCTTTGCAACTCTAACTGGAGTGAGCTGGAGGTGTGGGACCCATGTAAAAGTGCTGCAGGTACACTTGTAGAAGCCGCAAGTGAGCCTGTGGCCAACTGTAGCTACATAGAGCCCAAAGGTTGCTTTTATAAGTCATTTTCAAGATGTATGGCGAAGGAAATCTGAGAGCTTCTCTTCAGACATATTGAGTTCATGCAACTTTCTGCATATTCTACTACCGTACAAGTGTTCTTCACTGTCCTGGTAACGTATGCATGTATTCTTTTCCAATTTTTATCTATTGGAAAATGACTTATCACATGAAATGCATTTAGACACATAGTAGTGAATATGCACGCTGATATGACTTGATAAAAAATATTCAACATAGCAAATGTTAGTATTAAACTATGTTGAACATAATGATGTGAAAAAAATTAACTTTTGAAACAGACAAATTGGCACCTTTTACTGTCATTTCTTATCCTATCTGAGGACAAATGAGTATAGGTAGACAAGCAAAATAATCCTGGTAATTAGACTACACTTAATTTTTTTTACTGCAATGTATTAAATGCATACAGGATGTATATGACTGTGTACAGGTGTGCTACTGAATGGCCACCTAGTCATGCCTATGTGCATGTGGATAGTCCCTTTTACAAAGGGGGCTATGACAAAAATTTTCCAAAATGTAGGAATTGAGTAGTCATGTATTTTTAACTTTACTATAAATGTATGTTAAACAATGCATGCATGCATGTAGTCATAAGATGCATTTTAAAAAGCTCCAGGTAAGAATTTACCACACCCATTTTGAGGTGATTTGGAGACTTGTTGCCCAGATATTATGGATTCGAATCAGCCGAGTAATTCCCATAGGACCACTTCAGTTGTACGGAGGAGGGCTTCTGAAGAGCCTCAATGCCAGTCTGTCAGACAGCCTCGTCGTTAGGTGGAGGCAATGATTCATCCTATCGGGGTTGAAGTGCCGGATGTCGAGGACGAGGAGGAGGATGTACCGGTCGAGGTTCCTACTCTGGTTGTACGTGTTCCCCTTAGGGAGTTCCCAGGTATTCAAGTGGCAAACCCAGATCTTCTAGGTGACTTGAGTAGGCATCCTTCAGTATACCTGCACGCAAACGAGGTATGAAGTTAGATCTTTAATCTTTCTTATTTCCTTTTGATGAGGAGTCAAGGATTCTGATGTTGATCTGCATTTGATGTAGGTTCTCGGCTTCACACAGCCTTGAGGGAACTGGTTTAGCATCCACTCTATGTATCAGGCCTTGCATGATTACTACAGAGCGATTGTACATGGCTGGGGATTTGGAGCGTTCTTTTCCATTCTTCCCCATCGTTGTCCCTGGGGTTACCTCAGGGCATTGTCTGAGCAAGGGTTTCACCAGACTCAGTCACTCCATTTGTTGGACTGTGAGGTGATGATGACGCCGATGGATTGGCAATTTATCACACATATAGAGTTTGAAGGGGAGTCGGTGCCTTACACAGCGGATATGACCCTACTGCTGTCAGATCCTTATTGGGAGTTCTAGCGGAGGCGCTCAAGGGCAGGACTATTCGTACGAGTTATTTGAGCGTAGATGCTATGAGCGGGCTATTGTGGGAGCCCATACCCGATGATGTGAGACTCAGGGATCATATTCTTCGGCGATTGTTCCTGATGATCATTAGGGACTACTTCATAGCAGATAACTCTTTTACGGTGTCCTTCGCTTAGATCAACGCCACTCGACATGTGGACCGTATACGATAGTATGATTGGGGTTCATATACCTTTGTCTACTTTCTCAAGGGAATGCGCATGCGATCGCAAGGCTTGACCGAGGCGTGGTTAGGATTCTACCCATTTTTACTGGTGAGTGTTTCTCTTGTCTTTTCCCATGTTAGGTTAAGAGTGTTGACTGACAGCAGATGTTTGCCTTTGTGTTGGCAGTTTTGGGCCTATGAGAGGTTTCCTTGTTTGCATCCTGTGAGCGTGTTAGGTTTAGATGTCTATCAACGAGGACGGAGATGGCATCATTCTATACTGGAGGATGTCCTTGTTGCTGAGGGTTTCAATAATTGTCGCCTACAGCTGGAGTTGTTGACAACCGATGTCATCACATGGATTCCCTACTCTGGAGAACATTTGGGAGTTGGTTTTGAGGATGGGTACCCGACTGGAGTTGATTACGTCATTTCCACCCGCAGGATTCCTCTCTTCACAGATGGAGGATGGGAGCTCTATTTAGGAAAGCGTGCTATTAGGAGCACTACAGGAGAGATCCGTATGCTGATCTTGCCTCCTTTTAGGCGTTATTGACCTTTTTCACAGTCACCCATCATTGACATCCCATTGATGGGGATTGATGGTTTTACATTGTCAGAGGACCCCTGGTCTAAAGAGATGTTCCAGCATTGGTGGATCCCTCGTATTATTGGAGCTCAAACCCACGCCACATAGTTTATGGGGGATATGGTTCCAGGATCCGTGATGATGATGGATTGGCTAGCCTATGTCAGAGATTTGACTCATGTGACACAGATTGGTATATGGTTCCAGGATCCGTGATGATGATGATGGATTGGCTGGACCGGTCACATCTTTTCATTAGGCATTTGGGCAGAGATTCTTCAGAGGCAAAAACTTTTGATCCTTCCAGCTCTGGCGCTGGCCCCTCAGGTGACCCTTATGGCTTTGCCGATGCAGATCCTCCATTGTATCGGCCTGACATCCCTATAGATAGAGATCCAATGACTTAGAAGGAGTTACATTAGGTGGATAGTATCGATGATATAGACATCGACACCATTGACTTTTTCTGATGTATTTCTCGCTATCTCTTTTGATAAGCCTCTGTTAGCTGATGGGTAGCTTCGCCCCATTCCCCTGTATTTTAGCTGTATAGAGATGTATTAGATGATGATATACTTAGGAATGTATGTATAGTTTTCCATTCCCTATATCATATTGCCATCTATTGTATCATGCATGTTATTATGTTATGCATATATATGTATGTCTAGAGATATTCAGCATTGACCCCTGGGTGGTCTTATGACACGGTCCGTACAGATGTCTTCTTTGACAATTAGCCGCATTGATCATACGCCAACATTTTTGGTGTAATTTGGTATGCGCTCATGGTATGACAGTATATCACCATCAGATATGGTGATCATAGATTATTTGTTATAGCATACTATGAGCTTGTTGATGTTTCAGGTTCCCACATGATTTGTAGAGGGTATGCTAGAGCACTGGGTATCGGAGAGGCAGGTTTTTCGATTTGGGACCCAGGAGTTGACACCTACTTTGGAGGAGTATGCACGGTTGACGATGATGCCACTGGACAGACCTTGCGTGCATATAGCTATCGGAGACATGAGCAGACAGTTCATGACCCTCACCGGATTTAGACGTTGAGTGGTCCAGGATGAGATTACATCCGGCCATGTGATATCCCAGCATTTCCTGTTTGACAGGTTTGGCTCTAAGGATAGCTATGCACGGCATTCTGGGGATTTCACCACACTTGAGGACCATTGGCATTCAGCCAGAGTAGATGTACTGCTTCTATGTATTTTTCATACGTCTTCATGTCGCGGTACATGGATGAGCTAGATTTCGGCGTCATTATGGCAGTGAGAGCTCTCATGGAGGGTTATACCATTGTACTGATCATCATTGCAAAGACTCTGAGGTCAGCTACATACTGCTGCACTTATCCGGCAAGAGTGTTTATAAGTAGCTCGGTCATGCTGCATGTGTGATTTATGTCACACTTGAGACCGATTGGCACATTTAGACAGCAAGGGTTTTGTTTCACCCATGATATAGCCATGCCATACTCCTTCTAGCCTACGGAATGTATAGATATTGCATCGTGGTCAACTTTCTTGGTAGGGATTTAGGATCCGTTTGCCATATTGTCGTGTTCAGGGCTTAGTTCACCCTACAACATCATTACTCATTCTCCAGGCATGGATTATCTCCCTCTAGCTGGTATGAGGGGCATGATCACTTACCACCCATTGGCCGTTATGTGTCAATTTGACCAGTTTTAGTATTTTCATCCATATGAGGGGGCAGTGAGTCAGCGTTTCGCTTCACACCATTTATCAGCGGAGGATAGATCCAGGTTGAATGCCTGTTGGGATCAGCGAGGGCTGGCTGAGTTTTCTGTCAGTCATCCAGGTTGTTCTGCAGAGTATTCTGCATGGATGGAGACAGAGACTGCATCGGCTGTGGCAGTATCCACAGTGCAGGGAATTGATTCTGACGATGAGGAACCTATAAAGGAGGCTATTATTTCCATCGATGATTTGACTGTTGGGCTGCCAGCATTTGTGATGGATTCTCCCACCCCGAATGCCACTGTTACTCAGTATTCGACACAAAATTTGGAGCAGAGCTTACATCTGATGACCTATGATAGAGATCAGGCTAGGGCCGCGATGTTGACAGCTCTTGATGAGAGAGATGTCGCTCTGTTAGAGTGGGATGAGGCTAGATCAGCTAGGGATGCATTTGTTGGGGAGCGGGATGCCGCCTTATCTACTAGGGATGTGACCATTACAGATAGTACTTCTGTTAGATCCCAGATGACTATCAGTCTTGCCGACATGAGTGCTTACATTGATGAGCATTATGCCACCATGCAGTTAGCCTCTGATTTGCTAGCTCGTGTAGATGCCCTTGGACAGGAGCTTGCAGCGCTACCTCCGTCTTTAGAGAGGGATGCTACGTTAGATATGATAGCCCGCATACATACAGATCTATAGATAGCTTTGTATTTTCCTGCACAGACTAGCTTGGCCATTATGTCATGTACAACACATATGTATATATCAAACAGTATTATGTATGGTAGGGAAATATATTTTGATTCACTCCCCTTTTAGTTATGGCTTGATACTTGCTTGATATTGGCCTGTTTCTTCAGGGCCTTGTGATCTTGATGCATTCTGATCTTATCCTTAATAGATGGAAATTGAGACGTCGCAAGATCTCTCAGAACGGATCATTGATTTCTGTAAATCCCTACCATCTTTGGTGTCTTGGGACTGGTATCTGTATGGAAAAGTTGAGAGTATAGTAGTTTCTTTCTCTCCGAGATTGACCGCACCATAGATGGTCGCCAGCACTTCTATTTGTGAGAAGTCTAGTTAATTCCATCTCTTATGGGTTGGTATTGCTCTTTGTGGCACGATCGCAGCTTAGATGGTCACCGAATCTTCTATTTCTGAGAAGAGGTTGGGTAATTCCATCCCTTTGATCTAAAAACGATGAAATATAGCAAATTGAGGGTTGATCCCGGTACCGTGTGACAAGAATTTTTGTTATGGTAGGGGTTAGACTGACCCATAAATGGCTGCCTACGTACTCCTATTGAAGAGGAGATCAAGTCTGCGTAGTTCAAACCTGGTGTAAGAGGTTCAATGCTGAATGTGAAAGACAGATGGGTGTAGAAATGTTTTTGTTGTTTTTGTATAGAAAGGGCAGATATGTTTTTGTTATTTTTCTTTATTGCTACAGGGCCATATAGAATATGGTTGCCTACGTACCCCCGAGTATCAGGGATATCCGGTCGACGTAGTTTGCCCCTCAGGACGAATCGCATCTGAAGAAAAAGCATGAATCCTATGTGAAGGCTATACTGCGGGGAGAAGAAAGCTTGATCCCATAATGGGGATAAACTGCAAGTGTGGAAAAAGTTTGATCCCGTCCACAGGAAAAACTGCAAGCGTAGTAAATTTTAATCCCATCTTCAGGATAAACTGCAGGCGTAGAAAAGTTTAATCCAGTTTTCAAGATAAACTGCAAGTGTGAAAGGTTCAATCCTGTCTTCAAGATAACTGAAAGTGTGAAAGGTTAAATCCCGTCTTCAGGATAACTGAAATTGTATAGAAGGTTTGAAATGAAGTGATACCAGGCTGCTAGTTTGAAGTGTATGTTTCCCTGAGGGGCAGAAGAGTATGCAAAAAAGAGAGGGTTAAAAACCGGAATGACTGGGGATTTGATGATCAAAACCACGATGTTTATTTGATGTTAACTTCAGACATAGTACCATTTCATGGTGTCTGAGTTGATAAGCTGTGGAAATTCATCGCCATCCATTTCCTGCAATCTGAGAGCACCTCCTATCAATACCTCTTTGACAACAAATGGGCCTTCCCAGTTAGGAGCAAATTTTCCCTTAGATTGATCTTGGTTGTCAATGATTTTCTTCAAAACCAAGTCATATTGTTTGAATTGCCGTAGTCAGACTTTTCTATTGTAGGACCGTGTGATCCTTTATTGATATAACTAACCATAGAAGATAGCCGCGGATCGCCCTTTTATCAATTAGAGACAATTGGTGATACATGTCTTATACCCATTGGTCTTCACCCAACTGAGCATCCATCAATACTTTGAGGGATTCCATTTCCACCTCTATGGGGAGCACTGCTTCCATCCCATAGACTAATGAGTAGGGGGTTGCCCCAGTGGAAGCACGCATAGAAGCTCTGTAGGCTAATAAAGTCAGAGCCAAGAGGTCGGGCCATCCTTTGTGATTGGCGGACATTTTCAGCATGATCTTTTTGATGTTTTTATTAGCCGCTTCAACAGCACCATTCATCTTTGGACGGTAGATGACGGAATTGAGGTGTTTGATGTGAAATTTTCTGCATAACTCCTCCATCATTTTTTATTGAGGTTCTTAGTATTGTCTGACACAATTACCTCTGGTTGTCCATATCAACAAACAATATTATTTCTGATAAAAACAATGATGAATTCTTTAGTAACCCTAGGGGAAGGAGGCTGCTTCTACCCATTTGGTGAAGTAGTCGATCATGGTGAATATAAATCGATGTCCATTACTGGCTTTGGGCTTGATGGGCCCGATCAAGTCCATTCCCCACATTGAGAAGGGCCATGGCGAACTCATATTGTGGAGTTCCCTTGGAGGGGCGTGGATAGCATTCCCATAAATCTGGTATTGATAGCACCTCTTGACGTGATCATCACAGTCAGCTTTTAGTATAATCCAATAATGCCCCGTTCTGAGGATCTTCTTGACAAGTAAGGGTCCGCTCATGTGAGGACCACATACTCCACCATGGATCTCATCCATGAGTCTCTGAGCTTGGTCTTTATCTAGACATCTGAGAAGACCTAATCCAACATCTCTTTTGTAGAGTGCATCTCTGCTCTGGTAGAATTTCATAGCAAGTCGATGAATCTGCCTCTTCTTAGTTAGTCTCGCCTCAGCGGGTGTAGATCCATCTCGTAGATACTCCTTGATGTGCTGATTCCAAGGATTGTGGATGGGAGGTAGCTCATCCGATACTTCTCCAACGTAATTCCCATAAACTGGGGCTTTTTGCAGAGTAAATGTGATGATTGACATGTTTTCTTTGTTAGGTATGTAAACCAAGGAAGCCAACATTGCTAATGCATCTGCAAAATCATTCCTATTACGAGGAATGTGTAGAAAAGAGATTTCTTCGAACTCCAAAGCCATCTATAAAACTTGCCGATGGTAAGGCAGCAAATGTAATTCTTTGGTTTGATATATTCCTGTGGATTGTCTGATTACCAATTTGGAAACCCCAAAGACAGCTAACTGCCTGATGCCCATTGAACGGGAAAGTTCTAGCCCCACAATACAGCCTTCATACTCAGTTGTGTTGTTGGTGCTGACAAACTGTAATTTGACGGCGACGGGATACTGCTCCCCCGTACCGAATATTATAACTGCTCCAGCTCCAGAGCCTTCTATGTTAACAACTCCATCAAAATACATTTTCCACGTACGGCATGTATCGTACTGATGTTGCAGCTGAACTGTCATTATCCCTCCATCGAGAAATTTTGTTTCCAAGGGTTTGTAGTCCCCTGCAGGTGAGGCGGCTAGTTCATCAGCAATTCTTTGACCTTTGACTGACTTTTGCATCACATAGACGATGTCAAATTGCTGTAGGATCAACTGCAATCTGGAAAGTCAATAATTCAGTATGGGCTTACAGAACACATACTTGAAAGGATCCATTCGGGATATGAGATGGGTTGTGTGACCATGGAGGTAATGCTGTAAACTCATGGAAGCCCATGCTAAAGCACAACAAGTCTTCACAATCAGAGTGTACTTGTGTTCACTGATGCTGAATCTTTTGCTGAGGTAGTAGATATCTTGTTCTTGGCATATATTGTCTTTTTACCCCAGTATACAGCCCATGGCATTGTCATTTATGGACAATTACATGAACAGGGGAACTTCATCCCTGGGAGATACCAAAATAAGAGCATTAATCTGTTGGTCTTTGATTGTGAGGAAGGCTTTCTGAAACTCATCATTCCATTTCATGGAGGAGTTTTTCCTTAACAACTTGAAGATTGGCTCACAGGTTGCTGTGAGTTAAGAAATGAATCTGCTAATGAAGTTGATCCTTCCCAAAAATCCCCGTATTTCCTTCTATGTCTGAGGAATGGGCATTTCCTTGATGTCCTGGATTTTGGTAGGATCCAGTTCAATACCTTTGTGGCTGACTAGGAAACCTAGCAACTTGCCTAACTTAACGTCAAAGGTGCACTTGGCGGGATTCAACTTCAAGTTGTGCTTACGCAACCTATTGAAAAGTTTTCTATGATGGTCTAAGTGGTCTACCTCCTTTTGGGATTTGACAATGATGTCATCCACGTAGATCTCTATCTCTTTATACATTAAATCATGGAAAAGAGCCATCATAGCTCTCTAATAGGTTGCCCCGACATTGATGAGGCAGAATGACAACCGTCTGTAGCAAAAAGTTCCCAAATGCGTGATGAAGGCAATTTTCTCATGATCTTCCTTAACGACCATAATTTGATGGTACCCCGCAAAGTAATCAGCAAAGGAGTACATGCCGTATTGAGCAGTATTGTCAATAAGAATGTGAATAAAGGGCACGAGAAAGCTATCTTTAAGGCAAGCTTTGTTCAAATCCCGATAATCCACGCAGACTCGCACCTTTCCCTCTAGTTTAGGCACGGGAACAATGTTGGATATCCACTCCAGATATATAGTCACCATGATAATGCCAGCTTGAAATTGTTTCACAATTTCTTTTTTAACCTTTAAACTCCACTCAGGTTTCAATCGCTTGAGCTTTTGCCTAACTGGCTTGAATCCTTCTTTAATGGGAAGGCGATGAAGAACAATGTCAGTGGACAAACCCACCATGTCTTTATGAGACCATGCAAACACATCCTGAAATTGGGTTAATAGTGCAACCATGTCATTTCGTTGATTTGTGGTAAGGTCTGAACCAATTTGAATTAGCTTAGGGTTGTCTAAGGTTCCAATATTAAAAGAAGTGGTTTAATCAAGATTGGGTTTGGGTTTTTTTGCAACCCATTACTTAATCTCTTGAGGTGTCTCAATGTCCTCTTGTATGTCCATCAAGTCTTAGTCCAACTTTGCATCAAAGTTACAGCCCTTGTGGAGAGAAGGCACCTCATCAGCAAGTACATGCACATATAAATTCAGAGTCCTGAAACAAAAGATGCTTTCATTTAATATATGCAACTGTTCAATCATACAAAAGTGTTAGCATGTACTTGATAAAATAACTGCTAGTACTATAAATGAAAGCAAGCAATTAAAGTTATCTACAGGGCAGAGGGATTTTTCTGCCCATTTTACCATCATCGACCAATGCATGGAGTGCTGCACCAATTGTCGAGGGCAAAGTCCTGAAGGACTGCAGTGATGGAAGGATCGTCATTGTCCTCTTTTTCCCGAATAATAACCGTGACATCTGGGCAATCATCATCTGGGGTGTATCTGTTTGAATGTTCATCATGAACAATGACGTGTATGCCTGTCATCATCAAGGCATGGTTTATGTTTACATTTTTGTTCCTTTTCTTCTGCCTCGGGATCAGAAATCAGCACCTCTTTTTCTTTGATTGGCACTAGTTTCGGAAATAGCATGCCACAACATGGGCTGGAACCTTTACTGGAGATTGCATCAACTCATGAGGTAAAGGTATAGAAAATCACCGTGCGGCGGAAGCTTGAGGAACCTGCTTGTGCTTATGAGGATTCATGTGTCTGGAACTGGCAAAATATCCTAGCCTGGCTGTTCCAATTTGACTGGACATTTGGATAGGGTGCTTATCTTTACCAAGCCCTTGTCCAGGTTGATGACCCAATAACATCATTTCTTGAGTGGCCGACATAACCTCATCAGAAATCTTGGGTACGGGAAGTGGCACTCCAATAGAATGATATTGCGTGTTACCAACTTCCAGAGTATGGAAACTGGCTGGTTCAACTTCTGAATTGAAGCTGATAATGGTAGAGTTCCTTGTTCAGGACATTCTAGCTCAGCATTGACAGTGACTAGACTGTTATTGATAATGTATTTGAGTTGTTGATGTAAGGTGGGGGGAACAGCTCCAGCCATATGTATCCATGGTCTCCCCAATAGCAGGTTGTATCCTAAGTCTATCTTGAGGACGTGCAAGGATACATTGAATGTATTTGGACCAATCTAAATTGGTAATTCAATCTTTCCAACAGAATTTCGTCGGGATCCATCAAAAGCTCTGATAACCGTATGGCTGCTTTGGATCCGCTTGAGATTGACATTCATCTTTACCAAGGTGGCATAAGGACAAATATTTAGAGATGATCCTCCATCTATCAAAACTCCAGCTAGCATGTACCCGGAAGACAAAATTATAATATGCAATGGCTTGCAATGACTGGTCCCTTCGGGATGTATGCCGTCATCAGTGAATGATATTACATTGTTGTTGAAAATGTGATCAACCAAATGTTGAAATTTTTCCACATCCACTGATTTTGGCAAGCTTCTTCCAAAACCTTAAGTAAGATCTTCCGATGATCCTCAGAAGAGAAAACCAAGTCCAGTATTGAAATCTGGTACGGAGATTCTCGCAAGCTTAAAACCACTTTGGTTTCATTATAGCCCATAGTACGGAGGAATTTTTCAATTTTCGCCATGGACAACTTCCCCTTTGCTTCGCAAGAAGGTTTAATAACCCGTTAAAGAAGATACAGTGTATTTTCCTTCGACACTGTAGCAGTAGTATGAGACGTGGATCCTTCAGCTTCTCTATAATTCCATGAAACTTTGTGTAAGCTGACAACATGATATTGTGGTCTGAAAGATAAAGAAATTGGCTCTAGTACAGCCACTTTCAAAGGATTGTCAGCTCCTTTGAGTTGAATTGGTTGTATTAGAAATACTTTCACATGCTTATCATCCTCTTCGGATATAACTGCTATTGATCCCTTCCATTTGGTAGGACATGCATTCACACCCTTGAGTTGCACAGTGTAATCATATGTTATTTGCATGACACCGCTATCAATAAAATTCTGAATGAGATGGCGGAGTGCCCAACATTCTTCTGTGCTGTGATCGCGAGAATATGAATGATATTGACACACTTCATCAGAATTAAACCGTCCTAAATGGGGATTGATTGGAGGGAGAATGAAGGTAATTCTTCCTTCGTTGATCAACATCTGCAGTATCTCCACCATAGATTGGCCCAAATAGGTGAATTCCCTCTGATTGGCAAAATCCCGACGAGCTTTAGCATTTGCTCTCTTCGCAACCTTATCCTCTATAGCTTCACTTTCTGAAGGTGGTGAGGAAGCATTCATAACAAAAGGAAGGAGATAGGCATGCTCCTACCTAATTAATTGGCCTGTGACTTGATGATGGTGGGTCACCAGTTCTGCCAATTGCTCAATTTGTTTGCAAAGAGCTTTCATCTTTCTTTCCATGGTAAACTGGAACTTTGCATAATCCCATTTGTCAACACCGTCTTTGATGGTTTGGGATGATTCTCCATTAGAATTAGAACCTTGTCTAGTGCTCCAATTGATCATATTGACCTCTTCTTCTTTGTGTTGAGGAAGAGGGTTGTCTTGAACATGAGGTTGATCTATTTTGGTGACCACGATCTCACCGTTGTCTATTAGATCTTGAATCTTGTGTTTCAAGGCCCAACAATCTTGAGTATTGTGTCCAGGTTCTCCAGCATGATAAACACACTTTCGAGTAGCATTAAAACCCCTCTCATTAGGGTTGACTGGTGGAAGAAGATGTGTAATTTTCTTCTAAGAAGTCAGAAGAGAAAGAATATTCTCGAGCGAGTCCCATAAGGGTGTGAACGTTTGAGGTCACTTTAATTCCCCGCTTTTAGACAATGGAGGGTTTGAAGATTGTGATGGAAAAGGGGGTAGTTTCTCCTCTGCATAGGCATGCTTTGATTGCCTTTTTGTCCTTGTAGTATCAAGGAAACATCCTCCTCTTTCTTTTTATGGACCCTCTTGGGGTTGTTTCCATAAGATCCAGACCGGATGTGCTCAACAACAGCTTTAAGAGCGGTTAGGTCCTGAATTTTACCAGACATCAATACTATTTCATCCATTTCTCCGTGCTTGGTCATTTCAGAGAATGGTTTGCCAATACCAGCTAGAACTCTTTCATAGAAATGAGCTTCCTGTACATCTATGAAAGTCATGACCATTTCTGATTCTGTCATGGAAGGAATAACTTGAGCAGCAAGGCGCCTCCACCTTTGAGCGTACTCTTTAAATGACTTATTAGACTATTTTTTGACCTTGGTGATTTGATACTGGTCAGGAGCCATCTGAGATTGAAAACTATATTGAGTGAGGAAGGTGTGAACAAGCTCTTCCCAGCTATGGATCTTTGAGTTGTCTAATCTGGTATACCATGAACGAGCTTCTCCAATCAGACTTTTCTGAAACAGCTGCATTCTAAGCTTTTCATTTTCTGCGTAAGATCCGAGTTCTCAAATGAACACCTTTAAATGTGTATAAGGATCCCCTAATCCGTCATATTTCTTAAAATCAGGGGTCTTGAATTTCTCTGGATAATGAACAGAAGGAAATAGGCAAATGTCTGCATATGAAACACTACCATGTGTTCCAATCCCTTTGAGAACACGAATAGTTTCCTCCATTTGAAGGACCTTCTTCCTGAAATCACCGGTGTCTGGATCTCCTTTGAGATGGGTGTTTTCAAGGACTTTGTTGGTCGTATCCAATTGAGGTTCTGGAATTGTCTTTTCCAGACCTTGAACTCCTCCTTGTGTAGAGGATTTTGTATGTGTAGGTATCTTCGTACCCTGAGTGGACTGGTGCAATTCTTTCAGTAGAACAACAAAGTCTATAATTTTTTTACTCAATCCGAAAAATTCTTCTCGGGAAACAGCATTAGACTGGTCAGAAGAAGACATGAGTGGTTGTAGGCCTGTGGCCTTTTTGGATTTTGAGCGGGTAATAGGTCTAATTGCTTCCCTACAAAAGACTTACATAGTTTAGTCTTAGGTTAATGTAAATGTTATCATAACATGTCCATTTTAGGAATTTTTGTCCTACAAAACCGGTTGTTAATTGATAACATGCATGCATGCTTAGATAATCTTCATATTTTCCATTACATATGGATGAGCATGGAATAAAATTACAAGTACATGCTTTTACAAGTAATTGAAAATGGAAAGTATGAAGAGACTTTCCTCCACGTTTGGTTTATCAGAGGTTGACCTATCTTAGGGTTACTCTCGCGGCTTTTTGGCATGAAGGTTCTCAGATCATCGCAATTTACTTGATGGGAAGTTAATTCGGTCTTTCAACTGGAGCGAATCTGGGTGGTGCCTTTCCTGAGCCTCGCTATAATTATTTTTATTGCGAGTCCAGTAATCAAGCACCGACAGGATAGCCTCCTGATGGAGGAACCACACAACATACATTCACATACAACGTGTCTCACCGTTTATACAAAATGATGACATGTGTGAAGCACTAATATCACAGATAGATATTTAGCAGTGCAATAAATAAAAATGCATTCGTACACATTCATCAGAAATGTAAATGCAACATTCACATACAAGCATATAACAATTTTGAAAAGCTTGTAATAGTGGCTTAAGCCCTCTTACTGGAGTCCCAGATGAGTCGCCACCTGTCGACGTCGGGATTTTTGAGTGTCCCTTTTCGTTACTTGTTCTTTGGTGTTCTCATGTTTGTGTGAGATTTGTTTGAAAAAATAAGTAAAAAAGGTCCGACATGTATAATGTCGACGATTTGACATTAAGAGTCGCCAATTGGTGTATTTAACTGGTTGTACCAACGCAACTGAAAAGGATTGCACATTGACCCGGTGATGTGACACTTCTAAACGGGTCTGTGAAACCGAGATTCATTTTGGGTCCGAGGGCTTGATTATGCGAAGGGAAGGTGTTAGGCACCCCCCGACATTCGTGTTGCCACAGTGACCACCACTTTTCAAAGAAATTGTTATATGAATATGTGTGTGTGTGGATCAATGTGCAATTATTTGGAAATAGTGTTGTACCTTGTTCGTACCTATATACATAGGGTTTGAATTTATAGAAAAATTCAATTTTAAAAAAGATATAGCAATGAAGTTTTGTAAAAGAGGTTTTTCAAACCCTGTGCTCAATAGTAATTGAGACCTTTGATACTTCCATTTTATTATTACATGTTCGGCTTGTTTGCTTTTATTTTCAAGATGCGAAGCATTCTCGAGAAAATAATATACAGCAGTGCCAAACTCCTCACAGGCATGACAGCCATCCAAGTAAATTCAGACACTGTAAAATAATGTACAAGCTGCTTACAGCTAAAAAATGTCCATCATGGGAATTGAATCTAGATTTAGTAGACTGAATCTGTGATCACATGATTCCTAAGCTCACATGATACTGCAATTTGTATGGAAAATAGTAAGCAGTTATATATATATAAAAAGCTGTAAATATATATATATACAGACATGATCAACCACCACGAAGGAACTCTATGGGGGATCGGAAATGTAAATATATAAAAGCGGTAAATATATATATATATATATATATATATATATATATATATATGGACATGATCAACCACCATGAAGTAAACTCCAGGTGGGACGAAATGTAAATAAAACTGTAAAAGCGATCAACTGCCATGAAGTAAACTCCAGGGGGCAAAATGTAAATAAAGTTATAAAAGTGATCAACTGCCACGAAGTAAACTCCAGGCAGGACGAAATATAAATATATATATATATATATGTACAAATATATATATATAAGTAGTATACGCACTGGATGTGAATCCAGGCTCATCGGATATGTCCGATAACAATTATATATATATATAAGCGATTAAATGCACCGGATGTAAAATCCAGGCTCATCAGATATGTCTGACAACAATTAAATATATAAGTATATATATATATATATATATATATATATACAAAAGCAGATAAACGCTCCAGACCGAAATCTAGGCTCAAGCCAGGCATAACTCGATAATGTTAGTCCATATATGAAATATATACATATATAAGTATATATATATACAGACAGAAATGAAAACCACGGACCAAAGTTCGGGCAAACGCACACAACACGACTCTCAATGTGAATAACAGTGTGTGCTAATATGAAAAGAAGGCTTTATATAATGAGAGAAGGCTTACAGTGGGCTGCCAATGTAGACTTCTATGACTTTAAATAGATAAACACTCAGCTCCCGCCGGATAAAAGATAGCTATATGTGAGCAAACAAGTGTTTAAAGATGAGGAAACACTCAAAAGATGTGTATACAGAGTAAAATGGACAGGGCTTCCTCGCATTTTTCTCTCCTTCTCTCCTTCAAATGGCTGACCCCAAGGCTCATATTTATAGACGGTTGGCTGCAGGTACACCTGCGATAGCCGTGGTTGTACCTGTGGCTGGTCATGGTGCATCTGAGCCTCGCGAGTCCCGTTGTCTCAAAGTACGTGCACTCATGCACTGTAATGTCCGCTCGAACTTGCAGAACTTCAATCCGAGCATCTAAACGAGGTATATCTGACTTTCTTCGGACCGCTTGTGTCGAGAGTTACGCAATGACATGGATTAGAGGTTGCATGAAGTCAGGAAGAGGGGTCCATACCCATGGTCTTCAAGCTTCAAATTATATCCAAAGTACTGCCACGCGTAATAGTCACTCGGGATTGTAACTCCTCAGTTCTTGTGGGACATTGTTGGATGTATGTATGTATGAAGTGTTGAGACGACACGTAGGTGTTGAAGAGATAAGATGACGTTTGACTCTTCACCGGGGTTATCGCCGGTTTGAGTTGAAAGTAGACGTTGCTCAGGGTTACACCTGAGATTGGGCTACTTGTTGGTATGATGCGATATCATCTTTTGAGAGAAAACGTTGAGGTGGTAAGACAGCATTTTTACTCCTCACCGGGGTTATCGCCGGTTTGAGCGGAAAGCAGACATTGCTCAGGGTTACATCTGAGATTGGACTGCTTGTTTGTATGCCTTACTGTCATTTGTGGGTGTGCCTGTCTATCCGTTGTTAGCTCCGAGTGTGAGGTATGAATGCCTCGACAGGAGGTCTGAGCTTGAAGATGATCGCATGTGTTTGAAACAAGTATTTTTGGAATTATCGCCGGAACTACAATGGCATCCCTTGGGGCTATCACCAAGGATGGAGTCATTACTCCCAGTGATTGTGACGCCCCCAAAATTAGGTATACATCACCCATCTTGAGTCGTCAGATACATGGTACAGAATTCAAATACAACTTACTAATACCACTGTCGTGTATAATACGACAAAATACAACTGTGAGTTTGAATACAATAATTGTCTACTAGAGATCATACAAACTCAAAAGGAGTCCTCAATACAATTATTGTCACACTATTTAACAGAATAATGAGGACTACTAATACTATTCTTTGGTCCATCACTCCGTTCCCCGACTCGTCCCAGTTATATTCTCATTTCCTGAAGAGAACAATGAAAGAAAGGGTGAGCTCAACTAGCCCAGTAAGAAATATTATGACTAAGATAATGCAGAATAAATTATCATTAGCCTTTAACAGTGTTAAACTGATAAAATATAATAACATCAAGTTTAACAGCAGTGGATCAAGCAATCCATTAAAAGAGTCAAGTAGAGAATAAAATCTACTATCTTTTATGATTTAAAAAGTTTTTAATCACTTTTATCACTGAGACTCAGCTTAATAAATAATCCACATCATCCCTGCACTACGGCCAAGGATACTCATTAGGGTCACGACCACAAATTCCATGCACTACGGGCCAAGGATATTTGTGTATTCATCAATGGTCATGATCATGCCAACAACTGTCCATCAATGCACTACGGCAAATGAGACTTTTACCACATCATTTGTAACATTACGGTCATGATTACACCGAATAATCCCTGGTCATAATCATACCAAGTCCATCCATGCTCTACAGGCCACAGATGACTTTTAAAAATATAAATAAGAGGATGATGACAATGATATAAGAATTCAATAAAACAAGTTCAAGAATTATTTTATCCAGGAATTATTAACGTCCAAATTGTCAACACGATACTATTTTATGGTGTAAAATTCAAGAATGATCAGAAGAATATTTCCATGAAAGGATACTGGATGAAGCGCAAATGTCAAGGATATTCCACTAATTTCATGGAGTACAGAAGTCAAAACTTTAACCAACTGAGTATAATAAAGAATGGAATAACAACAGAAATCACCATGTATGCGGAACTTCGCACAGGCAGGTTATTCCAACAGAATACTAAATAACGGAACCAGGTCAGGTAAAATTCACACCGACAGGAAGTTCCAACAGAATAATAAATGCGGAATAATAAATGATGGAACCAGGTCCGGCGTATAGCACAGACAGGATATTCCGACAGAATAATAAAGACGGAATAATAAAAATGGAACCAGGTCCGGCGTATAGCACAGACAGGATGTTCCAACGGAATAATAATAAAGACGGAACCAGGTCCGGTGTAAAACACACAGACAGGATGTTCCAACAAAATGATAGAAGAATGTCACCAAGTATAGGGTAGACCGCGTATACAGGTTATTCCAACAGAATAATAAGAAATGGAATAACAACAGTTCTCTTCATGAATAAGAAAGAATAACACCCCTTACCGTAACAGAAACTGGATATAGGAAGAGAAAAGTTAAGTAGCAAAAAGCTTTTCTTCTATCTCTCTATAGTTTCTCTCTCTAGAGTTCAGTGAATTCGTAAGAAAATAATGAAGGAATGAGCTTCTATTTATAGGAAAATGGAATGCATAGTAACTAATCCATGAACGGTCCAGATTGATTTACTTTAATCTGACGGTCCATATTTAAAGAAAAATCTTTTAAATAAAATATAATATATTCTATTTATATAAAAAGATTTTTACTATGCAAACACTATGCAAAACACTATGCAACACTATGCATAATAAAATATAATATATTCTATTTATAAAATAACTTTAATAAAGTATTCTGTTTTATATAAAAAGATATTTCTGTTTTATTACGTTAATAATACGAATAAAACAAAACGTCATTATCGCTATAATAATTCATATTATTAATCGACAATAATTGAATCAAACTGAGCGACTTCTCACATAAATATCAATAATCAATACCGTGTGCTACTATGCAACAACGCGTATTACTGTACTTTTACTACCCAGTAGTTCAACAGTATCAACGGTAAAACTTCCGCCGTTATTTTTAATAAAATATTTTTGTCGTTTTCTCAATCCGACAATAATTCTGTTGTGGGGTCCACCAATAATTTTGCTGTCGTACGAATATTCCCCGACAAAAAGAATATTCCCCGACCAAACGAATATTATATGACAACTTGCATACTTTGCAAAATTTATAAATATTACCCACAACTATAACATTATATTAAATTCATTCCATAATATTCAAAAATGATAATTATAGAAAATCCATTTTTATTTAAAAGTTGGGTTCTTACAGTGATGGTTCTGGGACTGGAACTGAATGTCACGATGTTATCACCGAGACAAAATTGTCCTCTCCGGTGTTGTTGCCGGTCTTTTGATCTGCATACCTCATGGTTATCTCCAAGATTGGAAATGGCATTCCCGATTTGTGTTTCGGGTTGGAACTGATGTTCCCAGTTTGTGTTCCGGGTTGGAACTGAACTTCTGGTAGTATCCGAAATTGATGTTAGCTGTCTTCCAGGGTTATCTCTGAAAGACGAATATGCCCTCCTGTAATGTCAGTAACAGGCGTGCATAAAATTTTGAGTGTCTACATTACTAAGATAAAATAATCCTATAAACTATTTAATATCGCTAGGAAATTTTTATCCACTTCTTTTATCTCAACTGAATTATCTCTGCGATCAATAACAATATATTTATTAATCACAAAAATCACATATTACATGGTTCATATTACTCTATGTAACACATTCCTACATACCTCGTATCACATAAATGTTTTTATTCGAACCCATCTCATGCTTTAAAAATTTTATTTACTAAATTCTTATTTTAATATTTTCTAAAAATTCGGGTTCTTACACTTCAAGCCATTCTTAGATAAATTCATAGTAGTTTTTATCGACGATATACTGATCTACTCAAAGACGGAGGAAGAACAGGCTGAACATTTGAAGATTATTTTAGAGGCACTAAGGAACGAGAAGTTGAACACAAAGTTTTCCAAGTGTGAATTTTGGATGAAGAACGTTCAATTCTTAGGACAAGTGGTGGATAAGGATGGAATTTCTGTAGACCCTACAAGGGTAGAAGCAGTGAGTAATTGGGAGCAACCTAAGATGCCAACTAAAGTAAGAAGTTTCTTAGGGTTAGCTGAGTACTATCAAAGATTTATCTAGGATTTTTCTAAGATAAAAACCCCGTTGACCAATTTAACGAGGAAGACGGTGAAGTTCGTGTGGATAGACAAATATGAGGAAAGTTTCCAAGAGCTGAAAAAGAGGTTGAGCAAGGCACCTGTATTATCATTACCAGATGATACGGGAGGATTTGTGTTGTATAATGATACGTCGCACAGAGGACTAGGTTGTGTGCTAATGTAACATGGCAAGGACATTGCGTATGCGTCACAACAATTGAAGGATTACGAAAAACAATACCCTACTCAAGACTTTGAGTTAGCGGCAGTAGTTTTTGCGTTAAAGATTTTGAGGCATTATTTGTATGGGAAAAATGTGAGATATACACGGACCACAAGAGTCTAAAACATATCTTAACACAGAAGGAGTTGAAAATGCGTCAAAGATGGTGGTTAAAATTAATCAAGGATTATGACTGCGATATTCTTTATCACCCGGGGAAGGCGAACGTTGTGGCCGACGCACTAAGTAGGAAAGGAAGGGAGAATTTATTTCAATTGACAACTTAGGAGGAGTTAATAAAGGATATGGAAAAATTAGAGATAAAAGTAAAGGGACTGGAGAGGTCTGAAGAGAGATTGTTTGCAGTCGAAGCTCGTCCAACCTTGTTGGATAAAATAAAGGAATCACAAGAGAAGGATGAAGAATGCGAGAAAATCAGGAAGAGGATCATAGAAAATGAGGAAGAAAAGTTCAAGATGGATAGAGACGGTATTTTGAAATTCGAAGGGAGAGTGTGGGTGCCAGTGGTAACCGAGTTGAGGGAAGAAATTTACATGAGGAACATAACACGACATATTCTGTTCATCCAGGAGGCACGAGGATGTACCGGGATTTGAGGCAACACTTTTGGTGGCCTAATTTGAAATGAGAAATCACAGAGTGCGTTAGTAGATGTCTTACATCTCAACGGGTCAAAGTAGAGGCCGAGTGGTCTACTTCAACCGTTGGAAATACTAGAGTGGAAGTGGGATCACATTACAATGGACTTCGTGGTGGGACTTCTAGTCACGTAGAAAGGTTCTGATGCCATTTGAGTTATCATAGATCGACTAACGAAGATGGCTCATTTTCTACTGATTAAGATCTGATATAGTTTGAGTCAGCTAGCGAATATGTATGTAAAGGAAATTGTTTCACAAAATGGAATGTCGGTGTCAATTATCTATGACCGAGATCCGCACTTCATGTCAAAATTCTGGAAAAACTTGGAAGAAAGGATGGGAACACAACTGAGGTTAAGTACTGCTTATTATCCTCAGACGGACGGACAAAGTGAACAAACGATACAAACGTCGGAAGACATGCTTAGAACTTGCGTGATGGACTTCAAAGGATATTGGGACGATCACCTACCCCTAGTAGAATTTGCATACAATAATAGTTATCATGTGAGTATAAGCATGCCACCGTACGAAGCTCTTTACGAGAGAAAATATAGAACACCGCTGTGTTGGGATAAAGTCGAAGAGCGAAAAATGCTAGGGCCAAAATTAGTTCAATAAACCACAGATGTGGTGACATTGATAAGAGCTAGACTAGTAGCTGTAAAAGATCGCTAGAAGAAGTACACATATTTGCATCGCCAGGACCGCGACTTTGAAGTCGGAAGTCATGTTTTCTTAAAAGTATCTCCCTAGAAGGGAAAAATACAATTCGACAAGAAAGGAAAATTGAGTCTGAGGTTCATAGGACCATTCGAGATATTGAAGCGAGTGGGCGAAGTGGCGTATAAACACTTGATTTCACATATCTGTGTTGCGTCCGTACAAGCCTGACTACAAACACTTGATTTCCTACGAGCCCATTCAAGTGGAGAAGAATCTGGCATATTAAGAAATTCCTATCCAGATATTAGATAGGAAAGAGCAGACAATAAGAAATAAAATTATGTCTTCTATGAAAGTACTTTGGCGAAACCACGACGCCGAGGAGGCCACGTGGGAATTAGAAGATAAGATGCGAAGGGATTATCCCCATTTATTTGTGTAACCTTGTACCGATTCCGAGGACGGAATTTTTATAAGGGGGGGATGTAAGAATCGAGAATTTCATGAATAAATAATTATTTTGATTTAATAAGAAAATGAATATTTATTTGATTATAAATATCGATATGTTGTGTGGTGAGTAATTCAATTAATTTAAATTGAATTTATTTGAGAATTTAGGATTTTGGAATGCCTTGTGTGACATGAAATGGAAGTAAAGTGGGTTAATTTAATTAAGGAATGAATAAATTGAGAAGTGAATAATTAATTAATATTATATTATTAATTAATATTTATTGTGAATATGAGAATAATAATGAGTAAAGTAATTTACATAATTAGAATTATATTATTCATTTAATTGCTATGTGTAAGATATGTGATAGTTCTTACATTAAAAAGAAAGTGTAGTGTGACACTTTAAGGTAACTATATAATATATAGAAACTATATAGTAAAGTGAAAGAAATTATAAGTTGCATAAATATTGCTTATGTGACAATAAGTATGTGTGAGAACATTAAAGATGTACTATATCAAAGAAGATATTTCAATAAGTGAGTCTAATTGATATAATAAGGTTTTATGATGATATGGAATTATTAGTGACCAATTAAATTGAGTTCATACATGTTATAAAAATTATTTGCACTAGACTAATGTTAATGGATTATATGATGTGGATACATAAATAATTACTAACTTTTTATTATGTAGTAGGATTAACACATTAAAAGTACATTTTGGATGTTCAAGGAACCAAACTAAGCATTATAAACACAATTGTTGAGATTTAAAACCCATGTCCCATTTTAAGAGTCTCAAACAGTGCTGCACAGTGGCCTACTTCTTCATTGCGTAACTCCAGCTTCCTACCATTGTGCAGTGATGATGGCTATGCAAATGGTGGTTGGCCAACTCTTCCTTGTCGATTGTTCTCTTCTATTTTCCATTGAATCAAACCCTAGTGTAAAACAATTGACTGGTTATGCATTTCTCTATATAAACAACTTCTGTGACACCCCCAAATCCGGGTCCTCTAACCCCGGTCCAGTCATCACGATAAAATACAAACATCCACCTCTAAACAACATACGATAACTAAAATGCGGAATATAATAAACGTACGTCATCCATTCAAAAGGTGTTACTAGTCCCATGATTCGATAACCTTAATGCAATCTTACAAACATACCCTAAAATAATCATTAGGGTTCATATTACATAACAGTAATTTAAACTAGGTGTAAGGTAAAGTGTTCTCCTCGCCACCATCCTACATCTTTCCTTTACCCTTGTCCTTTCTTGAGGTCTCGAGCATAACTACAATATAATTCATGATATAGCAAGGATGAGCAACAAGTTTGCTCAACAAGTTTAAATGCAACAATAAGGATATATCATGTTGAATGGAAAATATTTGGCAATGAATTCAATAATATGAATATCTAAAGGATTCAACAATACGAATATTAGAAGCAAAGATAATGATTTCTTTTAGAATAACTGATAGTCAAGTAGACTTTGAACTATAAAACTCCAATGGAATCAATAGCTGATTAACCCTTTGGTTACTGGCTACAGAATAAGTACTTGAGGGGATCAGCCTTGTGTACACCATGTATATGTATAACATTTAAATCTGCTCTTTGGATCTTATATTAGATACCTGGGGTACTCCCCTATCATAAAAAGGGTGTTCGTTCTGTATAAGAATCCTTACCATCAATTGGTTTGGATAGCTTTTATAAAATTTCATACACTTGTCTGACCGAACAAAGGTTCAGACTCTATCTAATACAGTTCAAGAATTATAGAACTTTAAATGATATACAAGTCCAAGACTGTACGAACTCAAGTACACTAAGTGTGAATATCAATAATATCGATGTGGAATAATTATGGTAATTAAACCACTTAATAGTATGCTTGGAAATAAAGTTCAAGCTTAAATGAATAACTTTCAATTCAACAATAACCTACTCAATACAATATGAGGAGGATAGGAAACTTTCACAAAACTCAAAGTTATGTAAGTTAGGAGACTTGCCTGTTTGCTCGGCTACAATCTAATTCTAGCTTTAATTAACTTGTATTGAAACGACCTAAGATTAACAAGTCGGTCTTTCCAATTAGTATGTGTAAACTAATATAAGTCTACACTTACAAGAATCAAATCATCACATAGCATGCTTCTTAACACATTACATATCATATTCGTCATATATTAAAAGTTAAAGTAATCATATAAGCACGCTTTGAACTTCAGATCAAAAATAGAAACCATTCATGACTGGAGGATGTCGCAACTGCACCCTGTCTAGGCTTAGGAATGGCGCAACTGAGTTGTCCCCTGGCCAGACCAGGGTTGAGCTGTGCACTTCCTGTTTATGTCCAACTCTAACACACCTATGCACTTATACTTTAACATACATACATGTTAGAGGTTCTCACATAAGCATATAACCCTTCTTGAGTTTATTTTTAAAACTTTTAACTTACAACTTACATGGTATTAGAGCATAACAAGATCACGTAGTTACCATATTTTATAACTTGGCCATATGTCCACATAGAGTGATTTCATAATCTGTTATTACGCATGCTTATAGTATTCATATTATTTGTTCAAAACTATCATTGTTTAACACTTCGAGTCATGCTTTAAACTCATGTTTGGTTTAGTTATCATCATGCCCAATTATAGACATAACATGAAATCTTTAAATCCTTAGAATCATAATACTCATATTTAATGTAACTTGTTTTGAAAACATATTCAAGTTTGCTTTTGAAACCATTTTAAACTTTTAACACATACAAGACCACTTTAAAACTCTTATCATAAGTAACTAAGTCATGAAAATCCTCTTTTCAAGATTAGAATGTATATCATGTAGTACACATGTACTTTAGCTTTGATATAACACAATCTTCTTTGAAAAATTCCTTTAACACAAAGCCTAATAAGGTGGTCATGAACAAATGAACTATAAATCATATATCATGCTCATTTATGTGTAAAATCAGTCATGTGTATAGACTACAAAGCCCAAAGTTGCATAACATGAATTTCAACAAAGTTTGTTTTCAAAATTTAAAGTCCTTGTTAAGGATCTCCTACTAAATCATGTTGGACACTTCATAACTCACAAGAAAGCTTTAAAATACATGTTATACATCTTTTTCATGTATACATAAGCCATAATTGTTAGGTTTGTAACATTCATGATCGCAATCAAATTGCAGAAAATAAGCGGAAGCGAGGAAAATCAGAGTTTAAAAATTTTACAAACCATAAACCCGGATCACCCTTTATGCACAATTATTAATTAAACGAAAAAGAAAGAACAAGAACCATACCCTTGAAGATCCGAGCTTCCTCAGGTACAAGTTCACCTCCAATCCTTTTCGCGTTCAACTTGAATCCACCGGGTTTGGTTCCTTCCTTTGATTAACGTTAGCCACCCAAGTGTTTGGCCTCTAGAGGTGATCCACCAAGGAAGAAGAAGAATTCAAGAGGATGGGTATTTGGCTCAAACCCTAGTTTTCTATCTCTATAGAAAAAGGGCGTACTCTCCAACAAATGGAATAACGTATGTTTGATATCTGATATAAGACTCCTCTTATAAAGATATCAAGTAACCCTATTAAAAATAAGGTATTATTTATTTAATTAAACTCTTTTAATTAAATGGGCTCCCTAATCTTATTAGGGATAATTAATTAAACTCCTTTAACTAATTTTCCCTCCTAATCCTATTAGGAATAAATGAGAGTACTTATATTAATTAATTCTCAAACTCCTTTAGGAATTAAATAATAAAAATAGTAATAATAATAATAAGACTCCTCTTATTAATTTATATTTTATATTTCCAAAATATTAAATAATAAATATTAAGCTATTTAATTTATTCTATCACTATAGATTAAATTAAATATACTTAACTTATTATTACGATTATGCCATTAACTTCTTAAATAATCATTCTTCCTTTTATGGTGTGACCCTTTAGGTTCTCCATATTAAACCGGTTGTGAATAAATCAATTAGAACAATTCTAATCTTATTTAAATAAATAAATTAAACTAATAATTTATTTAAATAAATAATATTTATTCTACAATAGGGATAAGCCTCCCTAGCGATCAACGACTTTTCAGATAATATAGATTTCAACATTAATCATAAAAGAACCTTTGAGTAAATAGTTACCGTACAATTCAATCCTTCCACCATACAATGTCCCAATTAAATATAAGACATGGAATTTCTGTCAAGTCTTATTTTATTTAATTATATGTATTTCGATCCTTAAATGCACAACTCCAAATAATGCAAATTAGAAACTCCTTTCTAATTTCATTCTGCCTTGGCCAAGGACTATTGAGTTGTCATTTATCGAATCACATAGGACATTTCTCTTCTTTTACTAGAAGTGGTAGATTCTTTATTGATCATACATTATCTCCATGTACAACTTATTATACCCAAGCATACCCTTTGATATACCCTAAGGGTCTTAAGGAATAAGTCAAAGTATAACTCATCATACACAAGATACTATGATGATCTCAAGTCCAAGGATCACTTGTACTACTATCACTACAGGAATTCCTATTGACATGCAAGTAAAACTCCATTAGGTATTCCTTAGCGAGTCACGTTCAGTGAACTTATTCTCTAATAAGCACCTACATACTTGCTTTAGTGTCTCCACACAAATGATCATGAGATCAATCATCCTCATCCAATGAGCAAGCAACGTATGTACCAATCTATCCGGATTCACTAATCCCCAATTTAGTAATCCAACGATTGGGAACTATTTTAGTTTTAAGCTTTCTAAGAATTTAGATCTCATTAGAATGATCATCATCATTATTCTAAAAGCATTGCTTAAAACTATGGGTTTATCACATATTATAAAACAGCAACATGTAGATAATTAAAAGCCTTTAATAAATTAATACATTTTATTAATAAATGAATAAGATTGTTACAAAGTATATGCTTTATCATCAAACATGATTGGCTTGTGTGCATATTACTTTCAATCTCCCACTTGCACTAAAGCCAATCGTCATGGTATCTCATACTCTTCTTCTCTAAGTGACGATTATCCTGCTGTTGGATAAGCTTTAGTTAATGGATATGTAATGTTATTCATGAGAGTCCACTATCTCTATAGTGATTTCCCATCTTTCAATGATTCTTATAATCAAATGAAAGTGTCACAACACATGTTTAGATCCAAGATGAGACTTAGGAACAATTCCTAGTTCTGTAATGAACTTTTAATCCAATCAATCAACTTGCAGCTTCATTTACAACTATATACTTTGTCTTTATCACTAAACCAGCAACTCTTTGCTATTTGGAACCTTTTCAATTCACTGCACCACCGTTCAAGGTAACCCTTTACCTTAAAGTGGATTTTCTGTCGCCTTGGTCTGCTTGAAAAACTTGAGTTTGTTAAGCCTTTTAGTTTTAATTCAGACCCGCCATGAATTATATCACATCCTTAGTGTTGGTTAAGTACTTTAAGATGTTTTTCACTGTCTAACAGTGAACTTCTCCAGAATATGACTGATCAACATCAGGTCTCATACATTTCATTGCATACATGATAGTCACTCATGCGATCTCTCTTTTGGAGTCTATGGGGACTATTAAGAGAGATACACTCCATGGCTCATCAACATGAGATATCTCTTGGAGTTTGCCATGCTAAACGACTTTAACATCAAATGAATATACGTTCATTGGGTTAAGACGAGCTCTTCCCAAATCATTCATGGAGGAATGTTTAGACAACTTTATCTTTACTGATTCTAGCATTGGCATGTCATTCCGTATCCATAGTATATCAACATATAATACTAGGAATGTCACGACGCTCCCACTGACCCTTTTGTACACACTAGGTTCATTCTTGTTTTTGATAAAATCAAACTCTTTTGATTATCATATCAAAATGAATGTTCCATTTTTGAGAAGATTGCTTCAATCCATTTCTCTGAGTGTCTACAACTCTTACCTCATCGTATGTAACTGGATCATCAATTTCTATGATACGTACCTCATCATCATCATCCATGATGAATCCATACCTTCTAGGTATCTTCGGTACTATTCCAGATTTACGATTCGGTTGTGGTACAATAGGTCTATCTATAGGTTCCTCTTATTTGACTTGTAGCGTTTTGTGGTTCTTGAACTTTTCAAGATGTATTATCCTCCCACTAGCCCCTTCAATGATAAACACATTTATCTTAGAAGGCAGCATGTTTCGTAACAAACACCTTTTGCTAAGTAGGATTATAGAACATATGCCTTAAACTTACTTTAGGATGTCCCACAAATCTGTACTTGTCAAATTTTGTCCCAAGCTTATCCTTTGAAACCTTTTCATATAAGTTGGACAACCCCTTATCTTAACATACTTAAGATTAGGAATCCTCCCTGTCCATAACTTTTATGGAGTCTTGGGGCCGGATTTTGAGGTTACCTTTTTCGTAGATATGCAACCATTTCTAGGACATTACCCCAGAAGGATACTGGAATGTCGGTAAAATCATTATGGACCGCACCATGTCCAACAAGGTACGATTTTTCCATTCAGATAAATCAATCAATTATTGCGTATCAGGATGTGTCCATTATGAGAAAACCATTTGAGATGATCTAGAAACTTATTGCACAAGTATTTATTCCTTGATCTAATCAAAGAATCTTAATACTTTGTCAATTTGTTTCATTTCTGAATTCTTTGAACCTTTCAAATAATTCACACTTGTATTTCAACAAATACATACATTCAACTCTTTGAATGATCATCTCCCTTTCTTATACTAGTTTGTTCAATTTGTAAATTAATTTTTCACGTAAGTCAAGTATATAAAATCCATTAAGTAATATTCTAGTTCTATACAAAACATTATTATTATAAATAGAACAACAATTGTTCTTAATTATAATACCAAAGATTTCATTGTCCAACAATAAAATAGAAATAATGTTTCTAACAAGAACTGGAATACAATAACAACTTATTGACTTAATAGATTTGCCCGTAGGCAATGCTAAACAATAAATTTCTATGGCTAATGCAGCAACCTTTGCTTCATTTCCCACACATAAGATTACTTATCTTTGTTTAGCTTTCTACTTCTACTTGGTCCCTTCATAAATCTATATTTATGATAACCAAAGTCGGTATCCAATACCCAAGTAGAACCTTGACTTAAAGAAAAATTTATTTCAAATTATGAACAAAATTGTATTTGTAACCGAAACTTCACTAAGCTTCTTTGGTTAGCCTCTGCAAGATGCTTCTTGCAGTTTCCTTCCAGTGTCCAGGCTTATTGCAGTGGAAGCAAACTCCTTTGCTATCCGTATCAGTTTTGTTCTTATTATCCTTTATTTTTTCCCTTTCTATTTACCTTCTTAGAATCATTCTTCTTTTCAGAAGATCCTTTGGCCCCTACCAGTAAGACTTGGTCTTTCTTGGTTGGAAAATGACTCTCAACATTTTTCAACATGTTAAGCAAATCAGCGAGGCTGATATCTAGCTCGTTCATATGAAAAATTCACAACAATTGTGAAAGGAGTCCGGAAGTGAGTACAAGATCAAATCTTGGCTCAACTCTCCATCCATGAAAAAACCAGTTGTCCTAATTGATCAATCAAATTGATTATGTTAAGGACTTTTATCTGTACCGTAGTGTCATCGGTCATTCTAGATCGGAAGAGCTCCTTAGATATCTGATATCTATCAGTCCTACTTTCCTCACCATCAACTACTTGATGTGCAGGAATATAATAGGAGCATCCATAGTTTCATGCTGACGCTGAAGCTCGTTACTATGGATGCGAGCATGATGCATTGAGCCAACTATGCATCATCTAGTCACTTTCTAAAAGTAGCAATATCTTCCTCAGAGGCATTGTCTGCAACCATTGCAGGGATAGGCGTATTAAGGACATAAGAAAGCTTTTCAGCCGTGAGAACTATTCTCAATTCCTTAACCAATCCTTTTAATTCGGTCCGGTTAATTTAGCATCTAATATGCTACGCAGTGATAGTAATTTAGACATTATAAAATTCTGTAAATGAATGTGTAATTAATAACATTTTAACATACATTCTTTTATTAATTACCAAAATAAATTAGGTCTTGTTTTAAATTGGTATCTCCCACTATTTTCGTCAAACTATAATACCCTCAATATATATAGTTCGGCAATATCTAATTAAAGATATGCTAGTGAGAATAAGGATCCCATTTCAAATGTATATAGCCTTGTGTGTGCACAACAAACTATATATAAATAAATAGGTAGACAACTCTTGTCAATTACATCAACTATGTAACTCCTTGTATTTTGCCTCTTAAATCGTAATGGTCAAGTGTGTGCACATCCGAACTAAAATGATTTAAGTTAAGTCAGACCCAGCATTTCCATATAAGTGAAGAGAAAACTACAGCCCTTGTGTGTGCACAACAAAGCAGTAATGTTCAATTCCTTATAAACATCATATGTAATAAAAACAACATCTTAAATATTTAATACTCGCCTTGTGTGTGCACAACAAACTCATATTAAATATTCAATACTCTATTGTTTCTATCATGCTAGAAGGCGACGTTCGATATTCCAAATATCTTTGAACGTTACAACTTAATATAAAATATTTGAGGGGTTTGTTATTAATTTGTCTCATCTTGTTTAGCGAGCATGCACATATATATATAAAATACGCGTCATATTAATTAACATGCGAAGCATGTTTGCATAATATATAATATATATATTATAAGCATGCACATATAGAATACTATATTCTACCCGGATTGATTATGGACTTTTATTCTAGTTTGGTTCACTAGAGCCACTAAGTGAACCAAAAGGTCAAACCCTAGGGGTGCAAGAATTAATATTTAAATATAACTATTACATTTAAACCCGAGCTCCATTACAAACGGGTCTTCAAGCGCTCCTTGCTCCTTGATCTCTAATTCTTCAAAATAATTCTAACTATTCCTATTACAAAACTATTTAAAATAAATAGAAACCTTGATCAGCAGTCAAGGGGAAGTACATAGGAGGAAGATAGAATTTACATTAAGAAAAATTAGAGAAGACGAGGTACGCAGACCCCATTTAATAAAACCCATACATTCATGCATCCAACTAAAATAAAATCCAATCGCATTGGTCAATAGTTCATAATCAATCCCATTTATTATCATACACATCACCATATGCATCAATAAATAATATTCATCTTATGAATAATTAACATTTAATATATATATTGATATCATTTAATGGGCAAATTTAGTTAGTATAAAATCTATTTTTGAATCAAAATAAACTCCTTTATTTTAATCCAAATTTAAATCAAAATAAAACTATTTTATTTTAATTTTTCCAATTTTGAATAAAATAAACTATTTCATTTTAATCAAAATCTTTAATCAAAATAAACTCCTTTATTTTAATTAATTATGGAATCCAATTCCAAGTAAAAAAAAATACTCCTTTATTAAAGGAAACACGAATTTTCTTTCCTATTCACAAATAAACTCCTTTATTTTGAATAATATGAAATCTTATTTCATATTTAAATAAACTCCTTTATTTAAGGAAATTAGGATTCTCTTTCTTATTCAATAATAAACTCGTTTATTTTGAATAATATGAAATCTTATTTCATATCTAAATAAACTCCTTTATTTAAAGAAAGATGGATTCATTTTTCTATTCACAAATAAACTTCTTTATTTTGAATATTATGAAATCTTATTTCATATCTAAATAAACTTTTTTTTTATTTAAGAAAACATGGAATCCAATTTCAACTCCAATTAGTTATCATGGAATCCAATTCCAACTCTAATTAGTTAGCATAAAATTTAATTTTAAAATTAAAATAAACTTTTTATTTTAAAATTAAAATAAACTTTTTATTTTAAGATTAAAATAAATATTTTATTTTAATTATAAAATTATTATGTATATAAATATATATTACGTTAATATATTATATATATAAACACTTCCTGCTTTGCCATGAAATCATGATCCTGGAGCATTCCAATTTCCACGTGACCACCTTATTGATTCCCACTAAATAATAAATGTGACCCTTTTGAAGCAACAGGATATACGTGAATCAGTAATAAGCAGCTAGTACCACGCGAATCAGGATAAAATCAAATAACCCATGCGAGCCAGAGTTATTATCTTTGCGAATCAATATCCACGCAAAATCAGTATCCTTTTTCCGTGAATCACAGCAAAAAAGAAATTCAGTCCGCGGTTTTTTTTTTTTTTTTTTTTTTTTTAAAATAAATTTTATACAATAAAATTATGCCCAATTAAATTGTTCTAAACACATATCCATATACATATCAAATCTGATAATTAATAATTCGCATAAAGGTTTGGCTCTGATGCCACTGTTAGGTTTGTAACATTCAAGAACGCAATCAAATTGCAAAAATTAGCGGAAACGTGTAAAATCAGAGTTTAAAAATTTTACAAACCATAAACCCGGATCACCCTTTATGCACAATTATTAATTAAACGAAAAAGAAAGAACAAGAACCATACCCTTGAAGATCCGAGCTTCCTCAGGTACAAGTTCACCTCCAATCTTTTTCGCGTTCAACTTGAATCCACCGGGTTTGGTTCCTTCCTTTGATTAACGTTAGCCACCCAAGTGTTTGGCCTCTAGAGGTGATCCACCAAGGAAGAAGAAGAATTCAAGAGGATGGGTATTTGGCTCAAACCCTAGTTTTCTATCTCTATAGAAAAAGGGCGTACTCTCCAACAAATGGAATAACGTATGTTTGATATCTGATATAAGACTCCTCTTATAAAGATATCAAGTAACCCTATTAAAAATAAGGTATTATTTATTTAATTAAACTCTTTTAATTAAATGGGCTCCCTAATCTTATTAGGGATAATTAATTAAACTCCTTTAACTAATTTTCCCTCCTAATCCTATTAGGAATAAATGAGAGTACTTATATTAATTAATTCTCAAACTCCTTTAGGAATTAAATAATAAAAATAGTAATAATAATAATAAGACTCCTCTTATTAATTTATATTTAATATTTCCAAAATATTAAATAATAAATATTAAGCTATTTAATTTATTCTATCACTATAGATTAAATTAAATATACTTAACTTATTATTACGATTATGCCATTAACTTCTTAAATAATCATTCTTCCTTTTATGGTGTGACCCTTTAGGTTCTCCATATTAAACCGGTTGTGAATAAATCAATTAGAACAATTCTAATCTTATTTAAATAAATAAATTAAACTAATAATTTATTTAAATAAATAATATTTATTCTACAATAGGGATAAGCCTCCCTAGCGATCAACGACTTTTCAGATAATATAGATTTCAACATTAATCATAAAAGAACCTTTGAGTAAATAGTTACCGTACAATTCAATCCTTCCACCATACAATGTCCCAATTAAATATAAGACATGGAATTTCTGTCAAGTCTTATTTTATTTAATTATATGTATTTCGATCCTTAAATGCACAACTCCAAATAATGCAAATTAGAAACTCCTTTCTAATTTCATTCTGCCTTGGCCAAGGACTATTGAGTTGTCATTTATCGAATCACATAGGACATTTCTCTTCTTTTACTAGAAGTGGTAGATTCTTTATTGATCATACATTATCTCCATGTACAACTTATTATACCCAAGCATACCCTTTGATATACCCTAAGGGTCTTAAGGAATAAGTCAAAGTATAACTCATCATACACAAGATACTATGATGATCTCAAGTCCAAGGATCACTTGTACTACTATCACTACAGGAATTCCTATTGACATGCAAGTAAAACTCCATTAGGTATTCCTTAGCGAGTCACGTTCAGTGAACTTATTCTCTAATAAGCACCTACATACTTGCTTTAGTGTCTCCACACAAATGATCATGAGATCAATCATCCTCATCCAATGAGCAAGCAACGTATGTACCAATCTATCCGGATTCACTAATCCCCAATTTAGTAATCCAACGATTGGGAACTATTTTAGTTTTAAGCTTTCTAAGAATTTAGATCTCATTAGAATGATCATCATCATTATTCTAAAAGCATTGCTTAAAACTATGGGTTTATCACATATTATAAAACAGCAACATGTAGATAATTAAAAGCCTTTAATAAATTAATACATTTTATTAATAAATGAATAAGATTGTTACAAAGTATATGCTTTATCATCAAACATGATTGGCTTGTGTGCATATTACTTTCAATAATACTATATTAGCAACAACATTGCATAATAAAATCCAGAAACTGATTCTGGGGTACGGCGCAGCTGCGCTGCACCCTAGTATAAATAGGGCGCATCTGCGCCATGCCTGAAACAGAAGCAGTATCAGACTCTTTTTTATAAAGTATCAACTACCCTTCATTCTTATTAATTTAAACATGCTCAATTCATATTTAAAAGTTCCATTCATGTAACCATGCATCATAAACACATATTAGAATGTTAATTTATATTAATTGACATAAAAATTCATGAAATTTCAAAAACTAAACAAGACCCAATTTAAGAACACAATTAGAGTTTATACCTCCTTAAGCTTGAATTGGACTCCACACACACTGGGTATGCTTCTACAATTGCTCAGCAACTTAGGACTCTCAAATTCAAACTTAACAAACAATTTCTAGCAACACAAGAACTAAAATTGGACCTTGTATTTGTAAAGGAAACTTGGACCGGACATTTGCATTACACTAGGGTTGGAGTTCATGGTGCAATGGAAGAAAATAATGGTTTCTAGAGAGTGGTTTAGTAACCCACCACCAGCCATTGGCTTTGCAATCATCACCTATGCTTAGCCATTTGGAAGTTACGTAACTTAGTGTGTGGATCACTGTTCATGTACTATTGTGTCACTCAATTTGGGACAAGACTTCACATCACTTTAAAAAAATGTAATGCAACACTTGATTGATACCATATATACACACACATAGTATATACTTTGGTTATATAATATGTATATATAATTCATTTCATATAACATAGGTTAGAATGATTTAAAGGGCATACAATGTATTTCCTAATTACAAGGTATCAAGTAATGTACATACATATAACCCATGTACATTTTCTATTAACACCAAATATAATTGTGCATTTCTCATTATTTATTACCATAATTGTTATTATTATAATCATAATAACTTAATGAAATCATTATTAATTAGCAATTGATCTTATTACATGTCAATAGGGTATACATGAATATTTACCCACACACTTCATGTCATATAAACAATATTATTATTCAACTCACATGAATGCAATAACTCTTACTATATAGTCTATTTATATAATATATAGACATATTAATGTGTCACTTTGTACTATATAAAATATATAGTTAACTATCATATAATAAAGGTTTAATATATCGAATGCTTGAACAAATTAATCCAGTAATCTTACTCATTAATTATTATTCATTCATAATAATTATAAATCAACACATGTTAATTACCCATAATTGCAATTAATCAATATGTTCAAATCCTGTCACTATATTCAAATAAATTGAATATTTAATTATTAATAATCCTATCAATTCTTTGATATTAAAAATCTTAGGGTTAGTCCACTAATTTAAATAAACTATTAGTGATTCCCTTTAATCATTTCATAAATTCACATAACCACATAAGGTTTAAATAGACTCGCAAAACTAACTCATTAAAATTAAATCACATATTTATTTAATAAGGAGTTTAAAATTCACGGTCATTACATCCGTCCCCCTTATAAAAATTTTGTCCTCAGAATTGTAAAAATAAGGTTACTCAAATAAAAATGGATAATTCGCTCTCATTTTCTCTTTTAGTTCCCACATAGCTTCTTCGACTGCGTGATTCCTCCAGAGAATCTTAACGGAATGAATGATTTTATTCCTAAGCTTTTATTCCTTCCTATCTAATATCTGGACAGGAACTTCCTCATACGATAAGTCTTTCTCGACTTGGATTGGTTCATAGGAGATAATGAGCTTGTAGTCCAGTTTATACGGTCGCAATACTGACACATGAAACACATTGTGAATGTGCTCAAGTTCAGGAGGTAATGCTACCTCGTACGCCACTTCACCGACTCGCCTCAGAATCTCAAATGGTCCTATGAACCTAGGGATCAACTTGCCCTTCTTCCCAAAATGAATATTCCCTTTCCAAGGAGATACTTTCAGAAATGCATAGCTTCCTCATTCAAAATCTTTCTTCTTATGATGTAAGTCCGCATACTTCTTCTAGCGATCTTGAGCTGTTACTAGTCGGGCTCTTATCACCTTGATGATTTCTGCCATCTGTTGTACCAACTCTGGTCCCAACAGTCGACGTTCTCCAACTTTGTCCTAGCATAAGGGCATTATACATTTCCTCCCATATAGTGCTTAATACGGCGGTATTCCAATACTAGCGTGACAACTATTGTTATACGCGAACTCTACTAATAGAAGGTGATCCTCCCAACTACCCTTGAAGTCCATCATACAACCTTGGAACATGTCTTCAAGTGTTTGAATAGTTCTCCCGCTCTACCCATTGGTCTGCAGATGATACGCGGTACTCATTCGTAGTTGTGTCCCTATTCTTTCTTGAAGACTCTTCTAGAAGTTTGACGTGAATCGTGGATCTCTATCTGATACAACAGATACCAGCACCCCATGCATCGTGATAATTTCCTTAAAATACAATTTCGATAACTAGTCCAAACTATACTTAATCTTAATCGGCAAAAAGTGAGCTAACTTAGTAAGACGATCTATAATCACCCATATGGCGTCGTGCCCTTTCTGCATTGCCAGAAATCCCACTAAAAAGTCCATTGTGATGTGCTCCCATTTCAATTCTAGAATTTCTAATGGTTGTAATAACCCGCTTGGTTATTGGTGCTCTTCCTTGACTCTCTGACAAGTTAGACATCTACTTACGCATTCCGTAACCTCTCTCTTCATGTTTGGCCACCAGAAGTGGTGATGCAAATCTTGGTACATTTTCGTGCTTCCTTGGTGTATCGAATATCTCGTACCGTGATCTTCTTGCAAAATTTCTTCTCTCAGTTCTGGTACTAACGGTACCCAAATTCGTCCTTCAAATCTCAGCAGTCCAGTGCTATCAATCATAAATTTCAATTCATCACCTTCAATCAATCGCTTCTTGATGTTATTGTAATCTTCGTCCTTTTCTTGTGCCTCTTTAACCTTATCCAATAAAGTCAGGCTCGTTTTCACTGTAAATAATTATTCATTGGTCTCCATCGAATACTTAATCTCTAAGTCTAGTCATTCCAAATCTTTCATCAGTTCTTCTTGAATGGTCAACTTCAATAACTTCTCTCTGCCATTTCTGCTCAAGGCATCAGCTACTACATTTGCTTTGCCTGGATGGAACAAAATCTCACAATCATAATCTTTGATCATTTCTAGCCATCGACACTGCCTCATGTTTAACTCTTTCTGCGTGAAGATATACTTCAGACTCTTGCGATCTGTATATATATCACATTTCTCGCCATACAAATAATTCCTCCAAATCTAAACTACCGCTGCTAGCTCTAGGTCATTAGTCGGATATCCCTTCTTATAATCTTTCAGCTGACATGAAGTGCACGCAATGACCATGCCATGTTGCATCAGTACACAGCCAAGACCCTGGTGTGACGCATCACTATACACTATAAACCCTCCCGTGTTGTCCGATAAGGCCAACACAGGTGCTTGACTAAGCCTCTTCTTTAATTCTAGGAAACTTTCTTCACACTTCTCCGTCCAAATGAACTTAATTGTCTTTCTAGTAAGATTGGTCAACGACGATGCTAATTTTGAAAAATCCTAAATAAATCTTCGATAGTATCCCACCAGTCCTAAGAAACTTATGATTTCTGTCGGCATCTTCAGCTGCTCCCAAGTGATAACCGCTTCTACCTTTACCGGGTCCACCGAAACACCATTCTTGTCGATAATGTGCCCCAAAAACTGCACTCTCTACAACCAAAACTCACACTTGGAGAATTTTGCATAAAACTTTTCCCTCCTTAATATCCCTAACACTAACCGAAGATGCTCAGCGTGTTCTTCCTCCGTCTCTAAATACACTAGAATGTCATCGATTAATACGATAACAAACTTATCATAATACTGTTTGAACAATCTGTTCACCAAATCCATAAATGTTGCTGGTACATTCGTCAATCCGAATGACATTACCAGAAATCCAAATTGTCCATACCGAGTTCTGAATGCCGTCTTTGGAATGTCCTCCAGTCTCACTTTCAGTTGGTGATAACTGGTCCTCAAGTTAATCTTTGAAAATTATTTCGCCCCCTTCAACTAATTAAACAAATCATCTATCCTGGACAATGGGTACTTGTTCTTAATGGTAACCTTGTTCAACTCTCGGTAGTCGATACAAAGTCTTAGCGACCCATCTTTCTTCTTTACTAATAAGATTTGTACTCCCCATGGTGATACGCTCGGTCGAATGAATCCCTTATCTAACAACTCTTGTAATTGAGCCATCAGTTCTTTCATCGCTACTTGTGCCATACGATACAACGCTTTGTATACCGGTGCTGTCCCTGGTGTTAAATCAATAACAAACTCAATCTCTCTATCTAGTGGCATTCCTAGAATCTAGTTTGGGAAGACATCAACAAAATCCCTTACAATAGGTATTTGACTCAATTCACCCTCGACTCATCGAGTATCAACCACGTGAGCCAAATAACCTATGCAACCCTTCCTAAACAATCTCTGCGCTTGCACCATCGTCAGACAATGAGATTATCTCGATGATTTACTACCATAAAATACCACCTTCGACTTATTCAGAGTCTTAAGGCTAACACACTTCTTCTTACAGTCTATAACTACTCTGTGAACAGATAACCAATCCATCCTAAGGATTACATCGAACTCCCTCAAATGAATCGGTATCAAATCCACTTTGAGCTTAAGTCTTTGCAATTCGGTATAACAATTCCTATGAATGTATTCTATGGGGATAAATTCCTTGTTCACTACTTCTATATTCATATGGTGTTCTAATCTCTCACGGGGTAAGTCTAATTATTTAGAAAATTCTTCAAAAATAAAAGAGCAGGTATCACCCAAATCAAATAACACGTATGCATCTATATCATTAATCGGAATGATACCTAACACCGCATCCTTAGACTCCACCGCATCCTGTACGGTCATGTTGAACGTTCGTGACGTTGCTCTGTTGGCTTGACTGGCTGGCCCTCCAATGTTCAGTCCATTGTTGTTGTTGTTGCGATTATCGCTAGCTGCATCACCTTTTCTCTTCTAGCAGTCCTTAATTTGATGGTATGTGGCTCCACATGAGAAACATCATCCCTTTTGCTTATTCGGACGCTGAGGAGCCATGTGCCCCGGTTGTCTGCAACGATAACAAACACTCTTTCCCTTCATGCATTCCTCCGAGTGATTCCTCCCATAGTTGTTGCACTTCATACTTTTATTGTCCTCCCCCAAGACTTATTACCTCTAGAGGATTGGCTCTCCGTCCATTTACACTTGTTGGGGTTGCTGCCTCCGCTGCTTTCCCCTTTCTGTCCTTCCTGACCGGTCTTCTTTTCTTGTTTGAATCGAGCGATGGCTTCATTGCCTCCTTCGGAAATGATAGCCTTTTCTAATAGAACAGAGTAAGTCTTAATCTTTAATACAGCCACTGCTTTCTGCACCCATGGTTTCAGTCCTAATTCGAACCTCCTTACCTTCCTGACCTCCGTTTTAACCTGATGTGAAGCGAATCAGGCCAACTCGTTAAATTTTTTTGCGTACTCTACGACAGACATACTACCTTGCTTCAGTTCTAGAAACTTAACTTCCATATTTTATTGTGTATTCTCCAAGAAGTAATTCTCAAGGAATAGCTCCTTAAATCTGTCCCAAGGAATAACTCCTTCGTCTGTTTGTCCCTTATTAGCTTTCCACCAATAGTTAGTTTCGTCATTCATCATTAAAGTGGCAAAACTCATCTTCTGTGCTTCGGCCACTCGTGCGACCTCAAACACCTTCTCCATTTCTTCTATCCATGTCTGGGCTTTAATTGGGTCCAAGGTTCCCCGAAACTCCGGTGGTCCTACCAATTTAAAGTCCTTAAAGGTAGCCAAGTGATATTTTGGCTGCCTTGCTGCTGGCGGGGGTCTGTTTTGTATTGCCTCAGTTAACAGGTTAACGAAGTTCTGGATTGGATCGACATTTCCCCTCCACCATTGTTGACGGATCCTTCCTCCCTTTGGTTCCGCGGTAGTCTTCTAGGCGGCATGATCTGAGGAAAGTAAGAAAATTATTAGGCTTTATGTGATATGTTATCCATTTAGCTTTAAGAAGTTTAAGATGTCTATCAATTATTTTTTATTTAAATAAACAACTTCAGTATCATAATAAAACTCGATGGATTTCCTCAACCCATCACTTTCATATTCTACTTGAGTTTTCTACTAAGGTTATAACCTAGGTTTAGCATTCTTAACGTTAATAACCTACAGCTTTGATACCAACCTGGGACACCCCCGAATCCGGGTCCTCTGACCCCGGTCTGGTCATCACGATAAAATACAAACATCCACCTCTAAATAACATATGATAACTAAAATATGAAATATTATAAACATACGTCGTTCATTCAAAAGGTGTTACAAGTCCCAAGATTCGATAACCTCAATACAATCATACACACATATCCTAAAATAATCATTAGGATTCATATTACATAACAGTAATTTAAATTAGGCGTAAGGTAAAGTCTGCTCCTCGCCACTATCCTACATCTTTCCTTTACCCTTGTCCTTTCCTAAGGTCTCGGGCTTAACTGCAATATAATTCATAATATAGCAAGGATGAGCAACAAGTTTGCTCAGCAAGTTTAAATGGAACAAAAATGATATATCATGATGAATGGAAAATATCTGGCAATGAAAGTGATGCCCCCAAAATAGGTATACATCACCCATCTTGAGTCGCCAAATACATGGTACAAAATTCAAATACAACTTAATAATACAAATGTCGTGTAAAATATGACAAAACATAAACTGAGAGTTTTAATACGAATATTATCTTCTAGACAGTATTCAAACTCACAGGGAGTCCTAAATACATTTATTATCACACTATTTTATAGAATAGTGAGGACAACTAATGCAAACATCTGGACCGTCACTCCGTTCCCCGACTAGTCCCTGCTACGTTCTCATTTCCTAAAGAAAACAATGAAAATAAGAGGGTGAGCTCAACTAGCCCAGTAAGAAATATTATGACTAAGATAATGCAGAATAAATTATCGTTCGCCTTCAACAGTGTTAAACTGATAAAATATAACAAACATCAAGTTTAACTGCAGCGGAACAAGCAATCCATTAGAAGAGTCAAGTAAAGAATAAAATATAATATCTTCTATAATTTAAAAGGTTTTTCATCACTTTTATCGTTGAGACTCAACTTAATAAATAATCCACATCATCCCTGCACTACGACCAAGGATATTCATTAGTATCACGACCATAATTACCTATGCACTACGGGCTAAGGATATTTATGTTTTCATCAATGGTCATGATCGTGCCAAGAACTGTCCATCAATGCACTACGGGTCAATGATTATACTGAATAATCCCTGGTCATAATCATACCAAGTACATCTATGCACTACAGGCCATAGATGACTTTCAACATAATATAAACATGAGGATGATGACAATGATATAAGAATTCAATAAAACAAGTTCAAGGATAAATTTTTAAAGATTTATAATTTAATTTATCCATAAATCAATAACGTCCAAAATGTCAACATGATACTTCTTTGTGGAGTAAAATTCAAGAATAATATTGTACCAAAAATAATTTCGACCAAAACGAATCAATTTTTATCATAAATAGTACCCTGGGTGAATAGTACTCAAGTGAATAGTATCCTATGAATATTACTTTGGGAATAGTAACCCCGTGAATAGTACTCCGGTATGAAAAAGTTAAAACTTATCAAGAATGCTCAGAATAATATTTCCATAAAAAAAGATACTGGATGAAGCGCAAATATGAAGGATATTGTACTAATTTCATGGAGTATAGAAGCAAAAACTTTAACCAAATGAGTATAGAATTTGAAATCTGAAACGAAATAATATTACTTCCATACTACAGAGTATGGAAGAAAATATTATTTCAAGCGAATATTGCACAAAAATAACACCCCTTACCTTGAAAAGAAGAGTATTCCAACTGGTATAGCGGGGATATTTTTAAAGAAAACTTTCACTATTTTATAAGCTCAAAGATTTCTACAACTCTAAAGAAATACACTCAATATTATAGAAGAAGAATTCTCTGATTCTGGTGTGATTTCTAATTTTAACTAAGCATCCTATTTATAGGAGAATGGAAAGGAAACTATTTGAATTTTAGAAATCATGGACGCACAATGTTTTTTTTTCTTCTTCACGGATGCCTTATACGGGTAATTATATATATATATATATATATATATATATATATACTGAATAATTTTCTATCGATTATTTAAAAATAGGTAAATGGGGGTTCATATAATAAGCAGAAATTACAACAAATACTTCATTAAAAAATTACCTCAATATTTTCAACAACCATTATAATCATTATTATAATTCACAGTATTTAACAACCAATTTGTTCCCAGGAAAGAGGGGACTTTCAAATAAGGTTTTCTCCCTATTGGCGCGCAATTAGGTGACCAAACCTCTCCTTGATAGAACTTCTAGACATCGTCAATATTTCAAGTAATATTATTAATAACTTTGTCGTCTCAATTATTGATTTAATAATATATAAAATATCGACAATAATTGAATTAAATAACGTGAGATACTATGATGTAATTACTCTAGCAATAATTGAACAAAACTGAGTGACTTCTCACGTAAGCATCAATAATCAATATTGTGTGCTACTACGCAACCACACGTATTACTGTACTTGTTACACCGGGTTTTTCAACAATTAACGGTAAAACTTTCTGTAACGCCCCAGAAAATTTGGATTTTTGAGAATTAAATTTTTATTTTTATTATGTGGATTAAATGAATTTAATTAATTATTTATGAGAGTAAGCTAATTGAAAGTCGTTCTATGACCTAGACATATCGGAATGTCATTGTATTTTGAATACGTGGTAGTATTAAAGTGTTTGAATTTCCAAGACGAAAATAAAAGGTTTCCGAGAAATTTTCTGAAAAACACTATTCACGCATTTCTGCACAGGAATTGTTTTTGAATTTCTGAGAAATACGTAATGATAGAATATCGAGGTGAGATGGAATATCCAATGATATTTCAGTTTTGGCAAACACAGTTTTTCGCTTGCGACCTTAAAACCTAACGGTTAGGGAAAGTGAGTTCCGAGAAGGAATTTAAATGTGTGTAATGAATTAAAGTAATGATTGTATAATACGTAAGTATTGTACGAAGTAATGAATACGAGTATGATACGAGGTGTTATACGAGTATGAATGAAGCGTGGAATATCGTATATCAAATAAGTATACGAGTTAGAAAATAAGAATTATAAGTAAATTATATGTTATAAGGCTTTAAGCCATATGTAATGGATTTATTGAATTGTGTAGAAAATTGTAATGACCAATTGGGATGATAATAAAGCCCAATACGAATTAATGTTAAAGCTCAAATATAGGAATGGTTAGGTCCAATGTAATTTAATGAACAAGCCCAAGTGTTTGTTTAATTGCAAGCTAATGTATAAGTTAGATTAATTAACCCTTAAGCCCAAAGTAAGAATCCAATGGATTAGGAGGATCTATGGGGCAACCCATGATCACATGGGTGATCTTGGTGACCAAGAATAAGTGTGATGGGCAAGTAGACTTAAGGGTTAAGCGAAGGATAAGTTAGGTAGACTTAATGGCTAAGCTAGAGATAAGTTACGTAATGACCAAGCAAACTTAAAAGCTAAGTAAAGTGCTTAAGTGTGGTGGCCAAGTTTACTTAATAAGCTAGGTAATTAATAGTAAAGAGGTGGAGTGGCTTAATGACCAAGTAGACTTAATGGCCAAGTGTTGTGAGAAGCAAGTTAACTTAGTGTTTAAGCTAGGAATAGTAAGGAGGTGATTAAGGAGGTGGGATGGCCTAATGACCAAACTACCCTAACCTAGCAAGTCCTATAAATAGCAGGTTTTGGATTTCATTTATTCCTTGTTCAAAAACACCAACAAGTTGAGAGCTTATTGGTTAGAGAGAATAAGTGAGAATAAGTTAGAAAAGCTAAAAAGCTAGTCTTCATAATTTGAGAAGCAAGGAAGAGAACAAGGATTAATCAAGTGATCTTCATAGATAAGGACTTAAACCATGATTCTCTTTCTCTTCCATTGATAGGGAAATGGGTAGTGGTAGAACTTGTATGCTAAGGAATGATAGGAATGAGTAATCAAAGAGCTTAAGTCTTAATAAGCCGTATAAGTCATGAATAAGCTATTCTTAATCATATAAGTTATGAAACAAGGAAGAACTTGTAAGAACTTGTTTTATGTTGAAATAATAAGGTTGTATAATAATAAGAAGTAAGGATGATGGTTAAAAGATTTAAGCTATGATAAGTCATGCAAAGTGAATTCATAAGTAATTCATACTTTTACAAGTTATAGACTAATGAAGAACAAGTAATAACTTATAATCTCAATAAGTTAATGAAGTATGTATGTCAAGATGTTAATATGATGGATTGAATCCATTTAAAATGATGAACAAATCATAAGAAATGAATTTAAGGCGAAATTTACGAGTTTGGACGATAATCGTCGAATTCGTGAAATTCTTGGAATGGAAGTCAAATTTTGATATTGAGCTTGGAAACATTGGTTTTCAATGGAGACAAGTCATATTTGGCATTATTGAATTGTGGACTCAAAAATGACCAGATTCTGACTTAGAATAAAGAAACGAGCAATGAACGTTCACAAACGTTTATCGTTTTCGTTAAAAATGAACTAATAGGTGAATTTTTAGCAAACAAAGTCAATTGGATAAAATTCTTGAATGAACATGTAGAATATATAATTTGTGAACCATAGGCTTTTGAACGAGCCAATTCGGACTTATAACGAAGAAGTTATGAGTCCGAGAGTTTCGTAAAATTTTCAAATATTGCAAACTAGCTGAGGCACAGAGTTGGTGCCGCGGTGCCAACCCAAGGCCAAATGGGTGGCGCATCAGCGCCGTAATAGTGTCAGGGCATACTGCTAACTCGCGCCGCAACGCGAGATGAAGAGCTAATTGTGGTGCCGCGGCGCCAGTCCTTGAGTTTCGACAGACAAGAATGTTTACAAGTATAGAATGAAAGAGAACTCATTAGCAATGAACTAAGGTGTAAATATAACATTGTTAAGGCATTGTTAGACACTTAATGTATGATGATTAAAGGTTAATAATCAATTGAAGATGAACGTAATGAGAACAACATAATGTGTTAAGCCGGCTGTAGAAATTTGTTGACCAAGTTGATTATGAATCCAATGGTTTGCAATACCAATATGGATTATGTAATTACTTAATGAAAATTATAAGACTTTTACTAAATCACTGTTATAGTGATGACTTTAGGAATTTAATGTTGTTTAATGAGTAGTTAAACGACGAACGTAAAGTATAAGGAACGTGAACTGTATTCAATAATGATAATGACTATAACGTTGAGAGTTATAACTAAATGTTGTTAAATATTATGTAAACGTAAACGGAATGCAATAAAGTGTACTTAACAAATGACAATCGAGTTTCGAATAACGTAGGAATGTTAGTAAGCCGTAAGGAAGGCTGATTAACTCGAAATGAGTTCTATTAATGAAGTAAATCCACGTAAGACATAGAAGAAAAAAAGTTGGTAAGAATGATGTAAAGATAATGGCAAGCCAGAATGAATAGTAACAAATCTAATGTATGATTAGATTGAGAAGTAGGGTAAGATTCATTAGGAACCATGTACGTTCATTCATGACTTAATGTAGTATGTTATGTGGTTATGTATTCTAGAGACCGTAAAGACTGAAAGGAAAAGTTATTTTTACTGTAGTAGAAGCTGAAGGCAAGTTTTTCTTTAACGCTTGTCTAACCTTCGTGTTAGCCAAGTTTTCTGTGATTCATGTTATGAGATGCATGAACTATTTTACTAAAGGGTCGATGCCAGTTTTACCTCGGCTAGTCTAATCTTGAAGAGTTGATTGATTTATTTACAAGTCTTTCAAATATAGAATTGTTAATGCTATCCTACACCAATTATTTGGTACGGATTCAAGGTAAGCCTTAGTATGAATAAACAAATGTATTTTTCATCGATTATTCGATGGGCACGTGAGGTTGCCAAAACTTAAACGTACATACGTTTAATGGATGTAGTGTTGATCAACATAGGGTACTATTGGCTGATCACCCAGAAGTGCTCATAAGATATGCCAGACTTACGAACTTAGTGCCGGGTTGTCCTTTTCAAAGAAATTATGAACTGCTCATGGTCTTGAGCCAGAATTGATATTTTACTGAATATTGTTTTTGTAAAACGTTTTGAAGGAAAATAAGTGCTATTTTGAATTATCGATAGTACTTCATAACTATTATCCAGTTATTAAAGATATATGATTCCTGTGTTTCAAGCATGTTGTTTAAAAGAAATTGTTGTACTTCCTGAGCTTGTTTTGCTCAGTCTTGCTTGAACCAATTGAATACAGCTAGGACCGAATGAACCGAGGATTCTGACAAGGTTAAAGGCAAGACGAAGATGAATGATTAGTTTACCTTGTAATAAACTAGTAAGTTGTATATATTATAATATGATGAACAAAGAATGTAATGGTTTTAGAACCTGGGAACGGGATGTAATATTATTAATGTAATAAGAATGTCGTTGATAAACACATTTTCATGTCGTTTCAATAGAATGAATGTACAGTTATGAGTACCGTGTAGCACTATCTGTCGGGTTGAAAGATACCCAGATTTGGGGGCGTCACAGGTTGGTATCAAAGCATTAGGTTATGAAACTTAAGAGGGGAAGAACCTTAGGCTAATAACCTCATTAAGGAAGAAAAGTCCAAAGGAAGTAAACTCAATCTTTACTTCAGTTGAATGAGTTAATAAGGTATTGAGGAAGCTCGGTACCGAAAGATTTAAAAGATGGAAAGTAACCCTAAATAAATTAAATGTGATTTGTGCTTATACTATGGTATGTTATGTACTAATCAACATGTTATATGTTATTGATGGATGTCGATCGATAGCTTGATGTATAAAGATATACACGCGGTGAGCGAAGAAGTTGTGAACAGAGTAGAGCATGTACCTATGCCGGTGGCGGGGGTACCATTAGTGATTCTAGAGGAGTCAGAGATAGTGGAGTACTTTTCTGAGGAGGACTACTCCGAAGGAGATATGGATATAGCGTCATATCTTAATATGATGGTCTATGAGGAGGAGGAAATGGAGGTAACATCGGTTAATACTGTGGAACCTACACTAGAGTCAATACCTCCAGATGCAATGAGAGCATTGTATCTGGTAGTGCTTGACAGGAATGTGCAACTGATTACAGTTGTGCAGAATCAGAGTGAAGAGATTAATTATATCCATGAAGCTAAGGTGTCTGCAGAAGAATATTTTGAGTTAGAAAATGATAGACAGGTGCTTATGAAAGAGCAGGTTAGGGACTATAAGGAAGAGGCCGATAAGCTTCGTAAGAAACTGATTAAGAGAGACCGGAAAATAGCACGGATGTCTTACATCCATGAGAGTGCTCATAAGGATTTCAAGCTTAAAGTTGCTTGTTATTCCATAGAGTCGGGGTAGACTCGACATACTATTAGTCAGGATACTATAACGAGGATTGCGAATGAGAAACACGAGGACGTTGTTATGCATTATTAGAAGTCTAGAGTTATAAGTATGTGTGTAGTGACGTAAAACCCTCTTTTGTAAAAAAAAGGTAGTCACTTTGTAAATCCCAACTTTTGAGAAGTTCAATTGTAGGATAGAAATGTAATAGCCTTGGGCTATGTAAGCAAATTATAAATAGTTTTGACTATAAAGAAGAATATGAATATAATGAAGTTTTCATTTAATATGCTTTGTTATGGTATGGGTTGTTATGAGATGAATAATAACGAAATAAGTAAATAGATAATAATGAAATTCTATTTAATCAGTAAATGATGTTAAGAAGAAGACAACACAATTAGGAAGTAGAATCACGTAATGAAAATCAAGGGGTCAAAACAACCCTATGCAAGAGTTTGTAAAATTATTAATGGTTGTATTTAACTAAACTGGGGGTAGAGTACCTGCGCAACCTAGGTTAGCCAGAACGACTACCTTTAAAGAATTTAAAAGCGTAGGTTCGCTGGAGTTCAAAGGAACGACGGACCCATCAGAAGCCTAGACATGGGTAATAGAAATAGAGAAGGCGTTTGTTATTATAAAATGTAGGTGAGGCGCAAAAGACTTCTTTTGTGACTTACATGATGAAAGGGGAAGCCAACTTTTGGTGGGAGGCTCACCAGGGTGGGGCTAGATCAGATACGGTAACGTGGGAACAATTCAAGAAGGTTTTCTTCGAGAATTATTTCCCTACAAGCATGTAAGGGAGGATAGAGATTACGTTCTTAGAACTTAAACTAGGGGACATGATGGTTCCCCTGTCCGCGGCTAGATTCAATGAATTGGAAAGGTTTGCTCCACACCAAGTGGACACTAAGGAGAGGAATGCTCGTATGTTTGAGCAGGGCCTAAAACTCTGGCTCCATAGTTGGATTTCTATTTTCCAGAGTATTTCCTGTGGGACTATTTTGGAAAAGGTGATTATAGCCGAGGGTGGTAGTGAGGCGTTGACTCAATATCACAAAGAGTGGGAGAATAAGAGCAAGGGAAAGGGATGAACCAAGGCAGAGAGTGCCAGGGGTAATGATAGTAAGCCAAAAAGAAAGAATTTTAACTCCGGGAATACTGGAGTGGGACAAGGGGATCCTAAGCGTAAGATTGAAGTGTGTAAGACATGTGGGAAGACTCATCTAGGAGTCTGTCTGAAAGGGATTATAAGTACCTTTAAACGTTAAGGTAGAGAATCGGGAAATAACTTTCATTAATTATATTCGTTGAAAAATTTTCAAGAATAAGGAATGTAATAAGTATCGATAGATAAGTACCGAAAATGTTGAGAGAATTTGAAGTAATTCTCGGTATGAATGGGTTGATTAATCATAGAACTATAATAAATTGTTAAGATAAAAAAGTTTGAATTTTCGGTTTTCTAAGTAACCCAAGGTAGTATTTTATGGTAATAAAATACCGCGACGCTCTCATTTTTTAACGGTGACGCAAGTTAGGAGGATGTTAAGGAATAGGTCATTACGGTTGCGTATCCACTATCGTAATAGGAGTAAGTTAGCGGTTAAGAATAAATACCCATGGCCCAGGATCGATGATCTATCTGATCAATTGAAGAGGGCAAATAATTTTTCTAAGATAGATTTACGTACGGGGTATATTCGATTGAAAATAAGGAAAAAGGAGGAGGTACCTAAGATGACATTAAGAACTCGTTATAGTTATGACAAGTTTCTAGTTATGTCAATTGGGTGGACTGATGTACGGAAGTTAGATTTTTTTTAAGAGGCGTTGAGCAAGTCGGGGGTAAATTGATAGATACCCTTATGAGGTGGTATGATTAAAAGTACCATTAGCGTCACAAGTTGGTATTGTCGAAATGGGAAGTGAGAAAAAAAATAGTTTTCAGGAACTAAAAACGGAAGTTAAGTGAGGTACTTATATTGTCTCTATCAGATGATATGGGGAATTTTGTAGTGTATATCGATGTTTCGCATAGATGGTGAGATTGCGTGCTTATGTAGAATGGCAAAGTCATTAAGTATGCATCACGCCAGTTAATGGATTATGAGATGGTTTATCCTACTTATGATCAATAATTGGTAGCTGTAGTTTTTGAATTAAAAATTTGAAGATAGTATTTATACGGGGTGAAGTGTGAGATATACACAGACTCCAAGAGTCTGAAATATATCTTCACACAGAAGGAGTGTAATATGCGGTAAAGAAGGATTGTGATATTTTATATCATACAGGGAAGGAAAGTGTAGGAGCCGACGCATTAAATACGAAGGGTTGGGAAAAGCTATCAATGTTAGCGACTCAAAATAAGTTAATAATGGAAATGGCGAAAACGGAGTTAGAGATTAAATAATGGAATGAAGTGGTAGAAATGTTATTCACAGCGTAGACTTAATCCAGGTTACTTGAACGAGTTAACTAACTACAACTAGGTAATGAGGAATGTACGCGAATGAAGAAGATGATGCATGATGAAGAGAAGATCAAGTATAATCTTGTTTTGAAGGAGGAATTTGAGTTCCAGATAATTCTAAGTTAAAAGCTAATGAAAGGGTAATAACGTAATGTGTCAATAAGTATTTAAACTTCCAACTCAAATTATTGATAGGAAGTAACAAGTCATGAAAAATAAGATAATACCTTCGTTGAAGGTGAAATGAAAGAACCACAATGTCGAAGAAGCATTGTGGAAACTTGAGATTAAAATAAAGGAAAATGTTTCCTCAAATTATTAGCGTGTTTCTGGGGACAGAATCCTTATAAGAGAAGAGTGTAACACCTCAGAAAATTTGGATTTTTGAGAATTAAATTTTTATTTTTATTATGTGGATTAAATGAATTTAATTAATTATTTATGGGAGTAAGCTAATTGAAGGTCGTTCTATAACCTAGACATATCGGAATGTCATAATATTTTAACTATGTGGTAGAAGTAAAGTGTTTGAATTTCCAAGACGAAAATAAAAGGTTTCCGAATTTTTTTTTTGAAAAACATTATTCACGCATTTCTGCTCATGAATTATTTTTGAATTTCCGAGAAATACGTAATGCTAGAATATCGAGGTGAGATGGAATATCCAATAATATTTTAGTTATGGGAAACACAGTTTTTCGCCTACTGACTTAAAACCTAACGGTTAGGGAAAGTGAGTTCCGAGAAGGAATTTAAATGCATGTAATGAATTAAAGTAATGATTGTATAATACGTAAGTATTGTACGAAGTAATAAATATGAGTATGATACGAGTATGAATGAAGCATGGAATATCGTATATCAAATAAGTATACGAGTTAGAAAATGAGAATTATACGTAAATTATATGTTATAAGGCTTTAAGGCATATGTAATGGATTTATTGAATTGTGTAGAAAATTGTACTGACCAATTGGGATGATAATAAAGCCCAATACGAATTAATGTTAAAGCCCAAATATAGGAATGGTTAAGTCCAATGTAATTTAATGAACAAGCCCAAGTGTTTGTTTAATTGCAAGCCAATGTATAAGTTAGATTAATTAAACCTTAAGCACAAAGTAAGAATCCAATAGATTAGGAAGATCCATGGGGCAACCCATGATCACATGGGTGATCTTGGTGACCAAGAAATAAGTGTGATGAGCAAGTAGACTTAAGGGTTAAGCAAAGGATAAGTTAGGTAGACTTAATGGCTAAGCAAGAGATAAGTTATGTAATGACCAAGCAAACTTAAAAGCTAAGTAAAGTGCTTAAGTCTGGTGGCCAAGTTTACTTAATAAGCTAGGTAATGAATAGTAAGGAGGTGGAGTGGCTTAATGACCAAGTAGATTTAATGGCGAAGTGTTGTGGGAAGCAAGTTAACTTAGTGTTTAAGCTAGGAATAGTAAGGAGGTGATTAAGGAGGTGGGATGGCCTAATGACCAAACTACCCTAACCTAGAAAGTCCTATAAATAGCAAGCTTTGGATTTTATTTATTCATTGTTCAAAAACTTGTTATGAAACAAGGAAGAACTTGTAAGAACTTGTTTTATGTTGAAATAATAAGGTTGTATAATAATAAGAAGTAAGGATGATGGTTAAAATATTTAAGCTATGATAAGTCATGCAAAGTGAATTCATAAGTAGTTCATACTTTTACAAGTTATAGACTTATGAAGAACAAGTTATAACTTATCATCTCAATAAGTTAATGAAGTATGTATGTCAAGATGTTAATATGATGGATTGAATCCATTTAAAATGATGAACAAATCATAAGAAATGAAGTTAAGGCGAAATTTACGAGTTTGGACGATAATCTTAGAATTCGTGAAATTCTCGGAATGGAAGATAAATTTTGATATTTAGCTTTGAAACATTGGTTTTCAATGGAGACAAGTATATTTGGCATTATAGAGTTACGGACTCGAAAATGACCGGATTCTGACTTTGAATGAAGAAACGAGCATTGAACATTCACGAACGTTTAGCGTTTTCGTTAAAAATAAACTAATAGGTGAATTTTTAGCAAACTAAGTCAATTACATAAAATTCTTACATGAACGTGTAGAGTATGTAATTTGTGAACCGTGGGGTTTTGAACGAGCCAATTCGGACTTATAACGAAGAAGTTATGAGTACGGGAGTTTCGTAAAATTTTCAAATTTTGCAAACTAGCTGAGGCACAGAGTTGGCGCCGCAGCGCCAACCCAAGGCCAAATGGGTGGCGCAGCAGCGCCGTAATAGTGTCAGGGCATACTGCTAACTCGTGTCGCAGCGCGAGATGAAGAGCTAAGTGTGGCGCTGCGGCGCCAGTCCCAGAGTTTAGACAGACAAGAATGTTTACAAGTATAGAATGAAAGAGAACTCATTAGCAATGAACTAAGGTGTAAATAAAACATTGTTAAGGCATTGTTAGACACTTAATGTATAATGATTAAAGATTAATAATCAATTGAAGATGAACGTAATGAGAACAATGTAATGTGCTAAGCCGGCTATAGAAATTTGTTGACCAAGTTGATTATGAATCCAATGGTTTGCAATATCAGTATAGATTATGTAATTACTTAATGAACATGATAAGACCTTTCCTAAATCACTGTTATTGTGATGACTTTAGAAATTTAATGTTGTTTAATGAGTAGTTAAACGACGAACGTAAAGTATAAGGAACGTAAACTATATTCAATAATGATAATGACTATAACATTGAGAGTTATAACTAAATGTTGTTAGATATTACGTAAACGTAAACGGAATGCAATAAAGTGTACTTAACAAATGACGATCGAGTTTCAAATAACGTAGGAATGTTAGTAAGCCGTAAAGAAGGATGTGTTCTATTAATGAAGTAAATCCACATAAGACATAGAAGAAAAAGAAGTTGGTAAGAATGATGTAAAGATAATGGCAAGCCAGAACCAATAGTAACAAATCTAATGTATGATTAGATTGAGAAGGAGGGTGTGATTCATTAGGAACCATGTATGTTCATTCATGACCTAATGTAGTATGTTATGTGGTTATGTATTATAGAGACCGTAAAGACTGAAAAGAAAGTTATTTTTACTGTAGCAGACGCTGAAGGCAAGTTTTTCTTAAACACTTGTCTAACCTTCGTGTTAGCCAAGTTTTCCGTGATTCATGCTATGAGATGCATGAACTATTTTACTATAGGGTCGATGCCAATTTTATCTCGGCTAGACTAATCTTGAAGAGTTGATTGATTTATTTACAAGTCTTTCAAATATAGAATTGTTAACGCTATCCTACGCCAATTATTTGGTACGGATTCAAGGTAAGCCTGAGTATGAATAAACAAATGTATTTTTCATCGATTATTCGATGGGCACGTGAGGTTGCCAAAACTTAAACGTATATACGTTTAATGGATGTAGTGTTGATCAACATAGGGTACTATGGGCTGATCACCCAGAAGTGCTCGTAAGATATGTCGGACTTACGAACTTAGTGTCGGGTTGTCCTTTTCAAAGAAATTATGAACTGCTCATGGTCTTGAGCCAGAATTGTTGTTTTACTGAATATTGTTTTTGTAAAACGTTTTGAAGGAAAATAAGTGCTATTTTGAATTATCGATAATACTTCATAACTATTATCTAGTTATTGAAGATATATGATTCTTATGTTTCAGGCATGTTGTTTAAAAGAAATTGTTGTACTTGATGAGCCTATTATGCTCACTCTTGCTTGAACCATATGAATGCAGCTAGGATCGAACGAACCGAGGATTTTGACAAGGTTGAAGGCAAGACGAAGATGAAGGATTAGTTTACCTTGTAATAAACTAGTAAGTTGTATATATTATAATATGATGAACAAAGAATGTAATGGTTTTTAAACTTGGGAATGGGATGTAATATTATTAATGTAATAAGAATGTCGTTGATACACACATTTTGATGTCGTTTCAATAGAATGAATGTACAGTAATGAGTACCATGTTGCACCATCTGTCGGGATGGAAGATACCCGGATTTGGCGGCGTCACACTTTCGCCGTTATTTTTATTAAAAGATATTTTTGTCGTTTTCTCAATCCGACAATAATTTCGTTATGGGGTCCACCAATGATTGTGCCATCGTACGAAAATTCCCTGTTAAAACGAATATTTCCCGACCAATCGAATATTATATACAACTTGCGTACTTTGCAAAATTTTTAAATATTACCCACAACTATAACATTATATTAAATTCACTCCATAATATTCAAAAATGATATTTATAGAAAATTCATCTTTATTCATAAAAGTTGGGGTCTTGCAACCTCCCCTTCTTATTAAATTTTGCTCTCGAAATTAGGGTATGTACCTGGTATGTCGAAGAGGTAAGGATACCTTGATTTCATTTAAGATTCTAACTCTCAGGTCATTTCCTCAACATTGTGGTATTTTCAACAAACTTTGACTTGAAGTATAACCTTGGAGCGTAGAATATGTTCCTTCTTATCCAAGATTTTAACAGGAACCTCTTCATACGTTAAATCTTCCACTATTTCGTCCGGTTCTAACTCAATAATGTGGTTCGAGTTTTCCACATATTTACGAAACATGGATATGTGAAAAATGTTATGAACAGGAGACATACTTGGCGGTAAAGCGAGTCTATAGGCCGCAGTTCCTACTCGATCAAGGATTAAAAATGGGACAATGAATCGAGGATTGAGCTTTCCTCTCTTTCCAAATCTCGTAACTCCTTCTCATGGAGTAACACGTAACAACACATGATCTCCACTATTGAATTCCATGTCCTTTCGATGAAGATCAGCATAACTCTTTTGTCGATCTTGTGAGGTTTTTATACGTTGTCGGATCGTTTGAATCTTTTTTGTAGTCATACGTACCAACTCCAGTCCCAACAACATTGCTTCACCCACTACATCCCAGCATACTGGAGAACGACACTTTATTCCATACAACGCCTCGAATGGAGCCATGCCAAAACTTGCTTGATAACTATTGTAGTAGGAAAACTCCACCAATGGTAAGAACTTGTCCCAACTTCCTTTGAAGTCAAGGACACATAGTCTTAATAAATCTTCAAGAGTTTGAATAGTCCTTTCTGACTGCCCGTCTGTTTGAGGATGATAAGCTGAACTAAATCCTAAATCCGTGACCATAGCTTTTTGCAAACTAACCCAACATCTTAAAGTGAATCTTGGGTCTCGATAAAAAACTATGGATACTGGCATACCATGCAGTCTTACAATCTCATTTATGTATATACGAGCAAGACGTTCAAGTGTATAAGTTTCTCGTATAGGTAAGAAATGAGCAGACTTGGTCAATCTATCAACAATGACCCAAATTACAACTATGCCTTGAGAAACCTTGGGAAGACCAGTAACGAAATCCATGGTAATGTGCTCCCACTTCCATTCTAGAATTTCAAGTGGTTGCAATGGGCCTTTTGGTACTTGATGCTTCGCCTTGACTCATTGACATTAAACACCTTGAGATAAACTCCGCTATCTCTCTCTTCATATTGCTCCACCAAAATGTATGTCGAATATCATGATACATTTTGGTACCCCTAGGATGGATTGCAAACGGTGTGTTGTGCGCCTCCATCATGATTTTATACTTTAAATCAGGATCGTTAGGAACACAAAGTCTGAAGTTGACTCGAAGTATTCCTTCTTCATCGATTCTTGTTTCTGGCATAGCATCTTCTTGCACTTTCTTCCTCATACGCATCAGCTTCAGGTCTGTAGCTTGAGCAGCTTTAACTTTATCGATTAAAGTCGGTTCTACTCGTATATTCGCCATCATCACATAGGTCCCTGGAGTCTTTAACTCTATCTCCATCCTTTGCAAGTCATATAAAATGGGCCTTTGCATTGACAATATCGCACTTGTACCCGCATATGATCTTCTACTCAATGCGTCAGTTACCACGTTCGCTTTTCCAGGATGGTATTGGATGGTGTGATTATAATCTTTCAACAATTCAAGCCAACGTCATTGTCGCATGTTGAGTTCTTTTTGAGTGAATAAATATTTGAGGCTTTTATGATTAGTATAGATCTCTACCTTCTCTCCATACAGGTAATGCCTCCAAATCTTTAGTGCAAAAATGACTACTGCCAACTCTAGATCATGAGTTGGATAATTCCTCTCATATTCTTTATTTTGTCATGAGGCATAGGCTATGACTTTCTGATGTTGCATGAGAACACATCCTAACCCTTTGTCCGAAGCATCACTATAGATGACAAATCCCTCCGAGCCAGATGGTGTTGTCAGAACAGGTGTTGAAATGAGTCTCCTCTTGAGTTCTTGAAAACTCTTCTCACATTCCTCACTCCAACCAAGTTTTATATCTTTCCGAGTCAGCTTAGTTAATGGATTAGCGATTCGAGAAAACCCTTATATGAATCTCCGATAATAACCAGCTAAGCCGAGAAAGCTACGTACTTCGGTCACTGATTTAGGTTGCTCCCAGCTTTGAATAGATTCAATCTTTGCTGGGTCAACAGATATTCCATGACTTGATACTACATGCCTAAGGAATACTACTTCCTCGAGCTAGAACTCGCATTTCTTTAACTTGGCATAAAGCTTGTTTTCACAAAGCTTTTAGAGTATTAGCCTCAAGTGCTTCTCATGATCTTCATGGCTTTTGGAGTATATGAGGATGTCATTAATAAAGATGACCACAAAGTGATCCAAATATTCCTTGAATACTCGGTTCATCATATCCATGAAGGTAGCAGGAGCATTAGTCAATCCAAAAGACATGACTAGGAATTCATAATGCCCGTACCGAGTTCTGAAAGTCATTTTTGGAATGTCATCAGTTTTAATCTTTAACTGATGATATCCGGAACGAAGATCAATCTTTGAAAAGAATTTAGAGCCTTGCAACTGGTCAAACAGGTCATCAATACGAGGTAACGGGTATCTATTTTTGACAGTGTCATGGTTCAACTCCCGATAATCAATACAAAGTTGCATACTCCCATCTTTCTTCTTCACAAATAGAACAGGAGCACCCCAAGGAGACGTACTAGGATGAATGAAACTGATGTCTAATAATTCCTGCAGTTGGGTCTTTAACTCCTGAAGTTCAATAGGAGCCATTCGATATCAGGCTTTGGAAATGGATTTTGTACTAGGTTCAAGGTCGATACAAAATTTAATGTCACACTCTGGGGGTAGGCCAGGAAGATCTTCAGGGAATACGTCAGGAAATTTATTAATAATATAAATATCATTCAAAACTGATGTATTTTTATTTAAATATGTGGCATGAGCTAGGAAAGCTTGACATCCGTTTTTTAATAAACGAATAGCTTTATGGCTTGAGATGACAGTGATTGATTTTAATGGTTTGGTTGCTTGAATTCGTATAATAGGTTGGTTAGGAATATGAAAGCTTATAACCGTACGAAAATAATCATTTTTTGCTTGATGAGTAGTTAACAAATCAATCCCTAGAATTACGTCAAATGCAAGTATTTTCAATGAAATAAGATTGACAGGTAATGTGAGGGTACCAATTTGAACCAAACAAGACTTATAAACAATTGATGTAATGAAGGTTTCTCCCAACGGAGTTTCAACAGATAAGTCAAAGTCTAATTTCTCCGGAATCAAATTTAAACATTGAGCACAAGTAGGAGAAATAAAAGAATGGGTAGAACCAGTATCAAATAAGTTATATACTTCGCTAGAGTTTATGATAAGCTTACCCGTGATGACCTCATTCAGGTTCCTTGCTTTCTGGGAGGTCACAACAAATGCTCTCCCTTGAACTACCGGCTTTGACTTTTCTGGGACGACCTTTGGTGCCTCCATCACTACACCAAAAATGGCATCTAGTTAAGGATAAATCCTTCACTAAAGGCCCTATATCACTTACAAGTGATTTATTGCAAAGAAATATTTCCTTCACATGATTGCTCGCATTAGACCTCTTCGCAATTGGGTATTATTCGCTAAGTAGTAACTAAATATTTTTTGTGAAGGATATATTCTGAACAACTTTATTATTCACAAATTGTATTTGGTAATGGAATATTGCGATTTAGTGAAAGATTTGTTTCCTTCATAAATAATATTTTCAGAAGGACTATTTGAAATTAGTGAATAACTTTATTCCCTCACAAATAATATATTGTGAAGAATAAATTTATTTAACGAGAGAAAATTTTTCTTCACTAATTATAAATTGAGAATGTATTTTCAAATTAGTGAGGGAAATAATCCTTCATTGATGACTAATTAATTAACTAGAAAAGATTTAGTGAGAAAAATAACACTTCATTAAAATCCATTTCTCAAGTAAAATCCTTCACAAATTCTAAATTTGTAAATAAAAAATTAATTGATAAATAATCAAAATTCATTGAAAATTATAATTAATTTTCAAATCACTGATTTTATATTTATTATTATTATTACTATTATTATTATTATTAATTGCTATAATAAATATTAAATTTAATATTTCAAGTTAATATAAATGTCATACATGTTTTAAACTAATTGATAAACTAATGCATAAAGAGCCAATAATTAAAACTAATACTCCATATATAAATAGATAATGCTCAAGTCACGATAAGTACATAATTTTTTATTATATCTTGATCTCCCAAAGATCATAGTACTTACAATATAATGTTTAATAACTAACACAAGAAAACTGAAAGAATAATAACGAACTAGATGGAATGAAGTGTACATCATGTCTTCATCATCGAAATCAAGGTTGAACCTGTAAATTTTCTGCTACAAAAGAAACACCAAAATTCAATTTCAATAAGATGAGCATTGTGAACTTAAATCAACATTAGATTTGTAAGATGTAAATCCACCACTATGCCAATATACAAGTTTAATATTAACTTAACTGGATGCATTAAAGCAATGAGATAGAAGAATCAACGAAAAGAAATCACACAATCAGTAACTCTAATCTATTTGCATTCCAAACTAACAAAAGAAAAAAGACAGGGATGTCGAAACTATCCACAGTACAAGGGGTAAAAAACCGAGAAAAGTATGGGAAGCCGATACTATCCACAATACAAGGATCAATTTGGCAATCCAAGAGTAACTTATGACAACTAATAACAACAAGTTATAAAGTGCTCACGATACACACCAATTAAAGTAATTTTAAACTTATCATATCCTTAATAGCTATGTACATATGTTGTAAAGCATAGCACAAGAGAGTAATAGTATTTTTATTTTTACAGATAAAAGAGAAAGAGCGATTGTATCAACCTTCTCGTGCTGCTTCTTTGAGTATTCAGCTCCAGAATCATGATGCCCACTTTTATCCTTTCTTTTCTCCTTGTCCTTTCCTTTGTCCTTGTCTTTACTTCGATCTTTATGACGATGTTTATGCTTCTTGTGCTCATTATCCTTCTCCCTATCTTTATCCTTGTGCTTTTTATATTTTTTCTCCTTGTCTTTGGACTCATATTTGGATTTTCCAGCTATAGTAGGAGCAGACTAAAAAAAATAGGATACAAATGGCCAAAACAGAACCTGAGTCATCACTAAAATCACTGAAATCTATAAAAGCCTTGGAAATAGATTTCTTACAGTTGGCAGATCAACTGGCACAGTTTCCCTTAATTGAAAAGCTTCACTAAGGACGTCTAGGTCAAAAGGTTGTATGCGTGCATTTCTCTCTCTAGAAAAGGATGTACTTTGAATGAGATGATCCAATTGCATCCCTTCCCCTTTCCTGATTTCTGTGTCTCCCACCACATTGTAAAGGTAGTGTGTGTTTGAAATTGACAAAGGAAGTGACCTATTGTAGAAGAACTCATGGTGAGGCAGCAACTTGTAGCGATATATAAGATCCACAGCCCCCGTAAGTTCTTTTGGCCCTAATTTTCCACATAAGGCCAACTTGATCACAATTACAAAAAAAAAAACTGAAAGAAACCGAAAAACAGAGAATCTTACAACAGAGAAGCATGCCTCAATCTGCAAGGCATATGCTTCAAACCTTCACCAGAATACCCTAAATGCTCTGTCTTTGTAATAACTAATTAGAAGGTGCCCTTTAAAGAAACATGCCATGACAAATGAAATTTATAATAAAAAGAAAAAGAGGAAAAAGGTTACAAGTTATTAACAGCTGAAGCTTCCAAAAAGTTGGTCTATATAATAAATTGCTCTTCAGTAAAATCAGCCTGATTTTTTAGTCACCGATATTACCAAAGAGAAAGCATAAACTTGAAAAGATGCGGCAATGTTGGTCAAATCACATGTTTGTAAGCATCCATATGCAATACACAAAAGAGCTACTACTTTAAAGGTCTTACCTTTTCCAAACTTCTTGCTTTCGGGATCCATCAATCAGTGTATCAAACAAGGATAAACCATTATCGCCTGAGACTACTGCTCATAAGAAACAGAAGATTCAATAACTATCCAAATTAATGATGCACCAACACTTCAATTGCATAACTCACATAAGATTACAGAATCATACATCCATATATGGGAAAACCTTTGTCACTGTAAAGAATTAAAGAAAGCTACTCTAAGAACATGTAACCATAGAGCAGAATATAACCGTCATCATTGCTAGGTAACTACCAAGAATAATGTCGATTGTAAAAATCTCAACCAGCTGTTCGGCAGAGGAGATGGTTTTACCATGTCCTTTGATATTGTCATAATGGTACCTGGAATTAAACAAATGCAAGTTTGAGGAGAAGCAATTAGTGAGGTGTTCCTCTGAAGAGTTTCAACTTCATCAGGGTAGACTGAATATTAAACAATACAAGAGGTAAGGAAGGAGTGAATGAGATTGTCACACTGCCAGAAAATAAATATTTATACAAACAAATGGCTTGATAATTAACATTTTCCCCTTGATAATTATTATTGTACAACTCTATCTGGTACTTAAAATGTATGCGATCAGACAAACATCTGACAACCAAAAAATTTGTATGTGAGAGTGAAGAGGCTTTTTTGTGGGGGAAGAAAGAACTAACCATCATTGAGGATTGCAATGATGAGCACCATAAAAGTCGGAAAGTCAAATTTCCATAGCAGGGCAAGCAGCATAAAGCCAAGCTGCCACAAACACAACGAAGCAGAAGGGTATGTTAATATAATGCAGTTTAAAAATAATCTCTAATATGACGCTTATAACAGAGGATCCCAAATAATGGCTATGAGATGCCATTTATAGGACAACGTCTCCCAGATTCACAACCTAGCTCAAGCAGTGAAGGCATCAACATACTATTATTCATCATGAAGCCAATAACTGTGCAGGAGTATAAATGACCATAAAATCTAATAAGTACCAGAAAGCATGTACAGCTTAAAATTAAAAGATTATTAATAAATAAATTTATAAGAGGGGGGAAGATTAATCAACATATGCATCACAGCCACAGAACACTGCTAGTGAATTTACATGAGATGTTAACACATACTTTTGGAGTGATATTTTACAAGTACATTATAATATTAGATATTAAACAGATAATAATTTGGGAATTGTCTTTCTGATATTCAGGTTTTATAGTACGTCTCCCCACCAAACCCATGTTGGATGACAATCATTGACTAAAACCATAAAAAGAATGCACCTGTGATCATTTTAACATTTACTCCAAGATTTAAAGCCCTCCTTATCGTCTCTGAACTGTCATGCCCGGGTGGATCAAAGAGAGGCATGAGACCTATAAATTGCCAAGGTCCCCCAGCACTCTCTTTCCTCCCTTCTTGAACTTCCTGCATGGTATAAAGGACAAATGCCTAATTTTAAAGTATATAGCAAAATAGAAGATAGGAGATATTTCAATTTACATCACATACATAGGATCATAAAATAGAAAGAAAAACAATTTATCTGGTATGCTATAGCAAGTGACCGCAAACCTCGGTCCGCAAATTTATCAATTATAGCATAAACCCTATGCTCTATATCTAACTTATTGTGAGCGAGATTTAGAATCTAAAGCCATATCAAAAGAAAATATTAGGTTAATTGACTGGAAAAGAAAAGATATGGTTACACAAATAAGCATGCTCGGACTGATACCTGCTCTGGACCTTTGTTGACCCTATGCATTCTACCTTCACTGTCGAGATAAGTCAAAGTTGTACGCTTGTTAGTGGGATTGAAAAGATACGATTACACAAATAAGCATGCTCAGACTGTATGCTTCAAAAAGGAAAATACCCACGTGGGCCAGAGCACAACAAACCAAGTGTAGACAACGGAATCCACGCGTGCAATTAACCCAGTGCTAGTACAAATACATACCTACATCAATTCAATTATAAACATTGTACAACTATTACAAAGTTTAGCCAATTTTGCCCCCATGTGCAATTTACAGTACATAGCAACATCAATTCAATTACAACACAACAATTTCCCAGTGCTAGTACAAGTACATACCAACATCAATTCAATTACAAACATTGTACAGCTATTACAAAGTTTAGCCAATTTTGCCCCTTGTGCAATTTACAGTACATAGCAACATCAATTCAATTAAACATACAGGGACACAACTACTAAGTTTTACACTTGCACAAAATCCTTGAGTAATATACACGAGTAATCCGACTTTAGACCAAGGCATGTAGCTGATAAGTGGATTTTACTCCTACTTATTGAATATTAATTACGCGAATTATGCCAATCTCAAGTCCATTCTAGTATGTTTTAGTTGCATTTCATGTTATTTTGCAGTGCATATATTTAGAACTCCTTTGGTGGAACAATTGCAGGAAATGGCTACTTTGGTGGTGCTAGGTGGCATGAGGCTGATGTAGGTGGCATGAGGTTGGCGGATGCATGGAATGAAGGTATAATGGAGCAAGGAGACCAAGCATGGAAGGAATGAGCAGCAAGACAAAGCGATAACAGAAGCAGTATTACAGAACCAGAACCAGAATCCACAGACTGCAAGTCGTGCGGCCGCGCGACATATTAGGCCTGAGGGCGCGCGCCCGCGCGAGAGCCCGACTGGACATCATGACTTACTACAAGTCTCGCGCCCGCGCTAGGAATTCACTGGATGGGTGCGCTGTCGCGCACGATGGTTACTGATGCTGAGCTGTTTATTTTAATTTCTAATTTTTAAGGGTTGTAATTGGTTTTAAAAACGAGATTTGACTGGTGTCGGACATAACTTTCAAATCTTGGATAATTTTTACGTATTTTCATATCGTAACTAGGGTTTACACAGTGGGAGAGATTCCAACGAAGAACGAAGCCAAAACTCCATCTTTTCTAATTCTTCTTGGGATTTTCTGTCATTGTGGATTTTTATTATTGTTTAACTGGATTTTTATGAGGAATTAAACGTTGATATTGGTTTCCAATCTGCAATTGAGTTTGATCGTTATATCCTTCATCTTTCAATTGTTTGCTTGATAATCATGTTTAGCGTTGATCCCATAATGGCTTTTGGTTCAGTCATGAACTAAACTCCATTATGGGATTCTAACGGATTTTAATATGTAGTTTAGTTGCATGCTTGATTACTGGGGTTGTTTTACACATCATATGGAAATTCTATTATCATTGTTTTACATGTATGAATGCCTGATCACCATTCGTTTCAGTATTCACATGGAATTGACAATGAACATGCGAGTATGGATTGTAGTCATGATAGCATACATATATGGGGCTGTTTTATATGGCTTGTGTATTTCGTGAATGAGATAGACATATACTTATTCTCCGTATGAATTAAATTCAATTTAATTGCAATTTTACATAGACATATAGTGATTTTGGTTATATTGATGATTACATGGAGTCTATCATTTGTGGATGTTGTGTAAGTAGGTCACAGTGCATTGAAAAATGGCTAGGACTCTATTAGTGCTCTTGACTATTTTCATGTGATATGTGAACGTTCTTGCATGATAGTGGTAATTAGATGAAATATTAAATGAAGTTAGGATGCCATTATTTCCAGATTTTATTTATTCCATTTTTATTCTCATTTTAGTTATTATTTGCAGTGAGAATAAACCACACTTTTGATCTTTAGTTTAAGCATATAAAGAATAGTGATTGAATTGATGAGTAATAGTTTAAAATTGACAACTTTCTCTGTGGGATCGATACTTTACTTACTCTGTATTACTTATTGACACATGTATGCTTGCATGAGTTAGAGCTCTTTTATCAGAATTGAAAAAGAGGCAACAGTAGCCCATTCACTTAGATACCCACAACTAGGCAACACATGCGAAAGTGATAGAGACCAGGTTTAACATTTATTCAACTGCTCTGTTGAAATAATGTTAGAGTAGGTTTAGTTGCCTTTTTTAACCCTATGGTCAACCATAATTGAACCATGACTCCATGAGTGATTTTTTTTCTTTTTCCTATTTTTTCCATCTATTTTTTCATCTACAATAGTAACTACTACAAGAAAAAGGTTTATCAGCGACCGCCTATCAACGACTGCAGATGGTTGCAGATATCTATCAGCGACCGCATGCGTTCGCTGATAGTCGTTGCACAAATTCTGGTCCCTGGGATGCACATCAGTCACCGCAATTAGCGACCGACATATCTGCGACCGATATGAGCGACCGAAATGACAAATCCAGTCGATAAGCTGAGTCAGCATGGTCCAGGGCCAAAGCTGACGTGGTCCATATGGCAGCGACAGGTATCATCGACCACATGATACCCACAAATATTTAGTCGTTGCTAATAACTATCAGCGACCGCATGCGGTCACTGTTATGGAAAAAAATAAAAAATAGATTTTTGCTATTTTGTAGAATTCCCAAAAACATGTACCTGTTTTGTACCTGCTTTATCCCAACACACATACCCAACAACAACATACACAACAATATAAACATCCATCGTCCACCAACACATACACCAAACTAGTATATAAACCTTTAAAAACAAATATGATTTGAATAAATATAATAACATTTCAAAACTTTTTTAAGTAACATACAAACATCCAAATAATGAATATACAAGTACAAGCTTATACTATAACTACAAAACTAATCTAAAGCAGGTACGTCAAGCATCACCGCCTCCTTGATCTCCTTGTAATTAACAAAATAATAAAACAAGTTACAAATATATACTAACTATGTTAATATTGGTATATTACAACAATATATACAACAAATTGATTTTATACCTCGTCGCCATCCCCATGTTGTGATGTTGCTGCTGCCGCTACTGCTTCAGCTAACTCCTCAGCACTCAGAGCCCCTAGATGTCCACCCAGTATCTTCAGAAGATTGCGATCTCGACATATAGCTCTCACATAGTCAGTCGGAGTATGAACAGCTGGATGGCTCGATGATTGTGTAGACTGGATAGAAGAGCAGCCTGAGCCACTGAAGAATGGGCGTCGTCATTGTCCTTGACCTTTAATATAGTTTTTCTTCACAATAGACGCCCTCTCCCACAACTCTTGATCAATAGACGGACGGGGAGTGCCTTTAGGATAGCATTCATTCAATAAACGCTTATTAGTGTCCTGTCATCATGTTAATAATTAAATAGTTAAAAATAAATTAATTTTGTAAGCATTGATAAACAAGATCAAGTTGTTAAAATTTATTACCACTATCTGGATAGCCTCAGGCAGACCATCATGGGTGGCCACGTACACATCCAGCCAATGGATAGGCTGACCTTGAGATTGAGACTCCTATACAAAAAATAGCATAATATTACTAAGTAAAAATTTGATATATTTTCTACAATTCATGATTGTAAACATATTAAAACTTGTAAATACGTACCTTGGCAGTGATATGCTGCAACTGTGAAATACTACCGCCCTTATATGTCCCTTTAGCCTTTTCACCATCAGGTACACCCGAGGATCTGTTGGTGGCGGCAGTCTTTCATCTTTTCACCCAACTCTCAGCTCTCTATTGGGCACACATCTCAGCCCATATGGCCTGGGTGCACCACCAGGGGCTATGCTCGTGCATGTAATCTTCTCCCTGGCCTGGATGGTCGATCTTGGCATTGTGAAGGGCTTTTTGTCTTTCTTTATTCAAATTGTCTTTGGTACGGATCGCGCATTTCTGCCAGAATAATGTCTGTATCACTGAAGCCTGCGCGTCCTCCCATCTATATCTTTTCTGCAAATAAAATAACAATAATAACATTACTAAATAATTATATTAATATTATCTATCATAATTAAAAAAACATACCTGAAATTTTGCCCAAACAGCATCTTGTGTGCGATAGGTATGCTCGCCCACGTAATCACAGGTGTAGGTCAATTCTGTAAACACAACTGTGATATGCACTTGACGATCTTATTATCTGAAAAATTACTATTATATACAATATAAATTAGAATATATTAAAGCAATTTACATCTAAGTTATAATTCTTATGAATATTTTTCAAACTTATACTTATAATAGTTAAAAAAAAATTTGCCAGAGTCTCCCCTAGTCTCCCCTACAATATAAACTAGCCACATGCACGACGGCATGTATATATGGACATTTCTAGGCACCCAAGACACAAACCAAGAGAAATATACAAATTTTCAATACAATACGACCAAAACAATACCGATTAAATGCAAATTAAAGCAGTAAAAAATTTAGACCCATATACATTACCAATATAATATCAATCAAAACATTATCAATATACAATAAATGGAATCTTTAATGCTTATATATAAATGATATATGCGGGACGTACGTGTTATTCGGAGGAGGGCGAATCTGAATAAGAATCAGATCATCCGGATTAGTAGGGGCCTTGGGCACATGATTAGGCCCCCTACCAAAGCCGCGCTTTTTCTGCGCTGCTTCAGAAGCCATCTGTATATTACAAATTTCAAGATGTTATTATGAGTCATGTTTGATTACATGTATATATGACAATAAACATGATAGTGATATAAACATGTATATATATGAATATAAAATGACAATAAACAAAAGTTGTATTTAAATAGTTTTGTACATAAATATGACAGTGATATAAACATGTATATATATATGAATATAAAATGACAATAAACAAAAATTTCATTTAAATAGTTTAGTACATAAACATGACAATGATATAAAAAACATGTAATGCTAAACATACATTTCATTTGTTCAAGTGTCAATGTCTGATTCAGAATCTTCTTGTATACGTGTTGCAGATTCATAACCATCATCTGCTTCAGATTCAGTGTCAGATTTAGTCAATAACTCTTCCTCCTCAGTATCAATGTCATTTGACACAAGTATTGACTCAGGATCTAATTCATGTGGTTCATCTCCACCATCTAACTGGATTACTTCATTGTCGTCCCCCACATTTATTATAGTTTGACTATGAAGCATCTGCTCTTGGTAAATCTCCCCATCAACTAATTCTACATGACTACGCGCGGGAGTATGAATTACAACTTGCCAATCTGTAGGCGGTCTATCCCTTTTCCTAACAGGACTAAGAGTGCAGTATACTTGTACTGTTTGAGTTGGTAAAACAAATGGTTCATTGCAGTACACAGACCTATGGAGGTCAATATCGACGATTCCATGTCTGTCAACACGTATCCTTTTTTCTGAATCAAACCAACGACACTTGAACAAATGAATATGACCTCCGTACATGCCCTTGTACGACAACTCTACGATTTCCTCCAACTCCCCATAAAAGGCACGACCAAGCTCATTGTAACAATCTCCTTGGACACACACTCCAGAGTTCATTGTTCTTTTACCGCGCCCATATGCCTTTGTGTGAAATTCACAACCATTTATTTTGTAACCATTGCGGCTGACTTGGTCCATGTCTGGTCTCATAGCTAGGACTTGTACATTAGCCGAAATCGTTGATCCCTCAGTCAAAGCCTACAAAAACTCCATCTTATTAAATGAAGTCATAGTTAACATGGAGTGTATATATATATATATATATATATATACTTCGTGCTTAAAAATTGAACGTGATCTCTATGATGTTCTTCTCAAGTACAGACATGTCCTTCTCATTTAATGATTTTGAACATAAGTCTTTGAAGAAAACGACTAAGATCCGTCAAAGCATCCCATATAGGTTTATCAAGCAGATCCCGAAATGCTATAGGCATGAGTCTCTCCATGAACACATGACAGCCATGACTCTTCATCCCTTGTAATTTCCCACCCGTAACACACCTTGCAATGTTTGACGCATATCCATCTGGTAGTTTTAGAGACTTAACCCATATGCACACATCTTCAACTTGTTTTTTGGACAATGTGTACCTTGTATGCGGTTTGACAATCTTACCATTAGGAGATTCATAAAGTTCTAATCCAAGACGCTTACAAATATCTTTCATGTCCAAACGTGCCTTATCGTTATCTTGTGTCTTCCCCATAACATTTATCACAGTGTTACACATTGTCAAACACATTCTTCTCAATATGCATCACATCTAGATTATGACAAATCCAATTTGTAGACCAATAAGGCAGTTCCCAAAAGATGCTTCTCCGAACCCAGTTATGAGATTCGTCAAACCCATTGATTATGTTAGTGGCATCAACCTTACCAAATGGTAAAATCGGCAATCTCATCACACGATCTCGCATCTCCGTTCCCGACAATCGCGGTGCAAGCATATCATTGTCTACTTTCCCTTTCCTGAAGTGTTCTCTATTTCTTCGAAATGGGTGATCTACCGGTAAGAACCGAAGATGACAGTCAAACCAACAAGGCTTTCGACCTTTTGATAGATTAAACGACTTTGTATGCTCCATACAATACGGACAAGCCAACTTCCCGTGTGTACTCCATCTAGCTAACATACCATAAGCTGGGAAGTCACTTATAGTCCACATAACGGCTGCCCTAAGGTTGAAATTTGTTTTCGTTGTAACGTCCCAAGTCTATACTCCACCCTCCCACAATACCTTCAACTCATCTATAAGATGTCTAAAGTAAACATCTAAGTTCTTTCCAGGACTCTTAGTGTAAAGTCCCCGAACCTGGATACTTGAAACCCGAACTCGGTACTTCACGATACCATTTTTATGAGCGGAATAATACTAATAATAATAACTATAATATAAAACTTAAACTTAAATTTACATTTATCAGAGTTTAATCCCAAGTACGAACCTTTACTACATTCTTTACATGATATATAATACATATCATTAACTTAATACAGTCTATATACTATAAATGATACCAATGACATGTCCTGTTTGCTTTCCTTTTCACTTGTTCTTGGCCGAACTTTTCAGTTCTTCACACTTAGCTGAAAACATTTACATTAAGCAAGGATGAGCATTTGAGTGCCCAGCAAGTATTTATATATATATATATATATATATATATATATATATATATATATATATATATATATATATATAAGCTGAAAGAATTTAAATGTTTTCTTTATAATACCATTCTACAACCGGTCAATAGTTGTGAAGTAATCTGTACCAATAACAATAACATAACAACCCTCTTTCAAATTTTTGAAACTGTGTATTGTCTATACATTGGGTTTTTTTTGTGACATACTATGAACATTGTTTTTATTTTTGAAAGGGTTTAAACAGAAATTCATCTGTAAACCGGCCATTGCTTACGGGCACGGAGGGTGATCAGCCCTGTTGTACCTTGTATTGATCAATACTACATTGCTAGAATGATATTATCGTTCATCCTTTGTCCGCCGTAGCGCATAAAATTTTCCCATGTTCGGGATGTTCATACCTGTCAGGTTTTCATAACAAAGGATTTATCTTGTTCAACAATAATATATAATTCAACATATATGTATATCAAAGGTGTATCAACATGTGATTAAATACAATGATTATCCAAGTGGGGACACTTGTATAATCATTTATAGAAATTAACGAACAGAATATATAACTGAATTATCATATACTAACATGTTGATAATCAATGGGTGTATATAATATAGGTTTAACAATCTGTACAGTAATAATATAATTTTGAAACATTCTTACACTTGTCCATTGCATAAAGAAAATAGAAAGGTAGGATACTTGCCTGATTCGCAGCTTACAATTACGCAACTTAGATTTATCTTTTATATCACGACCTATCATTAATCAAATCATTCGTTCGATTAGAACAATATTCCATAACACATAGTACTGTATTTCGCAGTCAGCACATAACCTAATCACATTATCACACGTGTTCAACAGTTATTGACTCACAATCAAACATCAACACATTCCTAATCATATTGTCACACAACTTTAACAACCATTGAATCACAAATAAACAGTTAACTAACTAAATTATCTAAGTCCAGATCAATTTCTGAAACATGTCGATCTACCGACAACTTTATCGGGTAAAAATCGAGTCTAATGACTTTATCCCGAAGTTTAATATCCAAATAGATAACTTAAACAATAGTCACACAATTTTTCATGACCTTATAATAATTATAAAATAATTATTACCATTTACCATAATTTTTGAAATATCAGAATCATTATTAAATGATTTAAATATCAAACAATTCTATTACCATTAATATTTAATCAATATTAAATTATTAATGAAACCATTGCCAAAATATTAAAGTTATGTATAATAACTCAAAATATTTTTCAAACATTTATATTAGCCTTAAATGATATTCTTAAATAATTATCATTAATATTAAAATATTAATGTACTATTTATCTAAATATTAAAAGTTATTAATTATAACTTAAAATATTTTTAATTCATTTATATCCCTTTTAAATGATTTTTAAATAAATATAATTATTTTAAAACTATTTATTTAATATAACTAATAAATAAATTTAATATCATTAATATATCATTAAAATTAAATTATTAATGAAATTATCCTTTAAATATTAAAAGTTATATTTTATAACTTAAAATATCTTTAAATACTTTATTTTCATTTAAAATGATTTTTTTAATAATAAAATCATTTTTGAATTAATTTATTTAATATAAATATTAAATAACTTTAATATCATTAAATATCATTAATTAATGAATTTAACCTTTAAATATTAAAAGTTATATTTTATAACTTAAAATATTTTTAAATACCTAAATTATTATTTGAAATGATTTTTAAAATAATAAAATCATTTTTAATTTAATTATTTAATTCATTTAACAAATAACTTAATTATCATTAATATTAATTTATTAATGAAATTTATCAAATAATATTAAAAGCTATTAAAAATAACTTAAAATATTTTCTTATATCATAATATAATTTTAAATGACTTTTTTATGTATTAAAATCATTTTTAAATAATTTATTTAATATTATAATAAAATAAAGTAAATACTTTTAATATTCCAAATATATTAAATATTTATGAAATATATTCAAAATAATTAAAATATAATTTTTAGAATTTAAAATAATTTTTAATAATTTATTTTGTATTTTTCAGAATTAAAAACTATTTTTTTTATATTTATTTATTAATTTTCAGAAAATATTATATTATCTGTCGCTAAAGACCACCTATAGCGACATAACCGTCGCTATAGGTGTTCTTCATGTTCTTCATACAAACCCAGAAAATCAAGTCAGTGTTGAGGATGCTAGGTTTGACCAATAATTGTGCACGGTGTAATGTGTTTCTGGACCTGTTATCGATCAGATCATATAGTACAAATACACCACTACACGAGCCAATAATAATAATGATCAGAACATACATAACACATCAGATCTAAGAGACTTAAGTAGCTGTCAGAGATGTTCTTCATTTTTGGGTTTGCCCAGAAATGATGAACAGCTCGACCTGCTTACTTTGGAACCCCACTACATGCTAATCGTGTAATGATTTTGTGATCTATGAGTTCTAGATTGTAGACTGCATGTAATGAAAGAGATCTATTAACAAACATCATCAAAACAACAACAAATAAATCATAAACGATCTGGTCAAACTACTGTCAGAAAAACAGCTCATGAAGAAATTTGGGTTTTCCAGATTTGAGACAAAACAGGCGGTCAACCCTACTTTGACCGAAAATATCTTTCATTTTAAACACGATCTAAATGTTATAGATGCATGAACATGTACCATACCTGTCAGTCTACAAATGGAATACAATAACATGACCAGAAACCTTACCAGAAGCCAGATCTAATGCTTACAAAACCTTGTCAGAAATTCTGGGTTTCTGGGTTTCCCCAGATTTCCAGAATTCGTGCTCGGTCAACTTATTTTGACCGCTTATATTTCACTATCAAGACATGATCTGACCCGATTTCCAGTTTCAGATCATAGTCCATACGACAAATAACATATCCATAACAAAAAACACACATAACACTTATCACACAAAGATGTAAACTCACTGACATTCATTGTCAGACGATTGATAAACCTTTTTCCAGATCTTTCTAAAACTCAAATCCGAATATTTTGATGTTATGGATTTATCAAAAACCAACCCAGATCGTCATAATAACTTATAAACAACATGTTTTAACAACAAATTACAAGATCTAACAACAGATCATTAGAAAAAAATTTAAGGACTAGGGTTTATACCTTTGATGTCCAAATTCTAATTTTGGCTTCTGATGTTTGTTATAGTTGTTCGTGGGGATGGTATTTGGGGACTGATATGCTAATAATTTCGAAGGTTAAAGAGAGAGAGAGAGAGCTTAGGTTGAGAGTTTGGAGAAAAATGAGCTAAATGGTGACTTTTTCTCTATCTTGATCTATATATACTAATGTATAATGCATGTATGTCTGATGTATATTGCTTGTTGCTGTAGTTTTGTGTCTCAATTGTCAAATAAGTTGGTCACCCACCAATCCTATTGTCAAAACCTAGTTTATAGCTTTAATAATGCAAATGGGCAAAATGGTCATTTGTATTTTCCATTTAATGGCATCCTTGTCATTTGGCAAACCCTTAGGGTTTAACACAAATTAAATGTAAGATTTAGCAATTAGAGTTTGCATAAAAATAAAATTAAATAACAATTAAAAAACTTTTAGTTTTTCTTAAATTTTGAAATTAGGGTTTCTTAATTATGATTAATTATCTAATCACACTATACATGAACATTAGGGTTTAATATATCTATTTATAATTAAATTTGCTAATTTAGCAATTAGAGTTTATCCTTTTTGGTAATTAGGGTTACCAAATTACAATTAGGATTAACAATTTAATTTATGGTTAACAACTCGTAATTAGGATTTCTAATTACACTAATCATGATCATTAGAGTTTAATGTTCGCTAAGTAGCATTAAACATCCTAATTTAGTAATTAGGGTTTCTCAATTAGGATTCCTAATTATCGGTTAGGGTTTAAAATTTTAAAATTAGGGTTTTGCGACAATATTTAGGGTTTTTTCCTAATTAGCAATTATATTTATAATAACAGACATTAACCACATTATCGCAATTGTCCAATAACTTTAAACCCTAATTTGTATTTTAAATTAGGGTTTCACACAGTATTAATAAGGTTTAACTCATAACACCATAATTGGCCAACCATCACCGATTCACATATACAGTACATATTTATAGCACTGAAAAATTAAAATATTATAATATTATAATAATATTATTATTATTCCTTATCCCATAACCAAAATTAGGGTTTATCATTAACACTAAAACTGTTTCATCAAAACGGATATTCACATTAACCTTACACACATAATACACATATCTATAATACTGGCAAATATTATTATTCTCATTCCTTGATCAAAATCCAGATTCAGGGTTTGGATCCCATATCTGATTTACCTTGCATAATTAACCTTATAATTAAGTAGAAATAATTTACTTAATATCTTGAACAAAATTCATATAATAAAATAATCATTATTATTATTCTAAAATTATTTCATATATTATTTAAATAATATAAAATTATATTTTCATAGAAAATAATAAAAGCATTTCCAATAAGGAATTAATTAGTATAAAAATTATAATTGATAATAGTCAATAATTCTAAAATAAATTTATTTGCAATACTTAATGTAATAAATAAATTTTATTTATCACACATATAATTATAATTACACATTACCTTGACACATATCATTCATATTTATTTTAATAAATAAAAAAAATTATACGCAAAATTTATGATTTATTTATATAGAAAATATCGGGTTGTCACATTCACCATCCCTTATAAAGATTCCGCCCCCGGAATCACCATTTAAAACCTATAGATACCAGGGTACATAGCATACACAATCATTGCAAGTAGATCTCGACCATGATTTATCGAATCGATCTTTAACTATTCACATAAAGCTTGTCTTTCTAATTAAACGGAAATTTGATTTCTAATACAACTCAATTTCCTTCTTCAAAATAATTTATAAAATAATTTATTATTTATGTTAGAAAATAATATATGAGAAAATAAAATTGGTTTGAGTAATACCTGGAGTTTCATCCTCTGTTGCCACGATATTCTTGAACGGTCATGTTGAAGACGTTTGCAGTTGGTTCTATTGATTTATTTGTTGATGTCGGTCCCGTTGTCGCCAATGTCCTGCTGTCATTTCCCATATTCACATTCCTTGTTTTTCCCCTTTTTTTCTTGGACAGTCTTTCACCATATGCTCCATTGATCATACGCATTTACAATACCTTCTTGGATTGGGACAGTTGGGAGAGATATGTCCCTTCTGCCTATACTTATAACACACAAACTTTCCTTGGGAACATTTCCCCGAGTGGTTCTTTCCACAAGTCATTACACCACCTGCTTCTTTTTCACACCTTCTTGCTTCACCTGCACACTTCCAAAGTTATTTGCCTTCCTCTTTTCACTCCTATTCCCTTTGTTTGTTTCCTCCTTCACTTTCACTATTAATTCCTACCTTCCCAACTTCCTCAACCTTACCCTTGTTTCTTCTTACCTTGTTGTAGAGGCTCATGGCCTTACTCCCCTCCTCAACAATAATCACTTTCTCCATGAGTGCTACAAATGTATGAATCTACAACACTTCCTCCTTGTTGTAGAGCTAGGGTTTTAATCCCAGCTCAAACCTTCGTGCTTTTCTAGCCTCCGTATCAACTTGATGCGGAGCAAACCTAGCCAACTTATTAAATATGGCAGTATATTCCGCAACTGACATATCTCATTGCTTCAATTCCAGAAATTTACCTCCATCCTAGCTTACATACTAGCAGCAAAATAATTTAAAAAAAATAAAGTCTTAAACCTATCCCGTATTACCACACCTGCACTTGCCCTTGTCTAATTTGCTTCTCACCAAAAATTTGCCTCACCCTTCATCATGTAGGTGGCAAAAGTTGTCTTTTGCCCCTCAGCTACCTTAGCTATTACGAACACCTTTTTAATTTCCTTAACCCAAGTTTGGGCTTCTACAGGGTCATTTATACCTTTGAATTCTGGCGATAGGACCGCCTTGAAGTCTTTAACGTTCTACGTTCGATTATCTGGTTGATCATTCGCAGTTGGTATTCCATTCTGCACAGCTTGAGCATCCATAATCGCAAAATTCTTTGTCGGGTCTGGTTGTCCTCCAACTTTGTTGACAGATTCTTCTGCCCTTTGGTTTGGCTTTCATCTTGACGGTATTATCATAAATTATTCCTTACATTCTAAGCCTTATCGTAAACGCTTAACATATAACGCAAAACTTTCTATTCAAATAATCATGTACTCAAAATATTAGATTTTGAAAACTCGGTCTACTGTAATAACCAGTGACCAAATAAATATCTACTATCTTTATACCAACTTATCCTATTAATCCAACATAGACTCATATTCATAGCACTTGACATACCATAGCACATTGTGCTTTAAACATTCGCTATCCCTTTGTGATTACAAAAGTCGGGATTTATAACTTTGACCAACACAAAGATTAAAAAAATTTCATTACACAAACATACTTATCATATACACAACACAGAATCATATATATTCAACTAATGTTAATACTACCTATTTCTTTCGCCTTCACTAAGGATCAATTGCTTAATAACCTATCTATTTCCATTATCCTTAATATTCATTTACACATAACTATATCCAGTTTGTCACATCTTTTAACACCTTATGAGTTTAAGAACTCATCACAAACATATGAGTTTAAGAACTCGACATTGACCACTTATAATCCTTTAACTACACTTTACCTATCAGTTATACTTAGCGTTTCTTGATCCAGTACTATACTTTCCAAAATAACCACCTCTTTGAGGTAGCTTTCAATTTGAGCCTCTATTGCAGTTATTGACTTTGATATTGGCTCGGTCATGGACGTTGACTTATTCTTTACGACTTAAGGGTATCTTAATTCTGTTCCTTTCTAACACCTACACACAAAATTATCCTGACTAGCAAATAATAAATACACACAACACATAATAATTTTATAAATTATCTTTAATTTTGTTTGACGATAAATTTATTCAATTCATCTCCTTTTTAAACTCTATATGAGTTATTTATATTTTCAACGTTTCCCTCTGTTCTAAGGTTATAGCCTAAGGTCTAACCCACCTAAGGTTTCTAACCCTATAGCTCTGATACCATCCTGTAAAGTCCCCGAACCCGGATACCTGAAACCCTGAACTCGGTACTTCACGATACCATTTCTGTGAGCGGAATAATACTAATAATAATAACCATAATATAAAACTTAAACTTAAATTTATATTTATCAGAGTTTAATCCCAAGTACGCAATCTTTACTACATTCTTTACATGATATATAAAACATATCATTAACTTAATACAGTCTATATACTACAAATGATACCAATGACATGTCATGTTTGCTGTCCTTTTCACTTGTTCTTGGCCGAACTTTCCAGTTCTTCACACTTAGCTGAAAACATTTAAATTAAGCAAGGATGAGCATTTGAGTGCCCAGCAAGTATTTATATATATATATATATATATATATAAGCTGAAAGAATTTAAATGTTTTCTTTATAATACCCTTCTACAACCGGTCAATAGTTGTGAAGTAATCTGTACCAATAACAATAACATAACAACCCTCTTTCAAATTTTTGAAACTGTGTATTGTCTATACATGGGGTTTCTGTGACATACTATGAACATTGTTTTCATTTTCGAAAGGGTTTAAACAGAAATTCATCTGTAAACCGGCCATTGCTTACGGGCACGGAGGGTGATCAGGTTATACCATGTATTGATCAATACTACATTGCTAGAACGATATTATCGTTCATCTTTTGTCCGCCGTAGCGCATAAAAATTTTCCCATGTTCGGGATGTTCATACCTGTCGGGTTTTCATAACAAAGGTCTTATCTTGTTCAACAATAATATATAATTCAATCTATATGTATATCAAAGGTGTATCAACATGTGATTAAATACAATGATTATCCAAGTGGGGACACTTGTATAATCATTTATAGAAATTAACGAACAGAATATATAACTGAATTATCATATACTGACATGTTGATAATCAATGGGTGTATATAATATAGGTTTAACAATCTGTATAGTAATAATATAATTTTGAAACATTCTTACACTTGTCCATTGCCAAAATATTATAGTTATGTATAATAACTCAAAATATTTTTAAAACATTTATATTACTCTTAAATGATTTTTAAAACATTTAAAATCATTCTTAAATAATTACCATTAATATTAAAATATTAATGTACTATTTATCTAAATATTAAAAGTTATTAATTATAACTTAAAATATTTTTAATTCATTTATATCCCTTTTAAATGATTTTTAAATAAATAAAACCAGTTTAAAACTATTTATTTAATATAACTATTAAATAAATTTAATATCATTAATATATCATTAATATTAAATTATTAATGAAATTATCCATTAAACATTAAAAGTTATATTTTATAACTTAAAATATCTTTAAATACTTTATTTTTATTTAAAATGATTTTTTTAATAATAAAATCATTTTTAAACTAATTTATTTAATATAAATATTAAATAACTTTAATATCATTAAATATCATTAATTAATGAATTTAACCTTTAAATATTAAAGGTTATATTTTATAACTTAAAATATTTTTAAATACCTTATTATTATTTAAAATAATTTTTAAAATAATAAAATCATTTTTAATTTAATTATTTAATTCATTTAACAAATACATTAATTATCATTAATATTAATTTATTAATGAAAATTATCAAATAATATTAAAATTTATTAAAAATTACTTAAAATATTTTCTTATATCATAATATAATTTTAAATGATTTTTTATGTATTAAAATCATTTTTAAATAATTTATTTCATATTATAATTAAATAAATTAAATACTTTTAATATTCCAAATATATTAAATATTTATGAAATATATTCAAAATAATTAAAATATAATTTTTAGAATTTAAAATAATTTTTAATAATTTATTTTGTATTTTTCAGAATTAAAAACTATTTTTTTTCTATTTATTTATTAATTTCTGGAAAATAATATATTATCTGTCGCTAAAGACCACCTATAGCGACATAACCGTCGCTATAGGTGTTCTTCATGTTCTTCATACAAACCCAGAAAATCAAGTCAGTGTTGAGGATGCTAGGTTTGACCAATAATCGGTGTAATGTGTTTCTGGACCTGTTATCGATCAGATCATATAGTACAAATACACCACTACACGAGCCAATAATAATAATGATCAGAACATATATAACACAGCAGATCTAAGAGACTTAAGTAGCTGTCAGAGATGTTCTTCATTTCCGGGTTTGCCCAGAAATGATGAACAGCTCGACCTGCCTACTTTGGATCCCCACTACGTGCTAATCGTGTAATGATTTTGTGATCTATGAGTTCTAGATTGTAGACCGCATGTAACGAAAGAGGTCTATTAACAAACATCATCAAAACAACAACAAATAAAGCATAAACGATCTGGTCAAACTACTGTCAGAAAAATAGCTCATAAAGAAATTTGGGTTTTCCAGATTTGAGACAAAACAGGCGGTCAACCCTACTTTGACCGAAAATATCTTTCATTTTAAACACGATCTAAATGTTATAGATGCATGAACATGTACCATACCTGTCAGTCTACAAATGGAATACAATAACATGACCAGAAACCTTACCAGAAGCCAGATCTAATGCTTACAAAACCTTGTCAGAAATTCTGGGTTTCTGGGTTTACCCAGATTTCCAGAATTCGTGCTCGGTCAACTTACTTTGACCGCTTATATTTCACTATCTAGACATGATCTGACCCGATTTCCAGTTTCAGATCATAGTCCATACGACAAAGAACATATCCATAACATAAAACACACATAACACTTATCACACAAAGATGTAGAACACTGACATTCATTGTCAGACGACTGATAAACCTTTTTCCAGATTTTTCTAAAACTCAAATTCGAATATTTTGATGTTATGGATTTATCAAAAACCAACCCAGATCGTCATAATAACTTATAAACAACATGTTTTAACAACAATTTACAAGATCTAACAACAGATCATTAGAAAAATTTTAAGGCTAGGGTTTATACCTTTGATGTCCAAATTCTGATTTTGGCTTCTGATGTTTGTTATAGTTGTTCGTGGGGATGTTATTTGGGGACTGATATGCTAATAATTTCGAAGGTTAGAGAGAGAGAGAGAGCTTAGGTTGAGAGTTTGGAGAAAAATGAGCTAAATGGTGACTTTTTCTCTATCTTGATCTATATATACTAATGTATAATGCATGTATGTCTGATGTATATTGCTTGTTGCTGTAGTTTTGTGTCTTAATTATCAAATAAGTTGGTCACCCACCCATCCTATTGTCAAAACCTAGTTTGTAGCTTTAATAATGCAAATGGGCAAAATGGTCATTTGTATTTTCCATTTAATGGCATCCTTGTCATTTGGCAAACCCTTAGGGTTTAGCACAAATTAAATGTAAGATTTAGCAATTAGAGTTTTCATAAAAATAAAATTAAATAACAATTAAATAAATTTTAGTTTTTCTTAAATTTTGAAATTAGGGTTTCCTAATTATGATTAATTATCTAATCACACTATACATGAACATTAGGGTTTAATATATCTATTTATAATTAACTTTGCTAATTTAGCAATTAGGGTTTATCCTTTTTGGTAATTAGGGTTACCAAATTATAATTAGGATTAACAATTTAATTTATTGTTAACAACTCGTAATTAGGGTTTCTAATTACATTAATCATGATCATTAGAGTTTAATGTTCGCTAAGTAGCATTAAACATCCTAATTTAGTAATTAGGGTTTCTCAATTAGGATTCTTAATTATCGGTTAGGGTTTTAAATTTTAAAATTAGGGTTTTGCGACAATAATTAGGGTTTTTTCCTAATTAGCAATTATATTTATAATACCAGACATTAACCACATTATCACAATTGTCCAATAACTTTAAACTCTAATTTGTATTTTAAATTAGGGTTTCACACAGTATTAATAAGGTTTAACTCATAACACCATAATTGGCCAACCATCACCGATTCACATATACAGTACATATTTATAGCACTAAAAAATCAAAATATTATAATATTATTATTATTATTCCTTATCTCATAACCAAAATTAGTGTTTATCATTAACACTAAAACTGTTTCATCAAAACGGATATTCACATTAACCTTACACACATAATACACATATCTATAATACTGGCAAATATTATTATTCTCATTCCTTGATCAAAATCCAGATTCAGGGTTTGGATCCCATATCTGATTTACCTTGCATAATTAACCTTATAATTAAGTAGAAATAATTTACTTAATATCTTGAACAAAATTCATATAATAAAATAATCATTATTATTATTCTAAAATCATTTCATATATTATTTAAATAATATAAAATTATATTTTCATAAAAAATAATAAATGCATTTCCAATAAGGAATTAATTAGTATAAAAATTATAATTGATAATAGTCAATAATTCTAAAATAAATTTATTTGCAATACTTAATGTAATAAATAAATTTTATTTATCACACATATAATTATAATTACACATTACCTTGACACATATCATTCATATTTATTTTAATAAATAAAAAAAATTATACGCAAAATTTATGATTTATTTATATAGAAAATATCGGGTTGTCACATTCACCATCCCTTATAAAGATTCCGCCCCCGGAATCACCATTTAAAACCTATAGATACCAGGGTACATAGCATACACAATCATTGCAAGTAGATCTCGATCATAATTGATCGAATCGATCTTTAACTATTCACATAAAGCTTGTCTTTCTAATTAAATGAAAATTTGATTTCTAATAGAACTCAATTTCCTTCTTCAAAATAATTTATAAAATAATTTATTATTTATGTTAGAAAATAATATATGAGAAAATAAAATTGGTTTGAGTAATACCTGGAGTTTCATCCTCGGTTGCCACGATATTCTTGAACGGTCATGTTGAAGACGTTTGCAGTTGGTTGTGTTAATTTATTTGTTGATGTCGGTCCCGTTGTCGCCAATGTCCTGCTGCCTTTTCCCATATTCGCATTCCTTGTTTTCCCTTTTTTTTTCTTGGACAGTCTTTCACCTTATGCTCCATTGATCCATACGCATTTACAATACCTTCTTGGATTGGGACAGTTGGGAGAGATATGTCCCTTCTGCCTATACTTATAACACACAAACTTTCCTTGGAACATTTCCCCGAGTGGTTCTTTCCACAAGTCATTACACCACCTGCTTCTTTTTCACACCTTCTTGCTTCACCTACACACTTCCAAAGTTATTTGCCTTCCTCTTTTCACTCTTATTCCCTTTGTTTGTTTCCACCTTCACTTTCACTATTAATTCCTACCTTCCCAACTTCCTCAACCTTACCCTTGTTTCTTCTTACCTTGTTGTAGAGGCTCATGGCCTTACTCCTCTCCTCAACAATAATCGCTTTCTCCATGAGTGCTATAAATGTAGGAATCTAAAACACTTCCTCCTTGTTGTAGAGCTAGGGTTTTAATCCCAGCTCAAACCTTCGTGCTTTTCTAGCCTCCGTATCAACTTGATGCAGAACAAACCTAGCCAACTCATTAAATATGGCAGCATATTCCGTAACTGACATATCTCATTGCTTAAATTCCAGAAATTTACCTCCATCCTAGCTTACATTCTAGCAGCAAAATAATTTTAAAAAAAATAAAGTCTTAAACCTATCCCGTATTACCACACCTGCACTTGCCCTTGTCTAATTTGCTTCTCACCAAAAATTTGCCTCACCCTTCATCATGTAGGTGGCAAAAGTTGTCTTTTGCCCCTCAGCTACCTTAGCTATTACGAACACCTTTTTAATTTCCTTAACCCAAGTTTGGGCTTCTACAGGGTCATTTATACCTTTGAATTCTGGCGATAGGACCGCCTTGAAGTCTTTAACGTTCTACGTTCGATTATCTGGTTGATCATTCGCAGTTGGTATTCCATTCTGCACAGCTTGAGCATCCATAATCGCAAAATTCTTTGTCGGGTCTGGTTGTCCTCCAACTTTGTTGACAGATTCTTCTGCCCTTTGGTTTGGCTTTCATCTTGACGGTATTATCATAAATTATTCCTTACATTCTAAGCCTTATCGTAAACGCTTAACATATAACGCAAAACTTTCTATTCAAATAATCATGTACTCAAAATATTAGATTTTGAAAACTCGGTCTACTGTAATAACCAGTGACCAAATAAATATCTACTATCTTTATACCAACTTATCCCATTAATCCAACATAGACTCATATTCATAGCACTTGACATACCATAGCACATTGTGCTTTAAACATTCGCTATCCCTTTGTGATTACAAAAGTCGGGATTTATAACTTTGTCCAACACAAAGATTAAAAAAATTTCATTACACAAACATACTTATCATATACACAACACAGAATCATATATATTCAACTAATGTTAATACTACCTATTTCTTTCGCCTTCACTAAGGATCAATTGCTTAATAACCTATCTATTTCCATTATCCTTAATATCCATTTACACATAACTATATCCAGTTTGTCACAACTTTTAACACCTTATGAGTTTAAGAACTCATCACAAACATATGAGTTTAAGAACTCGACATTGACAACTTATAATCCTTTAACTACACTTTACCTATCAGTTATACTTAGCGTTTCATGATCCAGTACTATACTTTCCAAAATAACCACCTCTTTGAGGTAGCTTTCAATTTGAGTCTCTATTGCAGTTATTGACTTTGATATTGGCTCGGTCATGGACGTTGACTTATTCTTTACGACTTAAGGGTATCTTAATTCTGTTCCTTTTTAACACCTACACACAAAATTATCCTGACTAGCAAATAATAAATACACACAACACATAATAGTTTTATAAATTATCTTTAATTTTGTTTGACGATGAATTTATTCAATTCATCTCTTTTTTAAACTCTATATGAGTTATTTATATTTTCAACGTTTCCATCAGTTCTAAGGTTATAGCCTAAGGTCTAACCCACCTAAGGTTTCTAACCCTATAGCTCTGACACCATCCTGTAAAGTCCCCGAACCCGGATACCTGAAACCCGAACTCGGTACTTCACGATACCATTTCTATGAGCGGAATAATACTAATAATTATAACCATAATATAAAACTTAAACTTAAATTTATATTTATCAGAGTTTAATCCCAAGTACGCAACCTTTACTACATTCTTTACATGATATATAATACATATCATTAACTTAATACAGTCTATATACTACAAATGATACCAATGACATGTCATGTTTGCTGTCCTTTTCACTTGTTTTGGCCAAACTTTCCAGTTCTTCACACTTAGCTGAAAACATTTAAATTAAGCAAGGATGAGCATTTGAGTGCCCAACAAGTATTTATATATATATATATATATATATATATATATATATATATATATATATATATATATATATATATATATATATATATATATATAAGCTGAAAGAATTTAAATATTTTCTTTATAATACCCTTCTACAACCGGTCAATAGTTGTGAAGTAATCTGTACCAATAACAATAACATAACAACCCTCTTTCAAATTTTTGAAACTGTGTATTGTCTATACATGGGGTTTCTGTGACATACTATGAACATTGTTTTCATTTTCGAAAGGGTTTAAACAGAAATTCATCTGTAAACCGGCCATTGCTTACGGTCACGGAGGGTGATCAGGTTGTACCATGTATTGATCAATACTACATTGCTAGAACGATATTATCGTTCATCTTTTGTCCGCCGTAGCGCATAAAAATTTTCCCATGTTCGGGATGTTCATACCTGTCGGGTTTTCATAACAAAGGTCTTATCTTGTTCAACAATAATATATAATTCAATCTATATGTATATCAAAGGTGTATCAACATGTGATTAAATACAATGATTATCCAAGTGGGGACACTTGTATAATCATTTATAGAAATTAACGAACAGAATATATAACTGAATTATCATATACTGACATGTTGATAATCAATGGGTGTATATAATATAGGTTTAACAATCTGTATAGTAATAATATAATTTTGAAACATTCTTACACTTGTCCATTGCCAAAATATTATAGTTATGTATAATAACTCAAAATATTTTTAAAACATTTATATTACTCTTAAATGATTTTTAAAACATTTAAAATCATTCTTAAATAATTACCATTAATATTAAAATATTAATGTACTATTTATCTAAATATTAAAAGATATTAATTATAACTTAAAATATTTTTAATTCATTTATATCCCTTTTAAATGATTTTTAAATAAATAAAACCAGTTTAAAACTATTTATTTAATATAACTATTAAATAAATTTAATATCATTAATATATCATTAATATTAAATTATTAATGAAATTATCCTTTAAATATTAAAAGTTATATTTTATAACTTAAAATATCTTTAAATACTTTATTTTCATTTAAAATGATTTTTTTAATAATAAAATCATTTTTAAACTAATTTATTTAATATAAATATTAAATAACTTTAATATCATTAAATATCATAAATTAATGAATTTAACCTTTAAATATTAAAAGTTATATTTTATAACTTAAAATATATTTAAATACCTTATTATTATTTAAAATGATTTTTAAAATAATAAAATCATTTTTAATTTAATTATTTAATTAATTAAACAAATAAATTAATTATCATTAATATTAATTTATTAATGAAAATTATCAAATAATATTAAAAGTTATTAAAAATTACTTAAAATATTTTCTTATATCATAATATAATTTTAAATGATTTTTTATGTATTAAAATCATTTTTAAATAATTTATTTAATATTATAATTAAATAAATTAAATACTTTTAATATTCCAAATATATTAAATATTTATGAAATATATTCAAAATAATTAAAATATAATTTTTAGAATTTAAAATAATTTTTAATAATATATTTTGTATTTTTCAGAATTAAAAACTATTTTTTCTATTTATTTATTAATTTCTGGCAAATAATATATTATCTGTCGCTAAGGACCACCTATAGCGACATAAACGTCGCTATAGGTGTTCTTCGTGTTCTTCATACAAACCCAGAAAATCAAGTCAGTGTTGAGGATGCTAGGTTTGACCAATAATCGGTGTAATGTGTTTCTGGACCTGTTATCGATCAGATCATATAGTAAAAATACACCACTACACGAGCCAATAATAATAATGATCAGAACATATATAAACAGCAGATCTAAGAGACTTAAGTAGCTGTCAGAGATGTTCTTCATTTCCGGGTTTGCCAGAAATGATGAACAGCTCGACCTGCCTACTTTGGATCCCCACTACGTGCTAATCGTGTAATGATTTTGTGATCTATGAGTTCTAGATTGTTGACCGCATGTAACGAAAGAGATCTATTAACAAACATCATCAAAACAACAACAAATAAAGCATAAACGATCTGGTCAAACTACTGTCAGAAAAATAGCTCATGAAGAAATTTGGGTTTTCCAGATTTGAGACAAAACAGGCGGTCAACCCTACTTTGACCGGAAATATCTTTCATTTTAAACACGATCTAAATGTTATAGATGCATGAACATGTACCATACCTGTCAGTCTACAAATGGAATACAATAACATGACCAGAAACCATACCAGAAGCCAGATCTAATGCTTACAAAACCTTGTCAGAAATTCTGGGTTTCTGGGTTTACCCAAATTTCCAGAATTCGTGCTCGGTCAACTTACTTTGACCGCTTATATTTCACTATCTAGACATGATCTGACCCGATTTCCAGTTTCAGATCATAGTCCATACGACAAAGAACATATCCATAACATAAAACACACATAACACTTATCACACAAAGATGTAGACTCACTGACATTCATTGTCAGACGACTGATAAACCTTTTTCCAGATTTTTCTAAAACTCAAATTCGAATATTTTGATGTTATGGATTTATCAAAAACCAACCCAGATCGTCATAATAACTTATAAACAACATGTTTTAACAACAAATTACAAGATCTAACAACAGATCATTAGAAAAATTTTAAGGCTAGGGTTTAAACCTTTGATGTCCAAATTCTGATTTTAGCTTCTGATGTTTGTTATAGTTGTTCGTGGGGATGGTATTTGGGGACTGATATGCTAATAATTTCGAAGGTTAGAGAGAGAGAGAGAGAGCTTAGGTTGAGAGTTTGGAGAAAAATGAGCTAAATGGTGACTTTTTCTCTATCTTGATCTATATATACTAATGTATAATGCATGTATGTCTGATGTATATTGCTTGTTGCTGTAGTTTTGTGTCTCAATTATCAAATAAGTTGGTCACCCACTCATCCTATTGTCAAAACCTAGTTTGTAGCTTTAATAATGTAAATGGGCAAAATGGTCATTTGTATTTTCCATTTAATGGCATCCTTGTCATTTGGCAAACCCTTAGGGTTTAGCACAAATTAAATGTAAGATTTAGCAATTAGAGTATGCATAAAAATAAAATTAAATAACAATTAAATAAATTTTAGTTTTTCTTAAATTTTGAAATTAGGGTTTCCTAATTATGATTAATTATCTAATCACACTATACATGAACATTAGGGTTTAATATATCTATTTATAATTAACTTTGCTAATTTAGCAATTAGAGTTTATCCTTTTTGGTAATTAGGGTTACCAAATTATAATTAGGATTAACAATTTAATTTATTGTTAACAACTCGTAATTAGGGTTTCTAATTACATTAATCATGATCATTAGAGTTTAATGTTCGTTAAGTAGCATTAAACATCCTAATTTAGCAATTAGGGTTTCTCAATTAGGATTCCTAATTATCGGTTAGGGTTTTAAATTTTAAAATTAGGGTTTTGCGACAATAATTAGGGTTTTTTTCCTAATTAGCAATTATATTTATAATACCAGACATTAACCACATTATCGCAATTGTCCAATAACTTTAAACTCTAATTTGTATTTTAAATTAGGGTTTCACACAGTATTAATAAGGTTTAACTCATAACACCACAATTGGCCAACCATCACCGATTCACATAAATAGTACATATTTATAGCACTGAAAAATCAAAATATTATAATATTATAATAATATTATTATTATTCCTTATCTCATAACCAAAATTAGGGTTATCATTAACACTAAAACTGTTTCATCAAAACGGATATTCACATTAACCTTACACACATAATACACATATCTATAATACTGGCAAATATTATTATTCTCATTCCTTGATCAAAATCCATATTCAGGGTTTGGATCCCATATCTGATTTACCTTGCATAATTAACCTTATAATTAAGTAGAAATAATTTACTTAATATCTTGAACAAAATTCATATAATAAAATAATCATTATTATTATTCTAAAATCATTTCATATATTATTTAAATAATATAAAATTATATTTTCATAGAAAATAATAAAAGCATTTCCAATAAGGAATTAATTAGTATAAAAATTATAATTGATAATAGTCAATAATTCTAAAATAAATTTATTTGCAATACTTAATGTAATAAATAAATTTTATTTATCACACATATAATTATAATTACACATTACCTTGACACATATCATTCATATTTATTTTAATAAATAATAATAAAAAACATTATACGCAAAATTTATGATTTATTTATATAGAAAATATCAGGTTATCACACTTAGGACCAGGAACCACGAGTGAAAGAAACAAGTATGACTGTTTCATACACATCCAAGGAGGCAAGTTGTACGGAGTAACAATCACAGGCCAATATGAGTACGGAACAGCCGAGTGGCCAAACGAATTGAAACCATCGGTGGACAATCCAAGCCTCACATTTCTAGGTTCCAATGCAAATCCAGGATGTGTTATGTTGAAATCTTTCCAAGCCTGCCCATCTGCGGGATGATTTAATTCTCCATCTTTAGCTGGAGATTTCGCATGCCAACTCATATGTTCAGCTGTTCTTGAAGACATGTACAATCTTTTTAGCTGTTGTGTTATTGGAAAATACCTTAGAATCTTAAACGGTATACTTGATTTTTTTGTAGTCACACCCTCTTTATTAGGCCTAAACCGATCATGACTGCAAAACGTGCACCTTGTCATCTGTTCATTTTCCTTATAAAACAACATGCAATCGTTGGGACATGCATCGATCTTTTGGTATCCAAGACCCAACTTCTTCACCATTTTCTTACAAAAGTAATAGTTGCCAGGTAATTTATCACCATCAGGCAACATACTCTTAATAGCCTTCAAGAGGGACTCAAAACACTCATGGCTCATGTTGTGATCAGCCTTGATGTTAAGTAATGTCACCACTGCAGACAACGTAGTGTGTTTGGTGCAACCATGCCATAATGGCTCGGAACCCTTGTATAACAACTTAAAGAAGTCTTTGGCATCAGAATTCATAGGTTGCTCTCTGGTTTGTTCCCAATCAAAATCTGGCCCTGCAATATCATGAATCATTTCATTCATACGATGAGTACTACTGCCCGAATTGTGTACTTGTGTGATGCCACCATCTCTTCTCTACCCATGTGCCCACCAGCATTCTTCATAATTTCTCATGAACCCAGAAACAAGTATATGATAGTTTACCATGTCTCTGTCCATATAATTTACATTCTTATACTTCAAACATGGACATCATATCTGCGACTTACCATTCATACATTCCGGGTGACTATACGCATACTTCAAAAACACTTGGCAACCAGCTCAAAATTCAGCTGTAGCACCTATCTGGGCACTTGACTTTCGTCGTGCCATCCAACTACGGTCTGAATAGAGGTCCATGATTCCACGGTGCCTGCTACAGACAACATTATAAATGTTAACATATGACTTGAGCATACTTGTAACCATATGACTTGAGCATACTTGTAAGCATGCATATGATTAACATTTAAGCATACTTCTAAGCATATGACTTAAGCATACTTGACCATATGATTGACTTGAGCATACTTGTAAGCATATGATTAATATTTAAGCATACTTGTAAGCATATGACTTAAGAGCATACTTGTAACCATATGACTTGAGCATATTTGTAAGCATATGACTAGCTCGTTAATACAGTACCATGTTCGCAACTATCAGACCAAAAAAAAATTCGCGAGAGTCTCCCCTATAATATGAACTAGCCACATGCACGACGGCATGCATATATGGTCATTTCTAGGCACCCAAGACACAAACCAAGAGAAATATACAAATTTCCAATATAATAAGACCAAAACAATAATGAATTAATGCAAAACAATCGTAAGTGAATACGTAAGGTATTTCGTTCATGCTAGCTTTATATCAGAGTTTGCTAACTCAATTATACAACTTTTGAGTATCTTAGAGATTCATTCATATCAACCGAGCCTCAACAGCTCTCCTTTGCTAATTTCTATCTTACAACTCAAATCATTAAATGCAACCAAACCTTTAACATGTTATAATAGGCATGGCGTAGTATTTGATATGGTAGTGCTCAAGAAGATCAAATTTGATATGGTAGTTCTTAAGAAGATCAAACCTTTAACAGGTTATAATAGGCATGGCGTAGCAATACTTTCAAGATTATTTATAGAAATTAATTGAAGAAATTATAAGTAGTTTATTGTTTGTCTTGCGCACGAATTACCTTGAGAATATCACTATTCCTGATGATTAACTACTACTTGAAGGAACTGAAGACGACGGTCAACAAGGAAGCAAAATTAAAGTGATAGGTAGCGAGCAAAGTAATATGCTCTGCCGAAACAGTTTCGAAGCTATGCACCAATATGATTTTTACTTTAAAACAGACTTCCAGCCACACTTACAATATGAAAGATACCTTACTCACTAAAGTACCTTGTATACTCTATATATAACATATATAGTATACTCACTACAGTACCATTCACTAATATGATTAATGTGATAGTTAGCTTATGCAAAACATTCCATGTATACTCTATAACATATATGAAGGATACCTTATTACTCACTATAGTACCTCAATTGCTCATTTTGGTCTTAACAGTTCTATGAAGCATACGATTAAACATGTCATATATAGGCACAAACTTTATGGACAGACTTTATAAACCTTTGCACATGTTTTAAACCACATTCTCCTCCCTTATTTCTCCTAATAACAACTAAACTCCATCTAACATAAAACCCAATTTGCACAATTATAATACTCTAAATATTATATAAAATAGTTAATTTTTGCTTCAAAAATCAAGATTAAAAACTTACCTTGCGTTAACAGTTAATAAACTGAAATTGACACTTATAAATCAGTTAGGACCCTTTCTTTTTGCTGCCCTGCTATCCAAATTTAACATGGGTCAGTTTATATTTAAACTATCTTGTTCCATTCCTTGCTCAATTTTAGTAGAGATTCGATCCATACTGGAATAATAAATTAAATAGAACGAATGATACAAAAATGAAGCTTGTTAGATTCAAAATTTAAAAATAATAGTAGTGTATATATAATTAATTAATTAATTATTAAAGTTGAATACACGATTACAAACACAAAATAACAAATTATGTTTTACTGAGGCTATTATGACGGTGGAGTCAGTCCCAGTGCTGGTGCCAGTGCCAGAACTAGTATTTGGTTTTCTTGAGGCTATTATTCCCAGTTTCTTCCTATTACTAAAAAACCCAATTTTCCTCTTTTCTAACACTAACACCCAATTTTCTTCTTTTCTAATACTAACACCCTCTTATTATATTCTACACATTAGAAATCATTAGAAATTTATGGTGCAGAAATTCGGTTATCAAGAGGGAGAAGAAATAGAACACTTGTGCTCAGTAACACCCAATCAATATTCAATTTAGAAATAAAGAGAAGTTAGGGTTACCTGTGGCGGCGGCGATGGAAGTGGGTAGTGGTGACGAGCGAGCTCCTCCCATTTTCTCCCTTTTCTCCCCCTTTCTCCCTCTTCTCTGAGCTCCCTCTTTTCTTTTCCTCCCGTCTGCTATGTCATATGAATACCTGGAACTGATTACATTTAGTTTAATCAGCGACCGACATCTGCGACTGCATGTGGTCGCTAGTTTTTAATGACTTGGACTTTTCAGCGACCGCATGCAGTCGCAGATTTTAAGTGGTCGCCCAAAACCTAGGCGCCAACATTTCCTGCCAAATTTTTGGTGGCAAAATTATGCTAGCGACCGATAAGCGATCGCAAGCGGTCGCTGATATATAATAGCAACTGGATTAAATAACGGTCGCAAATACCGGTTGCAGATGGTAGTATTAGCGACCGCATATGCGGCCGCTGATAGTTTTGGTCGCTGTTAGACCTTTTTCTTGTAGTGAACATTATAATTGTGACATATTATTCCTCCATCCAGTATTTGCCCCTCTTCCATTTTGGACAAACCAACATACAAGATGGACAACGCATAAAGGCATGTCACTACTGAAGAAATGAAATCACAGAAAAATGTTCATTTGAGGTGTTTTATTGTGTCATCAGCTAACAGACCAATAGAAAAAATTACTCTCTTTTTCCATCTTTTATATCTTGCAGTCAGTTATTGGGTCAAGCTACAAAAAAAATTAGTGTCAAGAAAACTAAAAAAATCAACTTACCATGGATAATGTCATGCCTTTAAGAGCTTGACTGTGAAGGAAAACATTATAAAAATTCATTGGTTCTCCACCAATCTCAGGGTCAAAATACAGTTCCTGTAAAAAGAATTATAAGAAAATAAATAATCTCACATTAACTAAACATGTAGAAGAGTATGATGTAGTTTATCCAATATTACACCCAACAGTAATTCATCACCTAGGTAGAGCACAACTAATAACAGCTGAGTCCATATCGAGATCAAATATCGCAAGGCTTATGCAATGCAAAGGTAACTTACTGTAAAGCTCAATGCATTTGCAGATTGCAAATGCAATAGTATATTTGCAGGAATATATTTAATGTTAATATTAGAAAAAAAATCATAAAAAGACATAACATGAACTAATGAAACTATGGAGCATAGAAGATCAATCTCAAATTATCCATTGAAGCATGACACTTGGTCAAACAAATTCAAAATAGCATAGAACACTTAAGGCACACCCAACGTACATAGCATAGAACACTTGATCACTCCAGCGTCCTAAGAAAAGAGTATTCTTTTTTAGATGATATTTTTCAATATTAAGCTTTACATACTCAAACTTATTATTGAAATAAATTATGTATGTGGTATGCAAACCTTATTAATAGAATGATTTTTTAGGACGGAGGGAGTATAACTTGTACTTCAGCATGAAGTTAAAAACCAAAGAAAACTAAATGCATTAAACTGATCAAAAATACAAAATTTTCAACAAGACAAGTAGCATTGATAAAATGAGAATGAAAAAAAGCACCATATTATTAACATCTATGGAACTAAATATTAGCAAATTATAGTAATTTAACATAATCAGTCGAGCATTTTTATTTGATCATATTCAATATATTCAATTATAATAGAGCTATATTTGATATTGTTTCAAAATAAAAAACATTATGCATCTCATGACTATAACAGACCTAAATTTGAACAAAAAAAATGTAATTTTCCCACAAATCTAGGTTTCAAGATTATATAACTTTGAAACTTCCAAGAAAATATAAAATAAAAAATATAAAAAATACAATCGATTTGTAGAAAAAGAATGCATGGCATGTTTAAATTCAAATTTTGGATATTCCATTGTAGACGTATCTGCGTGTTCTGTGAATTTAGAAGAACAAGGTTTAATTTTGATAACTTTTTGTCGAATTGCAGATGATTGCTTCTAGGATTATTTTGTTCCACCCAATCCGCTAGACACACTAGGGATGAATTTTTGTACTTAATATTTATACCTTTGTTACCTTTTCGATTTGCAGATACTTGCTTCTAGGGTTCTTCCGGTTCACCCAATTCGCAAAACACGGTACCTTTGTTACCTTTCCCTTCGCCCAATTCGCAGAACACGATACCGTTGTTACCTTTCCCTTCCCTTTGTTACCTTTCCCTTCCCCTTCGAGTTAATTTGCCCAAGTTAATTTTCCTGTCTGCTAGTATGACTAGCGGACTGTGTGGAAAAATTACTTAATACGTCCGCTGGTAAGTCTAACGGACGGTTTTTCTATCACAACCCTTCATTAATTAGACGAATGGTATAGATGCTATATGCCACTTTTTGATCCATAGCAAATAGATGCTATGAATCATTCCCATATATAACTCTTTTATGGAATAAAAAAGTAAAATTTTACACATTTATGATCTGTTCCACAAAAGAGCCCTAACTATTATAATTTTTTTATTGTCAATTTACAATATTTTAAAATTTAAATTATTATAGCTTAATATCTTAATTACTAAAACATTTAATATTATAAATAATTTAAAAATAATTATTAAGCTTAAAATTCTTTTTTAAAAAATTAATTGCATTACAATTGAAGTTGTAGGATACCATAAATTAATTAAGAATAAACTCAAACTTAACTCTCTTTGTAGAATAGATGAGTAATTTTTTAACAATTGTGGTCTATTCCACAGAAGAGCCTTGCAACGATTTATTTATATTCACTACAAAAATTTAATATATTTATATTATAATTTATATTCACCACAATTAATTCACAAAAAATTATTTTGAACAAGATAGTGACCAATTTTATCCCTCGCAAAAAACTTTTGAATAATGATATATAGTGAGTAATAATTCCTTCACTAAATAGATTTTTTCCTCGTAAATTTTCATCATAAATTGGCTCCAAAAATCTTTCTATCGCCCCAATTTTGCGAGAAAAAAAATATAAATTATGAAGAACGTTTCTTTCACTAATAGCTATATTGTCACTATACTTTTTTCCTTCACAGTTCCTTCGCTAAATAACTCCTCATGTGAAGGAATAAATTCCTTCACAAAATTTCCTTCGCTAGAGGCCATTTTTGGTGTAGTGCATCCCAGCTGGACTTGTCTTTGGTGCACGACAAAATTGGGTTAGGTGACCTTCTCTTCCACAATTATAACACACTTTGGACAGTATCGCATAGTTTGGACTGATGTGCCCCTCCCCTCCGCATTTGAAGCATATGATAGGTGGTCGTTCTCCTTCCTTAACAACGGGTGCTGGTGCTGACGTCTTTCCATCATTGTTGAATCTCCTCTTCTTGAAATTTCCACTCTTATTGTCTTGACCATGATTACCACCGAAGTGGTTACCATTTTCGGCCTGCTGATTCCCTCCACGCTTGTTGTCACCGATTCGATGACTGCTACCATTGGTATTATCATTTTGTCGGTTGCTCTCTCTTGGTTGAGTTGACTCATTATCACGCTATAATAATCGAGCCCTATTAACAACATCTGAATACAATCAAAGTTTGTGAGAGATAAGGAATTGATGTATCTCGGGTTTCAAACCTCTTAGAAACATCCGCGTCATTCTCTCCTCATTATCAACTAAGTGGGACGCAAACTAGGACAACTCGCCAAACTTGGCTTCGTACTGCGATACGGTCATATTTTTTTGCTCCAGCTTGATGAACTCTACCTCTTTTATGTGACAAATACTTTCGAGAAAGTACTTGTCGTTGAATAGTTCTTGGAACTTCTCCCAAGTCATCTTCAGTGCGGCAGGTTGAGTACACTTCACAGATTCCCACCAGTAATCTACCTCTGCTCGCAACATGAAGGTGGCAAAGGGAACCTTTTGCTCATCAGAGCATCCCAAGACATCAAATATCTTGCTGATCTGCTTTATCCACGTCTCCGCCTTAAGAGGTTTTAGCTCTCCAAAAAACTCTGGTGGTCCCAACTCCTTGAACTACTTAGCGGCGACCGTCCGAAAGTTGCCAGTGTTTCCTCCTGCATTTTGAACAAGAGCCGCTCTCGCATGATGTTGCATAAATTGCATAAAGCCTCTAAACATTCCATCGTTCATCATTTGGTCAGTGTTGTTGTTTGCATGAGGATTGTCACCTTCCTGATGCACATTATCCTTATTATTGATCTGTGGAGACTCAATGGTCTCCTGTGCTCCATTGCTATTCTAAACATTCTTGGATGTCATTTTCAAATACTGCAATAAAACAAGGGTTAATTGACATGCCACATATTGTCCCTATACTCTGACTGACCAATTAAATACCAATTAAACTTAGGTATGTCATACTAGCGAAGGAATTCCTTGTCTCTCCCCTCCTAGTTCTTGTCTCGCATCTCTGCTAGGGATCATATCCCTAAGCTTTGATACCAACTGTGACGCCCTCAAAATAGGTATACGTCACCCATCTTGAGTCACCAAATACATGGTACAAAATTCAAATATAACTTAATAATACAACTATCGTGTAAAATATCACAAAACATAAACTGAGAGTTTTAATACGAATATTGTCTTCTTGATAGTATTCAAATTCAAAGGGAGTCCTCAATACATTTATTATCACAATATTTCATAGAATAGTGAGGACTACTAATGCAAACATCTGGACTGTCACTCCGTTTCCCGACTAGTCCCTGCTACATTCTCATTTCCAGAGGAGAACAATGAAAGCAATAGGGTGAGCTCAACTAGCCCAGTAAGAAATATTATGACCAAGATAATACAGAATAAATTATCGTTAGCCTTCAACAGTGTTAAAATGATAAAATGTAACAAACATCAAGTTTAACTGCAGCGGAACAAGCAATCCATTAGAAGAGTCTAGTAGAGAATAAAATTTACTATCGTCTATGATTGAAAAGGTTTTTATCACTTTTATCGCTGAGACTCAGCTTAATAAATAATCCACATCATCCCTGCACTACGACCAATGATATTTCTTTAGTATCACGACCACAATTATCCATGCACTACGAGCCAAAGATATTCGTGTTTTCATCAATAGTCATGATTATGCCAAGAACTGTCCATCAATGCACTACGAGCCAATGAGGACTTTTACCACATCATTTGTAACATTACGGTCATGATTATACTGAATAATCCCTGGTAATAATCATACCAAGTCCATCTATGCACTGCAGGCTACAAATGACTTTCAACATAATATAAACATATGGATGATGACAATGATACAAGAATTCAATAAAACAAGTTCAAGGATAAATTTTTAAAGATTTATAATTTAATTTATCCAGAAATCAATAACGTCCAAATTGTCAACATGATACTACTTTGTAGAGTAAAATTCAAGAATAATATTGTACCAAAAATAATTTGGATCGAAAATGAATCAATTTTTATCATTAATAGTACCCTTGGTGAATAGTACTTAAGTGAATAGTATCCCATGAATAGTACTTCGGGAATAGTAACTCCGTGAATAGTACTCTGGCATGAAAAACTTAAAACTTATCAAGAATGCTCAGAATAATATTTCCATAAAAAAAGATACTGGATGAAGCACAAATATGAAGGATATTCTACTAATTTCATGGAGTATAGAAACCAAAACTTTAACCAAATGAATATATAATTTAAAATCTGAAACGAAATAATATTACTTACATACTACAGAGTATGGAAGAAAATATTATTTCAAGCGAATATTGAACAAAAATAACATCCCTTACCTTGAAAAGAAGAGTATTCCTACTGGTATGGCGGGGATATTCTTGAAGAAAATTTTCACTATTTTCTACTCTCAAAGCTTTCTAAAACGCGAAAGAAATACGCTCAATATTATAGAAGAAGAATTCTATGATTCTGGTGTGATTTTCAATTCTAACTAAGCATCCTATTTATAGAAGAATAGAAAGGATATATATATATATATATATATATATATATATATATATATATATATATATATATATATATACTGAATAACTTTCTACAAATTATTTAAAAATAGGTAAATGGGGGTTCATATAATAAGCAGAAATTAAAACAAATACTTCATAAAAAAATTCCTCAATATTTTCAACAACCTTTATCATCATTATTATAATTCGCAATATTTAACAACCAGGTCGTTCCCAGGAAAGAGGGGGCTTTTCAATAAGAATTTCTTCCTACTGGCGCGCAATTAGGTGATAAAACCTCTCCTTGAAAGAACTTTTAGACATTGTCAATATTGCAAGTAGTAATATTAATAACTTTGTCGTCTCAATTATTGATTTAATAATATATAAAATATCGACAATAATTGAATCTAATAACGTTAGATACTATGCAGTAATTACTATAGCAATAATTGAACAAAACTGAGTGACTTCTAACGTAAGCATAAATAATCAATACTGTGTGCTACTATGCAACCACGCGTATTACTATACTTTTAACACCGATCATTTCAACAGTTAACGGTAAAACTTTGGCCATTATTTTTATAAAAAGATATTTTTGTCGTTTTCTCAATCCGACAATACTTCTGTTGTGGGGTCCACTAATGATTGTGTCGTCGTACGAATATTCCCTGTTAAAACGAATATTCCCCGACCAATCGAATATTATATACAACATGCGTACTTTGCAAAATTTATAAATATTACCCACAATTATAACATTATATCAAATTCACTCCATAATATTCAAAAATGATATTTATAGTAAATTCATCTTTATTCATAAAAGTTGGGGTCTTACAATGAATTCAACAATATGAATATCTGAAGGATTCAACAATATGAATATTAGAAGCAAAGATAATGATTTCTTTTAGAATAACTGATAATAAAGTAGACTTTGAACTATAAAACTCCAATGTAATCAATAGCTGATTGTGTGACGCCCCCAAATCCAGGTACTTGAAACCCGAACTCGGTGCTTCACGATATCATTTCTATGAGCGGAATAATACTAATAATAATAATAATATAGATTTTCAAACTTAATTTATATATTATCAGAGTTTAGTTCCCAAGTACGAAACCTTTAACATTCGTTACATGATCATAATAATAATATTTATTATCCTTATCATAAAGTCAGACTTTTACATAGAATAGCTTAAACATTTAGTCAGCAACTTTCCCTTTCCCTTTGTTCTTGGCAGATCCTTCAGTTTGTTCACACTTAGCTGAAAACATTTAAAATTAAGCAAGAATGAGCATTCGAGTGCCCAGCAAATAATAGCAACAATGATAGTTAACTGAAAGGATTAAATGTTTTCTTTGAAAGATACTTCTACAACGGATCAACAGTTGTGAAGTAAGCTGAACCAATAAACAACAACATGTTATTTTGATTTCAAATTTTTGAAACTACGTACAGACTATAAATGATGATCAGTTGACAGAATATGAACATTATTTTATATTTTTGAAAAGGTTTAAACAGAACTTCATCTGTAAACCGTCATTACTTACGGGCACGGGGGTGATCAGCCCGTTATGCCCTGTATTGATCAATACTACATTGCTAGAACGATATTATCGTTCATCCTTTGTCTGCCGTAGCGCATAAAAATTTCCCATGATTGGGATGTTCATAACAGTCTTGAATCCATACCAAAACAATTCGGTTGGATAAGTTTTATCTTGTTCAACAACAACTTTAATTATATGTCTAGCTGGATCAAATAGCTTAGATGACTTTTATTTCAAGGTATACATACTAAGCAACTATAAGTATGTATCAACATGTGATAAAATATAATGATTATCCAAGTGGGGACACTTGTATAACCATGTTATAGAAATTAACGAACAGAATAAATAACTTGATCAATATTAACAGGAAAAAGAAAATTGTACAACAATTATTGCTTAACAGTTTGCTTATACAGAATCATTGCATAAGTATATACAAAGGTTTAAATATTTGAACAGTTCAGATATTATCTTACGCATGTCCTTAGCATAAAGTAAATGCAAAGGGTTAGATACTTGCCTTGTCTGCTGCTTACACAACTTAGATATATCTTTTCTATCAAGTCCTATCATTAAATAGATCATTGTCTGATTAGAATAATATATCATATCATATAATACTGCTTATTGCAGTCAGCACATTCCTAATCACATTGTCACATAATTTTAACACCATTGAATCACAAATAATTCACTTATCAAATCAATCTATCTAAGTCCAGATTAATTTCTGAAACATGTCGGTCTATCGACAACTCTATCGGGTAATATCGAGTCTAAGACTCTATACAGTTATACAATATCCACTTAGATATCTTAAACAGCCGTTAATAACATTTTTCATGACCTTATAATAATTATAAAATAATTATTACCATTTACCATAATTTTTGAAATATTAGAATCATTGTTAAATGATTTAAATATCAAACAATTCTATTATCATTAATATTTAATTAATATTAAACTTTTAAGGAAATCATTGCCAAAATATTAAAGTCATTAATAATAACTTAAAATAGTTTTAAAACATTTATATTACCCTTAAATGATTTTTAAAATATTTAAAATCATCATTAAGTAATTACCATTAATATTAATTTATCATTATCCAAATATTAAAAGTTATTAATTACAACTTAAAATATTTTTAATTCACTTATATCCTTTTTAAATGATTTTTAAACTATTTATTTAATATAATTATTAAATAAATTTAATATCATTAATCATTAAATAAATATCATTAATATGAAATTATCCTTTAAATATTAAAAGTTATAATTTATAACTTAAAATATCTTTAAATACTTTATTTTCATTTAAAATGATTATTATAATATAAAAATAATTTTTTAATTAAATTATTTAATATAATTATTAAATAACTTTAATATCATTAATAATAATTAATTAATGAAATTTACCTTTAAATATTAAAAGTTATATTTTATAACTTAAAATATTTTTAAATACTTTATTCTTATTTAAAATGATTTTTAATTTAATAAAATCATTTTTAATTCATTTACTTAATTCATTTAATAAATAACTTAATTATCATTAATATTAATTTATTAATGAAAATTATCACATAATATTAAAAGTTATCAAAAATAACTTAAATTATTTTCTTATACCATAATATAATTTTAAATGATTTTTCAAATATTAAAATCATTTTTAAATAATTTATTTAATATTATAATTAAATAAATTAAATACTTTTAATATTCCAAAAATATTAAATATTTATGAAATATATTTAAAATAATTAAAAACTAATTTTTAGATTTTAAAATAATTTTTAATAATTTATTTCGTATTTTTAATAATTAAAAACTATTTTTTTCTATTTTTTTATTAATTTCCGGAAAAATATAAATTATCTGTCGCTAAAGACCACCTATAGCGACAGAACCGTCGTTATAGGTGTTCTTCATGTTCTTGAGCCTTCATAGACAATGAACAAGGTATCAATTTTGACCAAGATTTCCGGTCAGATCTTGATGTTACTGGGCATGTTATTAGTCAGATATTGTAGTACTAATGCACGACTACACGATCCAGCAACTAACATGACCATACAACCCATAACAAAGCAGATGTGGAGCCACGAACAAGCTGTCAGAGCTGTTCTTCATTTTCTGGGTTACCCAGAAATAGAGAACAGTTTGACTGGCTCGTTTTGGGCTTCCACAACTTGCAGATCGTGAGACATTTTTGTGATTTTATGGGTGCAGTGTGTAGCCAGCATGTAAGAGAGTATATCTATCCCAAAACATCAACAAAATAACAACACAATCGACAGATCTAGACCGGTCAAACCTCGTCAGACGTCATGATCATGCGTTTTCTGGGTTACCCAGAAAATGCATTTCATGAACGTCCGGCCTAGTTTGACCGCTCACTGAAATCTACTTGTTCAATATATTCGTAATATAGTGCAATAATATTGTAGTCCAAACAACAGACTATACCCTAGATACCAAGATCATTACACAAAATTATAATACCGTCAGATCTAAGGCCACGAAGATCTTGCCAGAGGCTTCTGGGTACGTTCTGGGTTTTTCCAGAATTTGAAAGTCATGGTCGGTCAATGAGGTTTGACCACCCATAACCTTCATTTTGAGCATGATCTGAGTTATATAAAAATTCCAGATTACAGAAACCATAACAGGCTACAAGATTCAAGCTTTAAACAACTAAAAACTGTAACAGACAAAGATTAAAGAGACCTGACATTTGCTTGTCAGATAATAAGAAAATTTTTCCAGATTTTTAAAAAAAATACAAATTCGATCACTTTGTTGTTATGGATCTGATAACTACCAACCCAGATCATTATAATAACTTATAAATAACATGTTTTAACAACAAATTCTAACATCTAACAACAAAAATTTGGACAGAATTTAAGCTAAGGTTTTTTTACCTTTGATGACCAAAATCTGATTTTGTGTTGCTGTTTTGGTTATGGTTGATGGTGGGGCTTGGTTTGAGGATTGATTTAGCAACAAATTTCTTGGGTTGTGGAGCTTGGGAGAGTTAGTAGAGGGTTGTGTACAAATGGCTAGCAAAGTGGCTTTCTCTCTCCTTAAATCTTTATATAGGCAACATGGTGCATGTATGGCTGAGTTTAAAGGCATGTTGCTGTCAATTTAGGGTCAAGAGAGTGGTTGGGGGTTTGGTAGGAGTTGGTAAACAACTCCCACACTTGTCAAAATCTATATAATAGCCAAAATAATACACTAGGGGCAAAAAGGTCATTCCTAAAATACAATTAAGGGCAATCTTGTCATTTGCACAAACCCTTAGGGTTTAGGGTTTGGTCCAATTTAGGTTTTATAAGCAATCCAAATCTAGGATTTCCAATTTAGGGTTTGCAAAAATTAAATAGCTTTTAGTTTCTAAAATTTTGAAAAATAAATTTTGTTAATTAAGTAAGTTTGTAATTATCTAATACATGGACATTAGGGTATTAATACCACTAATCAAAATTAACCTTGGTAATTATAGCAGTTAAGGTTTATAATACCAAAAATTAGGGTTTCTATAATACAATTAGGGTTTCTAGAAATTAAATTAGGGTTCTAAGTTTTAGGGTTTTAATTTACTAATTAGGTTTATTTTAATTAGCAATTAAAGTCTATCACACGTGTTATTAATCATAGTAACACAATTCCTGACAGATCAAACCTCCGGTTTGGGTTTCCGGATTAAGGTTTAATAGAAATTCAGATATAATTAGGGTTTTGATTTAATAACTAGGGCTTCCTAATTAGCATAGCATGAAATAATACATAACATATATCATATAATACCAATATTTAATAAATCTTAAATTTCTCATTTAAATTGATAAATAAAGTTAAATCAATTAATGCTAGGGTTTGGTCAATATACCATAATTGGCCAACCATCAACAGTACAATTTTTACAGCACATATTTATAGCACTGAAAAATCAAAATATAATTAATATTATATTATTATTCTCATACCTTGACAATAATCCAAAATTAAGGTTTGGATTCCATATCTGATTTATTCTTTCTATTTAACCTTAATAATTAAGGTAAAATTTACTTAATAACCTGAACAAAATTCATATAATGAAATAATCATTATAATTATTCTAAAATCATTTTATATATTATTTAAATAATATATACTTATACTTTCATAGAAAATAATTAATAAAACATTCTCAATAAGGAATTAATTATTATTAAAAATATTCTTTTTAATAATCAGTCATTCTAAATTAAATTTACTTGTAAATAATTATGTAATAAATATATTTTTATTTACCACATAAATACATATACTCATTATCTTGTACAAATCCTCATCCTTAAATAAAAAAAAATTATACGCAAAATTTATGATTTATTTGTATCTAAAATATCAGGTTGTCACAGATTGGCCCTTTGGTTATTGGCTACAGAATAAGTACTTGAGGGGATTAGTTTCACGAACACCATGTATATGCATAACATTTAAATCTGCTCTTTGTATCTTATATTAGATACTTGGGGTACTCCCTTATCATAAAAGGGGTGTTCTTTCAGTCTAAGAATCCTTACCATCAATTGGTTTCCATAGCTTTTATAAAACTTCATACACTTGTCTGACCGAACAAAGGTTCAGACTCTATCTGACACAATATAAATAGGGCGTAGTTGCGCTATGCCTGAACCAGAAGTAGTATCAGACTCTGTTTTACAGACTATCAACTACCATTCATTCTTATTAATTTAAACATGCTCAATTCATCCTTAAAAGTTCCATTCATGTAACCATACTTCATAAACACATATTAGCATGTTAATTCATATCAATTGACATAGAAATTCAAGAAATTTCAAAAACTAAACAAGACCCAATTCAAGAACACAATCAGAGTTTATACCTCATTAAGCTTGAATTGGACTCCCCGCACACTGAGTATGCTTCTACAATTGCTCAGCAACTTAGAACTCTCAAATTCAAACTTAACAAACAATTTCTAGCAACACAAGAACTAAAATTGGACCTTGTATTTATAAAATAAACTTGGACCGGACATTTGCATTACACTAGGGTTGGAGTTCATGGTGCAATGGAAGAAAACAATGGTTTCTAGAGAGTAGTTTAACAACCCACCACCAGCCATTGGCTTTGCAATCATCACCTATGCTTAGCCATTTGGAATTTATGTAACTTAGAGTGTGGATCACTGTTCATGTACTATTGTGTCACTCAATTTGGGACAAGAATTCACAGCACTTTGCAAAAATATAATGCAACACTTGGTTGATACCATATATACACACATATTATATACTTTGGTTATATAATATGTATATATAATTCATTTCATATAACATAGGTTAGAATGATTTAAAGGGCATACAATGTATTTCCTAATTACAAGGTATCAAGTAATGTACATACATATAACCCATGTGCATTTTCTATTAAAACCAAATACAATTGTGCATTGCTCATTATTTATTACCATAATAATTATTATTATAATCATAATAACTTAATGAAATCACTATTAATTGATGTGACACTGCTAAACGAGTCTGTGAAACCATGATTCATTAAGGTCCGGGACTTGCTTATGCGGAGGGAAGGTGTTAGGCACCCCCCCGACATCTGTGTTACCACGGTGACCGCCATTTTTTAATTAAATTGTTATATTAATGTGTGTGTGTGGATCAGTGTGTAATTTATTTGGAAGTAGTGTTATGCCTCATTCACACCTATATACAAAGGGTTTGAATTTATGTAAAAATTTAAATTTAACTATATATAATAGTGATGTATTATAAAAGAGGTTTTTCAAACCCTGTGCTCAATAGTAATTGATGCCTTTGACACTTCTATTTTATTAAATGTTCGGCTTGATTGCTTTTATTTTTGAGATGCGAAGCATCTTCGAGAAAATATAATATATAGCAATGTCGAACTCCTTATGGGCATGAAAGTCATCTAAGAAAATTCAAGCATCGTGAATAATTTACAAGCTGCTTACAGTTGAAAATGTCTATCACGGGAACAGGATCTAGATTCACTAGACTGAATCTATGATCACATGATTCCTAGGCTCACATGATGCTGCAATTTATATGAAAGCAGTAAGCAGTTATATATATAGAAGTTATAAATATATATACATATATATATATATATATATATATATATATATATATATATATATATATATATATATATACATACGTGATCAACCACCACGAAGCACCTCCATGGGGGATCAAAAATGTAAAAATATAAAAGCGGTAAATATATATAGTGACATGATCAACCACCACGAAGCACCTCCATGGGGGATCAGAAATGTAAATAAAGCAGTAAATACGATCAACCGCCACGAAGTAAATTCCAGGCAGGACTAAATGTAAATAAAGCAGTAAAAACGATCAACCACCACGAAGTAAACTCCAGGCGGGATGAAATGTAAATAAAGCAGTAAAAGGCCACGAAGTAAACTCCAGGCTTGATGGAAATGTAATTATATATATATAAAGCGGTAAACGCATAGGATATATATCGATCCCGCCTCGGTTTATCATTTCAGCAATTTGTCGCTATATATATATATATATATATATATAAAAGCAGTAAACGCACCGGATGTAAAATCCAGGCTCATCCAACAGAGTTCGACGGAAGTTTATATATATATATATATATATATATATATATATATATATATATTACACACACACACACAAAAGCAAATAAAAGCTCCGAACGTGAGTCCAGGCTCAATCGAGGCATAACTTGATAATGTTAGTCCATATATATAAATATGAATATATATATATATATATATATATATATATATATATATATATATATATGTATATATATATATATATATAAAGAAATAAAATCCACGGACCGAAGTCCGAGCATACACATGCAACACGACTCTCAATGTGAAGAATGGCGTGTGCAAAGTAGAAGAGAAAGGCTTTAAAAGGTGTAAGAAGGCTTATAGTGGACTGCCAAAGAAGATTTCTATAGCTTTAAATGGATGAACACTCTGCTCCCGTCGGTAAAAATATGACTAAATATAAGCTCACAAGTGTTTAAAATGAGAAAGCACTCAATTTAGGGTGTGTACAGAGAAAATTAGATAGGGCTTCCTCGCCGTTTTCTCTTATAAAATGGCCACCCAAAGCCCTCTATTTATAGAGGGGGGAGCCACAGGTACCTGTGGCTGCCGCAGATTCACCTGCGGCTGCCCGGGGTGCCCCGACCTCTGTGGGTCCCACTGTCTCAAAGTACGTGCACGCGTGAAATGTGATGTCCGCTCGAACTTACAGAACTTCAATTCAAGCCTCCAATTAAGGTGTATAAGATCTTTTATGGAGTGCTATTGTTGAGAGCTATGCCATGACATAGAATTAGAGGTTGTCAAAAATCAGGAAGATGGGACCATGCCCTTGGTCTTCAAGCTTCAAATTTTATCCGGTGTGCCGCCTTGCGTAGTAGTCACTCGGGATTGGAACTCCTTGGTTCTTGTGGGACATTGCTATTTAGAATTTATGTTAAAATATTGTTGAGACGACGCAATATGGAATCGACATGGCAAAATGATAATTTTGCCCATCACCGGGGTTATCTCCGGTTTGAGCGGATAAAGCTGTCGTTGCCCAGGGTTATCTCTGAGATTGGGCTGCTATAAGTACTGGATGTCCTCAAGGTTGTCTCTGAGGTGTGCCTAACCTCTCGGGGTTATCTCTGGGCTTGGAGCTGAGTGCCTTGGTGTTATTTTCGAGGTTGAAGCTGACTGCATAGGTTGAAACGAGCATCTCTAGAACTGCAAATGCACTCCTCAGGGTTATCTCTGAGGTTGACATTGTCTTTTCCGGTGTTATTTTTGGGACTGAGACTGAGTATCTCAAGGTTATCTCCGAGATAAAACGGCCTTCTCCGGTGTGATTTCCGGTATTGAACTTCATTCCTTGGGGTTGTCTCCGAAGTTGAAATTGACACTCCTGGTGTTATTTCAGGGACTGAAATGGATGTCTCGGGGTTATCTCTGAGATGGTACTGAAACTCTCGGTATTATTTTCGGGATTAAGCTGGGCTGTCCTCCAAGGTTATCTCTGAAAGACGATTCTTCCCTCCCGCAATGTTAGTAATAGGTATGCAGAAAATTTTGAGTGTCTACAGATGCCCCTCTTTATCATATTCATGCAATGTGCATAGATAGGATAAAGAATACTAGACACTTGAAATGCAATAACATGGTCATGATGCAATGTACAACAACATTATGCAAATGTATGTGGTTTGTTGGATTGTTCTCCATCATGGTGGGATGATTGCTGGCTCCCTTTGACTTCTACGGGGATTGACAATTATTACTGATAAACCTAATAAATTGTCTTGGACGTGTAATCTAATTCTCAGGAGCTTCCAGAATGTTGACATTGGGGTTATCACCAAAGTCCTTAATCCTTGATACAGACTTCACACTGAAGATTCATCTCAAATGTACAAGAGACTCTATGGGGATAGAGCTTTGTCTGTTGAGTATGTGTATAACATATTCCATCATCGGTCCTCCCCAATGAAGATGTTCTTTCTTGATTCGTACCGCCAGGTCTTTTCGCTGCTCTATTGGAGTTACTGCCAACAATCGATGTTGTCAAGGTTGCCTGACCTTCATTGACATGTGCATCAACGGATGAGATCCCTGTTAGGGATAAAGTCAATGTTTCTTAACCTTCGTTGACGTGTTCATCAATGGGTGAATTATATGAAAACCCGCTAGGTAAAAGGTTTCAGGGCTTCGTCCCTAAATTGATGGCATCGGACCTTCGTGACGTATTATCGAATGTAGTTTTCAATGGCTGAGATCATTGGTATAGTGTACCCTATGTTTGGGTGAATTCCAATGAGTGATATGTAAAGCCACAACTTGACCCATGAAAACTAGGATTTCAGGCTATTCTGCTCAATTGTGTAGCATTTTTATTCCTGATTTGGCCTTTACAGCTTGTAGGCCCCATTCTCACTATATCTTTTGATAGGCCTCTGTTAGTAGTTGGGCATCTGTGCCCCATTTCCCTGTATTTTTATCTATATAGAGATGTATTAGAAGATGATGTACTTAGGAATGTATATACTATTATTTCCTACATCATATTGCCATCTATTGTTTATCATGTATGTATTATGTTATGCATATATATGTATTTCTAGAGATACTCAACATTGACCCCTAGATGGACTTATGACACGGCCCACATAGATGTCTTCTTCGACAGTTAGTTGTATTGATCATACCCCACCAGTATTTGTGGCATCCCATCTGAGATCGTGGTATGATAGTATGTCACCTTTAGACGTGGTGACCGTAGATCAGTTATTGTAGCATACTATGACTCTCCTGATGTTTTAGGTTCCCGCAGGCTTTGTAGAGGATATACTGGAGCATAGGATACCGGAGAGGCAGGTTTTCTGGTTTGGTATCCATGCGTTGACTCCTACCTTGGAGGAGTATGCACGGTTGATGGCACTACCACTAGACAGACCTTGCGCGTAGATGGCTATCAACGATATAAACCGACAACTTATGAACCTCACCGGGCTGAGGCGTAGAGTTGTTCAGGATGAGATCACATCTAGCCATGTGGTATCCTAGCATTTTCTGATGGACAAATTCGGCTCGGAGGATAGTTATACACGGTATTTTAGGGATTTTACCATGCCGGAGGATCATTGGCATTTGGCCAGAATAGACATACTAGTAGTGTTCGTATTGTCATATGTATACATGCCATTGTATATGGATGAGTTAGACATTGGCGTCATTATGGCAGTGAGATCTCTCAGGGAGGGTCACACCATTGTACCGATGATTATAGCAGAGACGTTAAGATCGGCTACATATTGCAGCACCTACCCTCCAGGGGTATTCACAGGTAGATCGGTCATGTTGTACGTGTGGTTCATGTTACACTTGAGATTGATTGGCACATTCCGATGGCATAGGTATTGTTTTACCCATGAGATAGCCATGTCGTACTCCTTTCAGCCTGCGGAGTGTATAGATCCTGTATCTTGGTCCATTTTCCTAGCACAGATTTGAGATCCATTTGATATATTGCCTTGTACAAGGCTTTGTTCACCTTACAGCTTCATCACTCATGCTATGGGCATGTATTATCTCCCTCTAACTGGTTTGAGGGGCATGACTACTTACCAACCACTGGTTGTGATGTGTCAGTTTGACCAGTTCCAGGACTTCCATCCTTTTGAGGGGGCATTGAGTCAGCGCATGGCTTCTTGCCACTTGTCAGTAGAGGAAAGATCTAGGGTGTATGCCTGTTAGGATCAGTGTAAGCTAGCTGCATTTTCTATTAGCCATCCGGGTTGTTCTGCATAGTATTCCGTATGGATGGAGAATTAGACTACATCGGTTGCGATAGTATCCACAATGCCGGGGATTAATTCTGATGATGGGGAGCCCACAGTGGACATTAATATTCCCACCGAGGAGGAACCATTCACTGGGTTGCCAGTAGCTCTTGCAGATTCTCCTAGTATGAGTGCTACTATGATTCAGCATTCAGCATTGTATTTAGAGTAGAGTCTTCATCTAATGACCTTTAAGAGAGATCAGGTTAGAGCCTTGATGTTGACAGCTCTTGATGGGAGAGACACCACTCTATTGGAGAGAGATGAGGCCAGATCAGCCAAAGATGCATTGATTATTAAGCGGGATGCTGCCCTATTTGCCCGGGATGTAGCCGTTACAGATAGTACTTCAGTGTGATCCCTTACTACTGGCATGATTACTGATATGAGTGCATATATTGATGAGCATCATGTCACCATGCAATTGGCCGTGGATCTGTTAGCTCGTGTAGATACCCTTGGGCAGGAGCTTGCAGCGTTGCCTCCTTCTTCGGAGAGAGATGCCATGTTGGACTTGATAGTTCGTATATCCACGGGATTGTTGATAGACTTGTATTTTCCTGCATAAACTAGCTTAGCCATTTTTTCATGTATATCACATATTGTATATATCAAACATCATTATATATGGCAGGAAAATACATTTTGATGCACTTCTGAATTAGTTATGCCTTGATACTTGCTTGATATTTGCCTACTTCTTCAGGGCTTGTGATCTTGATCTATTCTGAACTCATCCTTTATAGGTGGACATTGAGACGTCTCAAGATCTTTCAGAATGAATCATTGATATGTATGTATCCCTACCCTCTTTGGTGTCTTGGGACTGGTTTCTGTATGTAGATGTGGAGAAGAGTGTGGCTTTTCCTCATTAAGATTAACTGCACCACAGATGGTCGCTAGTACTTCTATTAAAGAGAAGCCCAGTTAGTTCCATCTCTTATGGATTGGTGTTGCTCTTCAAGTAATCAACCGCAGCTTAGATGGTCGCCAACTCTCCCATTTATGGGGAGGCCAGGTAGTTCTATGCCTTTGGTTTGAAGCCGATGAAATGTAGTGGATTGAAGTTTGATCCTAGTATCGTTAACAAGTATTTATATTTTGGTAGGTGGTTAGACCGAACAATAAATGGATTCCTACGTACTCCTATTGAAGAGGAAATTAGGTCTGCGTAGTTCGAACCTGGTGTAAGAGGTTCAACACTGTATGGTGTACGGGTAGAAAGGTCTAGAAATGTTTTTGTTGTTTTTGTTTGTAGAGAAGGGTGTAGAAATGTTTTTGTTGTTTTTGTTTTATTGCGACCAGGACATATAAAATGGTTGCCTACATACTCCCAGGTATCGGGGAGATCAGGTCGACGTAGTTCGCCCCATGTTCAGGACGATTTACAGCCAAAAAAGTTTGATTCCATGTTCAGGACAAACTGTGGGGAAAAGTTTGATCTCATGTTCAGGACAAACTGCGGGTGTGAAAAAGTTTGATCTCATGTTCACGACAAACTGCAAGGGAAGGGTTCAATCCCTGGTGGGATAACTAAAATTGTATGAAGTGTGAAATAAAAGATCTGATGACCTGAAAACCAGGCTGCTAGCTTTAAGAGTGTGTTTCCTTGATGGGGGCAAATGGGTATAAAGAAATGGTTGTGTGTAATAAGGGTTAGAAAACCTGAAATGACTGGTGATCTGGTGATCCAAAACCAGGATGTTTCCTTGATGGGAACTTCAGACATAGTACCGTTTCATAGTGTCTGAGTTGATGAGCTGTGAAAATTCATCTCCATCCATTTCCTGTAATCTGAGAGCACTTCCTATCAATACCTCTTTGACAATAAATGGGCCTTCCCAGTTTGGAGCAAATTTTCCCTTTGTTTGATCTTGGTTGTCGATGATCTTCTTCAAAACCAAGTCATGTTATTTAAACTGCCGTAGCCGGACTTTCTTATTGTAGGATCTGGTGATCCTTTGTTGGTATAATTGACCATGGAAGATAGCATCACTTTACCTTTCATCTATTAGAGATAATTGGTGATATCTGTCTTATAACCATTGGTCTTCATCCAGCTGAGCGTCAATTAACACTATGAGGGATTCCATTTCAACTTCTATGGGGAGCACTACTTCCATCCCATATGTCAATGAGTAGGAGGTTGCCCCAGTGGAAGTACACATTGAAGTTTTATAGGATATTAGAGTTAGAGGCAAGAGGTCAGGCCATCCTTTATGATTGGAGGATATCTTTTGCATGATATTCTTAATGTTCTTATTAGCCACTTCAACAGCACCATTCATCTTTGGATAGTAGATGACGGAGTTAAGGTGTTTGATGTGGAATTTACTGCACAAATTCTCCATCATTTTTTTGTTGATGTTCTTAGCATTGTCTGACACAATTACCTTTGGTTGTCCATATCGACAAATGATACTATTTCTGATGAAAGAAATGATAACTTCTTTGGTAACCCTGGGGAAGGAGGCTGCTTCTACCAACTTGGTGAAGTAGTCGATCACGGTGAAGATAAATCGAATCCCATTACTGGCTTTGGGCTCGATGGGCCCGATCACGTCCATTCCCAACATTTAGAAGGGCAGAGTTGAACTCATATTGTGGAGTTCCCTCGAAGGGGCATGGATAGCATTCCCATTAATTTGGCATTGATAGCACCTCTTGACATGATCATCACAGTCAGCTTTAAGCAAGAGCCAGTAATGCCCTGTTCTGAGGATCTTTTTAACATGTAGAGGGTCGCTCATGTGTGGGCCACATACTCCACCATGGATTTCATCCATGAGCCTCATAAGCTTGGTCCTTGTCCAGACATCTGAGGAGACCTAGTCCTGCATCTCTTTTGTAGAGTGCATCTCCGCTCAAGTAAAACTTTATAGCCAGTCGATGGATCCACCTTCTTTCAGTTGGGCTCACCTCAGCGGGTGTAGATCCATCTTGTAAGTACTCCTTAATGTGCTGATACCAAAGGTGTTGGATGGGAGGTAGCTCATCTGATATTCTCCAATATAATTCCCATAGGCTGGAGCCTTTTGTAGGGTAAATGGGATGTTTGGCATGCTTTCCTTGTCATGTATGGTGATCAAGGAGGCCAAAGTTGCTAATGCATCCGCAAAATCATTCCTATTCCAAGGAATGTGGAGGAAGGAGATTTCTTCAAACTCCAAAGCCATCTATAGAACTTGCCGATGGTAAGGCAACAAATGTAGCTCTTTAGTGTGATAGATTTTTATGGTTTGTTTGATTACTAATTCTGAATCTCCAAAGACAGTTAACCACCAGATACCCATTGTTTGGGTAAGGTTGAGTCCCATAATACAACCTTCATACTCAACTGTGTTGTTGGTGCTGATAAACTGCAATTTAACGGAAACGGGATACTGCTCCCCCGTACCGAATACTAGAACTACTCTAGCTCCAGAACCTTCCATATTTACAACTCCATCAAAATACATTTTCCGTATACGGCATGCATTGTACTGATGGTGTTTCTGCACTGTCGTTACCCCTTCATCAGGGAAGTATGTTTCCAAGGGTTTGAAATCCCCTGTGGGTGCGGCAGCCAGTTGATCCGTAATTCCTTGTCCTTTAATAGACTTTTGCATCACGTAGACGATGTCAAATTATTGTAGGATCAATTGACATCTGGACAGCCGACAATTCAATATGGGTCTACTAAACACGTACTTAAGCGGATCCACACAGGATATGAGATGGGTTGTGTGACCATGAAGTTAATGTTGTAACCTCATGGAAGCCCATGTTAAACACAACAAGTCTTCTCAATCAGAGTGTAATTGTGTTCACTACTGCTGAATCTTTTGCTGAGGTAGTAGATAGCTCTCTCTTGGCCTCTATCATCTTTTTATCCCAACATGCAGTCTATGTCATTGTCATTAATTGACAGGTACATGAACAGGGGAACATCACCCTTGGGAGGTACCAAAACAGGAGCGTTGACTAGCTGCTCTTTGATTGTAAGGAAGGATTTTTGACACTCATCGTTTCATTTCATGGAGGAGTTCTTCCTTAACAACTTGAAGATAGGCTCACATGTTGCTGTGAGTTAAAAAATGAACCGGCTAATGAAGTTTATTCTTCCCAACAATCCCAGTATTTCCTTCTCTGTCTGAGGAATGGGCATTTTTGTAATGGCCTGGATTTTGGTGGGATCCAGCTCAATCCCTTTGTGGCTGACTAGGAAACCTAGCAACTTACCTGATTTAACGTCGAAGACGCATTTGGCTGGATTTAACTTCAAGTTGTACTTACACAACCTGTTGAAAAGCTTTCTGAGATTGTCTATGTGGTCTTCTTCCCTTCGGTATTTGACAATGATGTCATCCACATAGATCTCCATCTCTTTATGCATTAAGTCGTGGAAAAGAGCCATCATAGCTCGCTGGTAGGTTACTCTGGCATTAATGAGGCCGAATGACAACCGTTTATATCAAAAGGTTCCCCAAGGCATGATGAATGCAATTTTCTCACGATCTTCCTCAGCAACCATGATTTGATGATACCCCTCAAAGCAATCAGTAAATGAGTACATATCGTAATAAGCAGTATTATCAATGAGAATGTGGATAAATGGCACGGGAAAGCTATCCTTAAGGCAAGCTTTATTTCGATCTCGGTAATCCATGCAAACTCGAACCTTTCCTCCCAGTTTAGGAAAGGAGACTATATTTGATAGCCATTCAGGATATGTGGAAACCATGATGATGCCAGCTTGAAATTGTTTCACAATTTCTTCTTTAACCATTAAACTCGACTCAGGTTTTAATCACCTGAGATTTTGCCTAGTTGGCTTGAATCCCTCTTTAATGGGAAGGCGATGGATGACGTTTTCTATGGACAAACCCACCATGTCATCGTGAGAACATGGAAACACATCCTTGAATTAGGTTAATAATGCAACCATATCATTCCTTTGGTTTGGAGTGAGGTCTATACCAATCTAGATCAACCTAGGGCTTTCTAAGGTTCCGAGATTGAATGAGGTGGTTTGATCAAGATTTGGTTTGGGTTTGTCTTCGACCCATTCTTTGATCTCCTAAGGTATCTTAATGTCCTGTTATATTTCCATCAAGTCTGAGTCCAACTTTTCATCAAAGTTATAGTCCTTGTGCAGAAAAGGTACCTCATCAACAAGTACATGCACATCTTAATTCAGAGTCCTAAAACAAAATATGCTTTCACTTAATATACGAATCTGTTCAATCATAAAAAGTGTTAGCATGTACTGATAAAACAACTGCTAATACTGTACAGAAAAGTAAGCAGTTAAAGTTATCTATAGGGCAGAGGGGTTTCTGCCCATTTTACCCTTGGCGACAAATACGAGGAGTGTTGATCCAATTGTCAAGGGTGAAGTCCTGGTGGACAGATGTAATGAAGTGACGATCATCGTCCTTCTTCCTCCGAATAATGACCATAATGTCGAGACAATTATCGTCTGGAGTGTATCTATTTGTGTGCTCATCATGAAAAAGGATGCATAGATGAGACAAACTCCTGGCGATGTCTTGTTTACGTCTCCGTTCACTTTCTTCCCTTAGGGATCAGGACCTCTTTTTCTTTAACCGGTATCGGTTTGGGAAATAGCATACCCATAACATGGGCTGGTACCTTTACCGGAGACTGTATAAGCTCAGGATCGGTAGGTGGACATACTCGTCGTATGGCTAAAGATGAAGGAATCTGTTTATGCTTGTGAGGATTCTTGTGACTGGAGCTAGCAAAATATCCTAACCCAGCTGTCCTTGTTTGACTGGAAACTTGAATTGGGAGCTTAATATTCTAATGATCTTTGCCAAACCATTGTCCAGGTTCATGACCCAATGACATCATCTCTTAGGTGGCCGAAATTACTTCGGCATAAATCTTGTGTGTGAGAGATGGTGCCCCAATGGGATGGTAATGAGTGTTGCTCACCTCCTGGGCATGGAAACTGACCGGCTCAACTTCTGAATTGAAGCTGATGAGTGGTACGTATGTCATCTTGTTCAGGACATTCTGGCTCAGCATTAACAATGACTAGGCAATTGTTTATAATGTATTTGAGTTACTGATGAAGGGTGGGAAAGGACGACTCTAGCCATATGAATCCATGGTCTTCTCAACAGCAGATTGTATCCTGTAGCTATTCTGAGCACGTGAAAGGATACATTGAATGTGTGACACACCAAATTCGGGTTACCTAACCCCCGAGTTTGGTGTTCACGATTCACAATATAATACCATCTAACTACCCATTCAAATTATAAATAGGAATACATAACTCATTAACATATATTATTAACATATAAGACCCAAGTTTTCTAACCTTAACCTTACAACCTTACCCTTCAGATAAATAAAAAGTGTTTACAATACAATACAAAATAATAATAATATTGTTCATCATAACTAATTTATAACTATGCATTTTCCTTTGTTCTTCTTCGCAACACCTTCTGCAGCTTCGTCCCTAGCTGGAAAGTTTTATTTAGCAAGGGTGAGCAACAAGTTTTCCCCGCAAGTTAAGACATACGATAAAGATATAGAAATCAATATCAATTCTTCTCACATTCTACGCAACAATAATCTGATAATGAAAGAGTACAACGCTTTCAAGGTTTTCTACTATATTCAAATGAATAATCAAGAATTAATTCTATGAAATAACAAAGTGGAATGTTTTCCAGATTTATACTGAGCGATTCATTGGATCCTGAACTTCTCTTCTCGAGAAACAATCAAAGAATTGACTTTGATATACCCAGGTGTATCAGATAACCATAAAGATTAAATCATACCCCTCTGCAAGTATATAAAGTGATCAACTTTATTATACCCTACGTGACACCCCCAAATCCGGGTATCTTCCAACACAACAGATGGTGCTACACGGTACTCATAACTGTACATTCATTCTATTGAAACCACATCAAAATATGTGAATCAAAGACATTTTTATTACATTAATAATATTACATCATGTTCTCAAGTTCTAAAACCATTACATTCTTTGTTCATTATATTATAATATATACAACTTACTAGTTTTTTACAAGGTAAACTAATCGTTCATCTTCGTCTTGCCTTTATCCTTGTAGGATCCCTCAGTTCGTTCAGCTTTAGCTGCATTTATATGGTTCAAGCAAGAGTGAGCATAACAAGCTCAACAAGTACAATAATTTCTTTTAAATGATATGTTTGAAACATATGAATCGTATATCTTCAATAACTGGATAATAGTTATGAAGTACTATCAATAATTTAAAATAGCACATCTTTTTCTTCAAAACATTTTACAATGACAATATTCAGAAAAACGTCAATTATGGTCCAAGACCATGAGCATTTCATAATTTCTTTGAAAAGGACAACCCGACACTAAGTTTCTAAGTTGGGCATATCTTATAAGCACTTCTGGGTGATCAGCCTATAGTACTCTATGTTTTTCAACACTACATTTTGTTAAACGTATGTACGTTTTAGTTTTGGCAACCTCGCGTGCCCATCGAATAATCGATGAAAAATACATTTGTTTATTCATACTCAGGCTTACCTTGAATCCGTACCCAACAATTGGCGTAGGATAGCGTTAACAATTCTATATTGAAAGACTTGTAAATAAATCAATCAACTCTTCAAGATTAGTCTAGCCGAGGTAAAACTGGCATCAGCCCTTTAGTAAAATAGTTCATGCATCTCATAACATGAATCATAGAAAACTTGGCTAACACGAAGGTTAGACAAGCGTTTAAGAAAAACACGCCTTCAACGTCTGCTACAGTAAAAATTACTTTCCCTTTTAGTCTTTAAAGTCTCTACAACACATAACCGCATAACATACCATATTAGGTCATGAATGAACATACATGTTTCCTAATGAATCTTACCCTTCTTCTCAATCTAATCATGTATTAGATTTATTATTATTGGTTTCGGCTTGCCATTATATTCATCATTCTTACCAACTTCTTTCTCTTCTACGTTAAACGTGGATTTACTTCATTAATACAACTAATTTTGAGTTAATCATCCTTCTTCACGGCTTATTAATGTTCTTACGTTATTATCCGAGACTTGATCGTCATTGTTTAAGTACACTTATTGTATACCGTTCATGTTTACGTTCTTATACTTTATATTTGTCGTTTAACTATTCATTAAACAACATTTCATTCCAAAAGTCATCACTATAAAAGTGATTTAGGAAAGGTCTTATCATGTTCATTAAGTAATTACATGTCACATACTTGTTCTGTAAACCATTTGGTTTATAGTCAACTTGGTCGACAAAATCCCCTTACTGGCGCCGCGGCGCGGCAACCCTTTGTACTAGTGGCGCTGCGGTGCCACTTTCCAGTACCTGGCCCAACTGTTCATTACGCTGCGACGCGAGTATTATACCTTTGAGTGGCGCTGCAACGCGACTCTGCAGTGATCACTCCTTCACACCGGCGTTGTGGCGCGACCTATATAGCTATGTCTGGCGCTGCGGCGCCAGAACTTAGTCCATAAAAATTTTACAGAAAAATTTTTATGTGAGATTCCCAGCCTCATAACTTCTTCGTTATAAGTCTGAATTGGCTTGTTCAATAGCCTACAGTTCAAAAATTACATACTCTACGTGTTCATGCAAGAATTTTATCTATTTGATTTAGTTAACTAAAAATTCACCTATTAGTTCATTTTAACGAAAACGATAAACGTTCGTGAACGTTCAATGCTCGTTTCTTCGTTCTAAGTCAGAATTCGGACATTCTCGAGTCCGTAACTCTATAATGCCAATGAAACTTTTCTCTATTGAAAACTAATGATTCCAAGCTCAATATCAAAATTCGACCTCCATTCCGAGAATTTCACGAATTCGACGATTATCGTCCAAACTCGTAAATTTCACCTTAACTTCATTTCTTATGATTTGTTCATCGTTTTAAATGGATTCAATCCATCATACTAACATCTTGACATACATACTTCATTAACTTATAAACATGATAAGTTATTACTTGTTCTTTGTGAGTTTATAACTTATACAAGTATAAACTACTTACACTTTTACTTATAATAATTTATGTTTTCTAACCATCATTCTCACATCTCCTTATCAAACCATCTTATTAAGATAAACATATGAGTAGTTCATATAAGCTTCTCATGAGTTCATAACTTAATTAAGTTTGAATTATTTATTCATGACTTATACGGCTCAAGTCTATTGATTTAATCATTCTTATCATGCCTTAGCATATATGTTCTACCACCACCCACTTCTCTAACAATGGAAGAGAAAGAGAATCATGGTTTAAGATTGCTTACCCTTGAATATCACTTAGTTAATCTTTAATCTTCTTCTTGCTTCTTGAACTATAAAAGACTAGCTTTCTAGCTTTTCTAGCTTATTCTCAATTATTCTCTCTAACCAATATGCTATAAGTTATTGGATGAAAATCTAACAACTAACAAATGAACTAGCAAGCTTCCTACTTATAGAAATCTCAAAACGAGGGTATAATGGTCATAAAGCCACTTCACCTCCTTACTATTCATTACCTAGCTATTAAGTAAACTTGGCCACCACACTTACTTAGCTCTTAAGTATACTTGCTTAGCACATAACTTATCCTTTACTTGCTTATCAAATTAATTACTTGGCCATCACAACACTTAGCCATTAATTTTACTTAGTCATCACATATAAGCACTTTGCTTGTTTATCACACATAAGCACTTTACTTAGCCTTTAAGTTACCTAGCTTTTCCTTTGCTTAACCCTTAAGTATACTTGCTCATCAGACTTAATTTTTGGCCACCAAGATCACCCATGTGAGCATGGGTTGCCCCATTGATCCTCCAAATCCATTAGATTCTTACCTTGGGCTTAAGGTTTAATTAATCCTAACTTATACATTGGGCTTGCAATTAAATAAACAATTGGGCTTGTTCAATAATTTACATTGGACTTAACATTACAAATGTAGCAGTCCCGAATCCGGGCCCCGAATCGCCGTGGACTCGGTACGCTATTTCTATTACTATTTGCGGAAGATATAAACATAATTTGTTTATACAATACATTACACACTATTCCCCAAGGTCGAATAACCTTAACTTAATACACATTTCATAAATTATTTATCACACAACAATATTTATCAAAGTATACAATTACAAACTAGCCGCACATTTTATCCCAAGCCGGACTTGGCTTTAACCTTTTCTTGTAATCCGAACGCATTTGCTTTATCTGCAATGTTTTATCATGATATAGCAAGGGTGAGCATGAAAGTTTCCCAGCAAGTTTATATACAACAATATAACGATATACCATGATTGAAGAAGTATGAATAATGAGCTTGCTATAATTCATCAATATAATTGAGAACTAGCACGAACAAACTTTTGACTGAACAAGTATTTTACATGAACAAACATTTCTGAACCAACTGGTAATGAAGGTGATCAGCCTTTCATACCTGACTTATACATGCAAGATGTACAGAGTACAAATTTCATGGCAATCAGCAATGATTAACCATAAGCTTGAAGAAACTACTCTTATTAGAGTTAAGTAAAAGAAACTTGCCTGAACCGTTGATTACCGCACGCAATTTAATAACGCTTTATCCCGAAGACCTAATATTAATAATATAGATCTCCAATATTAGAATAATATCATCACAGTATAATACTGTTATATTTTTACACAGAATAACCTAAACACATTACCACATAATCCTATCAATCTATATAGCACACAAGACCTAATATTAAGTCAGACTATTTAAGTCTGAGTTGAAATCGACACCATTCTAACATCCCGACGATCTAGTCGGTCAATACTCAAGTTTAAGTTCAGTTAAACTCTACTTAAACACTTATCCATTATCACATATAATTTCTAATCAGTCAAAACATTTTTCCTACGCTCGTAATAATTTTCGGATAATTATTACCATTTATCAACATTTTTCAAATATTAGTATCGTATTTAAATAATTAAATACCTTAATCATTAATATTTATTTAATATAAAATATTAATGAAAATCCTTACATAATATTATAATATAATTATAATATCACAAAGTATTTTTAATACTTTAAAATCATAATTATATGATTTTCCAACACTTTAATCCATTATCCGATAATTATTATTAATATTAAAATATTAATATTTTCATGACTAAATATCAAAAGTTATATTTTATAACTTAAAATATTTTTCTAACACTTAAATCATTTTAATATGATTTTTAAAACATTAATTCCATTTTTCCTTCATTTATTTAATATATCTATTAAATAAACTAATTATCATTAATATTGATTAATTAATGAAATTCATTCCAAAATATTAAAAGTCATCAAAAATAACTTAAAATAGTTTCTTATACCATAATATTATTTTTCATGATTTTTCATGAATTAAAATTATTTTTAAATAATTTATTTAATATTATAATTAAATAAATAAATACCATTTATATTCCAAAAATATTAAATATTTTCAAAATATACTCAAAATAGTTAAAAACTATTTTTCAGACTTTAAAATAATTTTTCATAATTTATTTTGTATTTTTAATAATTAAAAACTATTTTTTCTAATTTTTAATCATTTTCTGCATTTTTCCGACAATAAAGCGTCGCTAAAGGGTCTTTAGGCGACAAAAGTGTCGCTAAATGTATTCTTCAGCTGTTCTTGAGTGTTCTTGTCAGTGTTCGGGTTGGGTGGTTTGATCGAGATTTAATCCGTGTTCTGTTCGATTTCTGGGCCATGTTAAATATTGATCGTGTAATGTTTATGTAATACTACATGAATCGGTCATCAAATATGTCATACAACATTACATGTCGAAGATCTGGGCCTCCAAAGTATCTGACAACTATGTTCTTCATTTTCTGGTTTTTCCAGAAAATGAAGAACAGTCGAGGTACTAGTTTTCGATCCTTATATCTTGGTTTCTGTACTTGTGTTGTGTAATATAAAGGTTGAATCTTGTAGAAAACATGTCAGTGTACATTTCTATTACATCAGATCAACATATCAACATCAAAACAGTACGATCTAGATCGGTCAAACAAGGGGTCAGAAACTGTTCTTCGTGAATTCTGGGTTGACCACGATTTCTTGCTAGTTAAGTTATGATCTATGTGATCTAAAGGCTTTAATGGGTAGTCTACATATCAGACTACAACTAATCAACAACAACTTGGCCAAAACAACAAAAATAAGTACGATCAGAGGCCTCAAACATCTTGTCAGAAATTCTGGAAAATTCTGGGTTACCCAGAAACAGATTTTGTGCTCGGTCAATGTACTTTGACCGATCATATCTTTCAAACTACACGTGATCTGGGCTTGATTCAAGTTCCAGATCACAGCCCAAACAACATTCTACAAGTTTAAAACTTAAAACACAACAAACAATTAACACACATAGATCTAGAAACCCTGACATGTGATTGTCAAACAACATTTTCCAACTTTTTCCAGATTTTTATAAACATTAGATTCGAGCATCTAGGTGTTATGGATCCATGATCCAACAACCCAGATCTCTAATTGACACCTTATAACACATATTTAACCAACAAACAACAACATTAAACATCAAAATCATAAATTTCAAAATTTAGGGTTTATACCTCTTTTGAGCTTTGATTTTGATTTTCTGATCCTTTGATCTATTTCTGGCTTGCTAAAACTTTATCATGGTTCATATTTTCTCTCTCCCTCACTCCAAATTTTTAGTTTTTAGAGAGAGGATTGCTTGGGAGAAAAATGAGAGTAAAGTAGCTCATTTCTCTCTCTAATTCTATTAATATGATATGGTACATGGCATGTTGCTGATTTTGCTGGATTGCTGGACATAAAAGTCATAAGCTAGGCTAGGGTTGCTCAACCACTCCACTAGGCCAATTCTTGTAAGCTAAGTCACCAAAATGCACTAAGGGCATTTTAGTCTTTTTCATTTATTTCTAGGATTTTCATGAATTGCAAACCCTTAGGGTTTAGGTTTTGAGCAATCTAAGGTCTAGGATTTAGCATTTTAGGGTTTAGATTTTAACCCTTAACTTTGTAATTTAACTTCTACATTTACGAATTACGGTTTTCAAAATAGAAAATTAACATTTCTAACTTATAATTAGTATTTACTAATTATATTATAATTTCTTAATCATACTAAAATCTTACTAATTAGGATTAGTATTTTCTAATTACAATTGCTTATAACGCAATTAGGGTCAAAATGGTCATTAGGGTTTATAACCCAATAATTAGGGTTTCTAATAGAAAATTTAATTTTCTAATTTAGAAATTAAATATTCGTAATTAGATTAAAGTTTTCTAATTAATCATAAATTGAAATAATTAGGATTAGGGTTTCCTAATTAACATTACTAATTTTAGCAATTAAATCCACAGCTGAGCATTAGGGTTTCTGACAGAACAATTAGGGTTCCTAAAATTGAAAATTAGGGTTTGTTAATTAATTAACCTTTACCCTAATTAGTAGTATAATTAATACCACATAAGCATTATAATTATCATTTCTATTCCCAGATTAGGGCTTTCATTTTATCAGAATCTGAAATTAGGGTTTTCAAATCTGGTATTAGGGTTTCTAATAATCAACTAGAATTTCCAGTAATTCATTAGGGTATTCCCTAATTAATTAAAATTATAGGCATTTAACTTTGTATATACATTGCATTCCCAATCTAGGGTTTTCAATATCCGAATTAGGATTTCGTACTCCTGGAACTGAAACTAGGGTTTCCAGCACCGATTTCTAGGGTTTCTTATTAGACGTTAGGGTTTTCTAACTGAACGTTTGACGTTCTTAATATATTCATACGGTTTGATACAGATATAAATTATCTGATCAACCCATGACCCTTAACCACATTCTGAACACATCATTAACCATAAACACAGAACATAATCACATAAATCCTTAATCCTGAATAATTCCCCTATATCATTCACCGAATTTTGAAATCCTCAAAATTCAATCCCAATAACATTAAACGCATACACTTATTTTCTGTCTAGGTCTATTATTTGACCTTAAATCAATCACTTAAGATTTTAATAAATTGCCCAAATTCTCGGGTTGTCACAACAAATATTTGGGCTTTAACATTAATTCGTATTAGACTTTATTATTATTCCAATTGGACATTACAATCTCCTACACATTCCAACAAATTCAATACATTTGTCTTAAAGTCTTATAATGTATAATCTACGTATAATTCTTGTATTCCACCTCGTATACTTATTCATATGCAACATACCATTATTCATACCTACTCGTATCATACTTCGTATTATAGTCATATTCATTACTTCGTACAATACCTACATATTATAAGATCATTGCTTTAATTCATTATACGCATTTAAATTCCTTCTCGGAACTCACTTTCCCTAACCGTTAGGTTTTAAGTCCGCATGCGAAAAACTGTGTTTGCCATAACTAAAATATTATTTGATATTCTATCTCACCTCGATATTCTATCATTACGTATTTCTCGGAAGTTCAAAAATAATTCCTGAGAAGAAATGCGTGAATAGTATTTTTCCAAAAATTTCTCGGAAAGTTTTTATTTTCGTCTTGGAAATTGAAACACTTTAATTCTACCACGTGGCCAAAATACTACGATATTCTGATATGTCTAGGTCATAGAACGACCTTCAAATAGCCTACTCCCATAATTAATTAATTAAATTCATTAAATCCACAAAATCAAATAAAAATTTAATTATCAAAAATCTATTTTATTTCTGGGGCGTTACACTCTTCTCCCCTTATAAAGATTTTGTCCCCAAAATCTCGCTAATAATACATACACCATTGAGGAAAATTTTTCTTTTGTTTCCATCTCAAGTTCCCACAATGCTTCTTCGATATTGTGGTTATTTCATTTCACCTTCAACGAAGGTATTATCTTATTTTTCATGACTTGTCACTTCCTATCAATAATTTGAGATAGAAGTTAAGCACTTACTAATATATTACGCTATCTTTCTTTTATTAGTTTTTCTTTTAACTCGGTTTTATTTGGAACTTAAATTTCTCCTTCAAAACGAGATGATATATGATCTTCTCTTTATCATGCATCCTCTTCTTCATTCATTTGCACTCCTCAATACTTAGTTGTATTTAATTATCTCGTTCCATTATCGTGGATTGAGTCTACATTGTGAATAACATTTCTACCTCTTCATTCCGTAATTTAACTTCTAACTTCGTTTTTTGTCATTTCCGTTATTAACTCATTCTGAGTTATTAACATCGATAGCTTTTCCCTACCCTTCCTACTTAACGCGTCGTTTACTACTTTTACCTTCCAAGTATGATATAAGATATCACAGTCGTGATCCTTTATCCATTCCAATTATCTTCTCTATTTCATATTCAACTTCTTCTGTGTGGAGATATATTTCTAACTCTAAGAGTCCATGTATATCTCACACTTCTCCCATATAAATACTATCTTCAGATTTTTAATTCTAAAACTACAGCTGCCAATTCTAGATCATAAGTAGGATATGCCTCCTCATAATTTTTTAACTGGCGTGATGCATACGTAATGACCTTGCCATGCTACATGAGCACGCAACCCCGTCATCTATGTGAAACATGGAGATACACTATAAAATCCCCCCGTATCATCTGATAAAGACAATACAGATGTCTCACTTAACCTTCTTTTTATCTCCTGAAAACTATTTTCCCCCTTCTCATTCCCAACAAACTTCTCAATAACAAATTTTGTCTGTCTCTTTAAGCTATAATTCACACGTAGCGAATTTCGTATTCAACTTCTCCCTCCGTAATGTTTCTCACACTATCTCCAAATGTTCAACGTGATCTTCTGATGTCTTAAATTAGACTAGAATATCACCAAGGATCATTACGACACCCTCGTCCAAATAATATTTGAACACTCTGTGACTCTAATGGTACTTTCAACCATAACACCTCACAAGAGTACCTATCAATTTGCCACCGACTTGCTCGGCCCCTGTAACATTCCAGAATTTTTTTTACTGTTATATTAAATATTTATTGAATTATTTAAGTATTTAATGGATGTGTTCATTGTTAAACAGTTGTTAATTATTTGTTAAATAAATAATTAAGGAAATTAATCATTATATGCTAATTTAAATTAATTTAATTATTAAGTTAGAGAGTTTGATTAATTGAATTATTATTCTTTTTATTTGAATTTGTAATTAAAAAGATGTGTTAGTTGATTAAATAAAGTTATAATTATATAAAAATTATAATTTTTTGGTATTGATTTATGTGTTAAAGTAATTTAATAAATTGTTATTAAGATTAATTTAATTAAATAAAAGTGTGACAAATAACCTTTTATAAAGGAGTTATTAAAATAACTTAAAGAAGTTTAATTCAGTTTTGTCAAACAAGGCCTAATGCCTATTAAGTCTTTATTTTAACTGAGTTTTACCAAACAATGCATAAGGATTAATTGATTATTTTTTTTAGTGATTAGCCAAACAAGCCTTATGGCTTTTGGTTTTCAAAACTTGGATAACTGATATCAGTTATATTTATATTTATATTATATAATTAATATATATATATATATATATATATATATATATATATATATATATATATATATATATATTATATCTTATACGTTATATTCTAAGACGTAGAATTAGAATAGAGAGGAGAAGAGAGTTTTCAGAGAGAGAGAAAGAGAGGAAGAAAGGCTAGGGAATTGGAGAGAAGAAGTGGCTTGAGAATCAAAAAGGGTTGGCGATCATCTTCTTCAAACAAGGTATCAACCAAACTATGTTATTATTTTTCTTTGCAAAGCTATAGTTGTATTCTCTTTCCCAATTTTCTCCATAAAAGCTTTGTAGAAGTTGAATTGTTGTTATGTATGTGGTTTTATATGATAAACTAGTGTAGTAAACTATTTTCTTAAGCTATAATTGAGAATAGTCCATGAATTTATATTATGTATATGGTTGTGAAGAAAAACTATTTTTTTACAAAGAGTTTTTGTGAATATATATTGTTTGGTTTAAGGTAGAAATTAAGTGTTAATTAGTTGTTTAGTTGATAAATTGGCTATTGAATTTGATAGAGTATGTATAAACATTGATAAAATGCTTTGAATTAACTGTTTTGGTTGAAAATCAAAAGCACGGTGTTTATTTTCATTAAAAACATCAAAAAAGTGAGTTTTATCAAAAACAGTGGAATTATAAGTTGTAAATTCGTTGTTTATGTTGTTTTATGAGTAGAAACATGTTTAAAATCTTTGAACTATGTTTATGTGAAGTCTCTATAGGAATTACATGCTAATTAGGCCGTTAGAAAGGAACTTGTAGGCCAAAATTGGCTTTTGTTCATATTGTTGCCGAAGCGGTCAGTCGAAGACTGCAGTTTGGCACCGCAGCGCGGCCCAGCAATTCAATTGTCGTACCGCAGCGCCGTCGCCACGCCGTAGCGCGGCTTCATAACTTAACTCTCGCGCCGCAGCGCCATCACCGCGCCGCAGCGCGAGTTAACAGAATGGCTTGACAGTGTACTTTTTGTACTCGAAATTTGAAGGAATTGTTATGTGATAATAGTAGGACTGTAAAATATTGATTTCAGTATTTCTATACTATGAATGAACCTGTTATTAATAATTAAATTGTTTTGTAACTTGATTATGTGATTAAAAATCCATTTTTTACATGATGAACGTACTTAGTTATGTTTGTAAGGTGGTAATGACTAATTATGTCATAATGACATATGTTTATAGGATATTGTGATTTGAATTGTTCGGTTTAGCCCATGAGCAAGGAAAGTTCTCTAATCTATTTTTTTATTGATGTAATTATTGTTTCCAATTCGATTACCTTATAAATGATGTAATTTTTCTAATCCATTATCTTGTTGAATCAATTATTGTTTCCAATATAATAATGCAGGGTTTCTAAACTTTAGTTTTTGATATTGAACAAGTTATTCTTGTATTTAACTTGTTATTTAGCATGCCCAGATATATTTGAATAGTTTTATCGTTCATATTACCATGCATGCTTAGTATTCAATTCTAAATAACATTGACTTAATGTTGTCCAAGCAAGGTGTGATATAGTTACTCAAGTTGTATGCTATTAGATTATTCCTAAATCATGACTTTAATTTACCATGTTTATTCGATTACGATTATTCTATAGTATGACGTTATTGGTTTTATTCAACTAATCCTTAGTTGATGTTCGTTGAATTCCAAATTACCCTGAAATGTTTTCAAACCAAACTCACTTTGGTGTGGACTTGTACTCTAAATACTGAGATGAACAACCCTATTATTAGGGGTAACTTACGCGTAGCGTTAAATGTTTGTGCACAACACATGGTACGAAGGGTTGATCCGCCTAAGTACGAGGAGTCCTTATAGTCTTATGACTGTTAAAGTTGGAGTTGAAAGATTACTCGCAACTGTGGACATAGTTCATGGTCTTATGACCCTCAGTTATGTTTATTCCATACTTTGGATTTCAGTTCCTGATTATCATTGTTAGAGTACTATCTAGTTTTGATGAGCCTATTCATTGGCAGTTATTATTGTTATTCTTCTGTTGATTCATTATTTTATCCAATGAGCAATTGTTTTGCTCACTCTTGCATATTTATAAACTCATTGCAGCTAAAGTGGAGAAGGTAGATGAACCTTCAACTAGCAAAGGAAAGGGAAAATTGTACAAGTGATGCTGATTTGTACTTTTATTATTGTGATGATCTTAGACTTCTTAATAATGGTGTTATGTAATAATTTTAATTCTTCATTTGAATGATTGTATTTAAAGGTTAGACAACCTGGGAGATTTTTATTATGTAACCCTTTAATGGGGAACGTTTTTATTATTCAATTTGATTGTGATTGGGTAGTTAGATATGAATGTATGATTAAGTGAGCACCAAATCCTGTGGGAATGAAGTACTTAGGTTTGAGGGTGTTACAGCACCCATTACGAAAAGTCTAACTTCCGCACATTAGTTAACCCAAACGACATAAGCAAAAACTCATCATAACTATAACAATTTCTGAACATCGTCTTATGTACCACGGCCTTCCTTTCGTTTTACCGATAATACCCCGTACACAAATCTATCTTAGAAAAATACTTTACCCCCTTTCAACTGACCAAATAGATCATCGATCCTGGGCACTGGTAGTTACTCTCAACCACTAATTTACTCCACTAATGGTAGTCGATACATAAACGCAATGACTCATTCCCTTTCTTAACATCCTCCTAAGTTGTGTCATAGTTAGACAACAAGAGCATCTCAGTGTTTTATTATCGTAAAATACTACCTTGGGTTACTTAGAAAACCGAAGATTCATACTTTTATTCTAACAATTTATTAAAGTTCTATGGTTAATCAACTCGTTCATACCGAGAATTATTTCAAATTCTGTCAACTTTATCGATACTTATCTACCGATACTTACTTACATTCCTTATTCATGAAGCCATTTCCACTAATAAATTTAACAAAAGTTATTTCCCCATTCTCTACCTTAACATATAAAGGGATTTATAATCCCTTCAGAGAATGAACTTAATCACTTAGCAAACTCTCATGCTATAAAAGAAAAGTAGCACTCCAATCAAACAGCACATAAGCATTCATTGTATTGACCAGAATGATACCTGCTACTAAATCCACTGATGCAACCGCATCATGGCTAACTTACCACTAATAACACCTTTACTTTCCTCCGACCCCTTCTTTGGACAATTTCTGGCCATGTGGTCCAACGACCCACATACAAAACAGCCATGGTTTTTCTTAAGATTAGACAATTGGGTAATATATGACCCTCATGTCCACAGTTATAACAAAATGATTTCTTTTTCAGACAGACTTCTAGATAAGTCTTTCCACATGCCTTACATGCTTCCATCCTACGCTTAGGTTCCTTTTGTCCCACTCCAGTATTCCTGGAGTTAAAAACTCTTTCTTTTTGACATACAGCCACTACCACTAGCATTCTCTACCTTAGTTCCTATTTCTCCCTTGCTCTTATTCTTCCTCTCTTTGTTGTATTGAGTCAACGCCTCACTACCACCCTCTGCTATAATCCGTGACGCCCCCAAATTCGGGTATCTTTCAACTCGACAGATAGTGCTCCACTGTACTAACATCCATATAATCATTCCATTGAAATATAACAAAATGAAGGTAATTACTATCTTTTTATTACAATCAAAGTATAAATCCTTCCCAGGTTCATAAACTGGTTACATCGTTCACTATTCATAATGTATAATACATATAAACTTACTAAACTATTACACAATGCCTAAGCATCCATCTTAGCTTTTCCCTTATCTCTCTTGGCATTCACAGTACGTTCATCTTTAACTGCAGTTATATAATTCACGCAAGAAGTGAGCATGACAGCTCAGCAAGTTTAATCAAGGATAACAGGAATACCACATTCGTGAATTATATAACAATTCCGACATAACTGAACAATTGTTATTAAGTATTATGAATCAATATTACTTTAACGGTTCATAACATCAATTCCCAAAGTATAGAATAGATTAGGAATTCTAAACCGGTCGATAGACCATGAACAATAACTTTCAGTTTTCATACTTGAAAAGGAGTCCACAGCACTAAGGCCGTTCATCTGATAACTTACGAGCCCGAATACTAACCATGTTAGCACATTCTAGGTCATAGAACGACCTTCACATAGCTTACTCACAAAGAAATCAAATAAATTCATTTAACTCAACTAATCTGTGATAACTCAGGATTTCGAATAATCCAAAATTTGCGAATAAATTTTTTTTTAATTAATATTAATGTTAATTATCAATTTTGTGACAAGTATCTGTGATACGAGTCTCGAGAAAGTCAATTTGTGTATTGACTAATAAATTTAGAGTAGAGTTGTGCTTAACAACTTTAGAAAACCCTGATCCTAATTTTCAGATAGAGATTCGGTAGAAAATATAATTAAAATAATTATTTTGCTAATAAAGTGTTTGTGCTGTATGTTGATTATGTTGATCAATAATTGATCGGATAAGGTTTATAATTAATAAACCTTAATAAGGGATTTAAAACCCTAATCTTAAATTTAGAAAATAAATTGTACAGTTAAAAACCCTAATTGTACGCCGGAAAACCCTAATTTCAAAACCGGGAATTGTAAACCCTAATTAGGCAACCCTAGTTTTTATTAGCATGCCTAAAGTGTTTGTTAAACTTAAATATGATTAGAAAATTCTAATTATATTTTTGTATGTTAAATTTCTATTTTAGAAACCCTAATTTTTATTTTAGAAAATTTATTTTTCTAATTAAACCCTAAATTTGAAAATTGTGGGAACTAGAATTTTTAATACCTAAAGGGTTCAAATCTTAAACCCTAATCCAAACCCTAAACCCTAAGGGTTTGTGAATTGGACAAGTATGCCATTAAATTAATTTATAAATGACCAAAATGCCATTTTATTTTATTTTAATTAAATAACTTGAATTATTGTTAGTAACTTTAGTTGTTCAACCACTTTGTTGACTTTGTGAGCACAAAATATCAGCCTCCCAGCCGAATTTGATCAGATCTAGCAACAATCAAGCACTATATAAGAGATTCAAGAGAGAGAAAGTCTAGAAAAATTGCCATTTTGCTCATTTGCTCTCACCAACTCTCTCTCTCCACTAAACCCACGAAAATCTGTAGTAGATCAGTCCTAGAAACAGCCTCAATATCAATCATAAACAGATTGGAGAGCCAAGATCGAAAATTATTCAAGAGAAGGTATAACCCTATTTTTTATTTTTGATTTTTGTTGCTTGAGAAATTTGTGTGGTTATGTGTTTAAGATATTGCTAGAAGATGTTTTTAGTTGATCTATGTTGATATAACACGGATCCATAACATCAAAGGGCTTTAAAATGGTATTTTTCAAAAACTGTCAAGAACACTATCTGTGGTCTGACAAGCTAATGTCAGGTACCATAGATCCGTGTCTTTTTTGACTTTTCTTGTTTTATGTTTTGGATTGGTAGCCTGGTAGGAGGTCTTTATTCTTCAAGTGGTAGAATATCAAATTGATAACTAGATTGCAAGATATTTAAGGTCAAACAACGTTGACCGAAGTTGACCAGACGAAAATCTGGGCAACCCAGAATTTGAAAAATCGAGTCTGACAAGATTTTTAGTGTCCGGATCTGTCAGTCTGTTAAGTGTTTGATGTTTTGTATTAGTACATTTTGTCTCTGGTTATGTGTACTACAGATCTGGATCAATAGAACGCTTATAACTTCTTCAGATCAATCGTGAAAGATGGTCAAACCAGCCATCCTAGGCTGTTTTTGGATTTCCAGAAAATGTTTGAACATTTTTTTTGACCATCTTTGACCATGTGTTTCATGATGATTCGGTGGGTTATAAGGTGTGTTTCTGCTTTAGTAATGTATCTTGACACTAGAAATACAAGTTTGAGCCATCAAACTACATGAACCATGAACAGAACATAGATTAAATTAAGCTTGAAAGTGGCAACTCGAAACTGTCAGGGGCCAGAAAAACCCAGAATGGGTCTGACAGCTTCTTTGAAGCTCTAGATCTTGCCGTATTGTTATTGTTTGAACAAGTTGTTGGTTTATACTTGTAGTATTACATATGAACTACATAAGAAATGTCTTAGTTTGCCGAGATCATGAATATACTGAGATTAAAGGCTGGTCAAAGGTGACTGGTGGATAAGCCGTCTGTCAGTGTACTTGGGCTCAAGAACACCAACATCGACGCTTTCTGTCGCTAAACACCTATAGCGACGGTTTTATTTATTTTATTTTTTGAATATTCCGAAAATTATTTAAAAATAGAAATAAATTCTAAAAATTACCAAAAATAGTTTTAAAAATTATTTTAAATTATGAAAAATAATTTTTGATCAATTGGAATATTTTTCTTTAATATTTATAATTATTTAAATATTAAAGGTATTTAATTTATTTAATTAGTGTATCAAATAAATTAGAGAAAAATGATTTAATATTGTGAAAAATTATTTTAAATAAGAATAATGTATTTAAAAATATTTTGAGTTATAAAATTGTAACTTTTAATATTTTTTGAGAATTTTCATTAATAAGTTAATATTAATGATATTAGATTTATTTAATTATTAAATTAAATAAATAAGATAAAAATAATTTTAATGATTTAAAAATCATTTTAATTGAGAATAAAGTGTTAGAAAATATTTTAAATTATAAAATATAATTTTCAATATTTTTGGAGAATTTTCAATAGTAAATTAATATTAATGATGTTTGATTTATTTAATTGTTATATTAAATAAATGAATTAAAAATGATTTTATTGATTTAAAAATCATTTAAAAATGAGAAAAATGGTTTAAAAATATTTTAAGTTATAATTAATGACTTTTAATATTTTGATAATAATTTCATTAATATTTATATATTAATGGTGATGATTTAAAAATGATTTTAATTATTTTAAAAATCATTTAAGTAGAATATTGATGATTTAAAAATATTTTAAGTTATTGATGATAACTTTAATATTTTGGAATGAATGTTATTAATATTTTGATATTATTAAATATTAATAATGGTAAGATTATTTGATAATTAAATCATTTAAAAATGATTCTGATATTTGAAAAATTATTATAAATTATAATAATTGTTTGATAATTAGTAAAAGCTTCCGAGAAATATTATTAACGATAATTGACTTATCTAAATTAATATTAAAGATTAGAGGCCACGTGTAATTGACAGATAACTGTGTTAATTGTCGGATAGGGTGACCAGAACACCGAGAATGGACCGAAGTCCAACTAGACTGAATTAGTTTGACTTGTTAAGTGTTTATATAGGTTATAAACACTAATGTGGCTATGTGGTAATGTGTTTAGGAGAAGTTTGACTGTGAACTACAGTGTTGTGTGTTATGTTGATTATTGTGCTAATTGTTAGACCCATATTATTGGTTATAGGTCTTTCGAAAGCAGATAAGTATTTTGTGTAGCTGTAATCAGCGGAAGAGGCAAGTTCCCTAACTCAACCTTGAGTTATTTCATTCAAATATCATTGGTGGATAATTATTGCTAATTATGCCACGTCCAGGGATTTATTGTTGAAATTAAATTATTGAATTAGAAAATATATATTCGTAGAATTACTGTTGTTGGATATTCATATCTGCAGAAGTTAGAATTGACAGTACAGATAATTCCTGTTGATTGTCAAATTATGTTGTGAAATGTCTTAGCCAATTATTCTGGTTAGACAAACATTTGTAAAAACTTGTTAGGTTTGAGAAGAGAAGCTAATAGAATTTGAAATCCCAGTATTTCGTTGTAAAATCAAACTTTTGATTCTAAGACTGAGAAGAACAACCTTTTATATAAAGGGAACATTTTGTTGGTCGTGAATTCGACCTTTGCGCGCGTTTTGAGTATTATGCATAATATAGGGTACAAAGATTTGGCCGGCTCTGAGTACTTGCAGAGGGGTATGATTTAATCTTTATGGTTATCTGATACACCTGGGTATTTGTCAAAGTAAATCTTTGATATCTACCCGAGAAAAATAAGTTCAAAGATCTTGTGTGATCGCTCAGTATAAATCTGGAAAACATTCCACTTTGATATTTCGTAGAATTGATTCTTGATTATTCATTAGAATATCGTAGAAACTTTGGAAAGCGTTGTACTCTTTCATTATTGAATTATTGTGGTATAGAATACGAGAAAACTTGTTATTGAATAACGATTTGTTCAGCTATTTCAAAGTTCCCCGAACTTTGATTTCATTCTATCAAAATAGATAGACTGTTATTTTGAATTTTTATACATTTATTGTATGTCTTAACTTGAGGAGCAAATTAGTTGCTCACCCTTGCTAAATAAAATTTTTCAGCTAGGGACGAAGTTGCAGGAGGTGCTGCAAAGGACAAGGGAAAAGGCGTAGATATAAATTAGTTATGTTGAACATATTTATTATGTTGTATTGTAAACCCTTTTTATATAACTAAAGGGTATGTTTGTAAAGTTAAGGTTAGAAAACCTGGGTGATGTATTATGAAACTCTGATAAAAACTTATGTAAGATACTATCTATATATAATATGGGTAGTTAAATGTTATTTATATTGTGGATCGTGAACACCAAACTCGGGAGTCAGGTAACCCGGATTTGGGGGTGTCACAGGTTGGTATCAGAGTTGAAGTGACCAAGGTGTCACCAGCTGGTAGTTGAGCTGTAGGTTATAAACCTTAAGTGGGGTGGGGGAAAACCCTAGGATTATGACCATAGCGAGATAGAAAATACTCATTTAGAGTACTAAGTGAGGGATCGTTGAAGTGTATCGATAGTGAGATAAGTAAATTCGTAGTGAGAGAAATTTGTACTGGTGAAGTACTAATCAAGTTGTTTAAAACTGATTGTAAGATGTCGGGAGAAGATGAAATGAGTACGGAGAAGCCAGCGGCTGTCGCACCAATGCCAGTAGCCGAGGTGCCAGCACAGAGCGAATCGGTTGAAGAAGTGGGGAAAGATGAACCAATGATTAATCTTGGGAGTGATCATGACGATTATCCTGAGATGTATCTAAGTGGTGATAAGGAGGCGAAGTCTGAAGAAGCTAGGGTGGAACTAAAGAATAAGATCAAGGTTGGTGAGCAATATCAGTTATCTGTGGAAGTCCAGGAACTCTGGAGCAAAGTATTTCTTTTGGAGGAGTTGTGGAAGACGGAGCGGGCATTTCGCGAAATGACTGAAGAACGGAACGAGCTGAAAGCGCAAGTGGAGAAGATGAAGGCTGAAGGTGGTGTATCATCTGAAGGAACCGGCAAAAAGGACAAGAAAAAAAGAGAGCGGAACAATGACAGTGACAACTCTGGAAATTCGAATCCGAAGAAAAAGAAAGCCTGTAGCAAGTGTGGTAAAACTCACGCGGGGGAATGCATGATGTGGAAGAACGTGTGCTTCAACTGTAAGCAGGAAGGACATATCTCTTTGCATTGTCCTAAACCGAATATGAGGAAGTGTTTTTCCTGTGGGCAAACGGGTCATGGATTTAGCAAGTGTCCCAACAAGAAGAAGATTGGTGAAGGAAGTGGTCAGTAGACAACTTAGATATATGTAATAATATCTTTTGGTAGAAGTTTCTGATATTAAGATATGTAATATCAAGAACGATGTTTGAACATATGTAAATATATGTCTGTATGAATAAAATCTTTATTTTCTATATGAATATAAGATTAAAATGAATTTGTGTGTTCTTAAAACTCATACTTATGGTATGTTCATGACTCATAATTATATGAAATGTCCTGAACCCCTCAGCGAATGGACGCCAAAGGTCTGACTAGGATAAGTTCATACACTCATATGATTGTGGCAAGTTACTGAACTCCTAAGTGTGGTAAGTTTGATGAACTGGAAATAGTAATGTGAAATTGGAGAATGCCAACTTTTTGTGTAAAGTTGGGGAATTGCAACTTTTGTAAAGTTGAGTGTGTTAATCCTAGTATTATTTTAAAAGAATAGTTATATGTGTTAAGTACTATAGGTACTATGTACTATTTGAATAAATACGCAATTACTTGAGAATTATGTGTTGAATTCTTATTGTGTTATGAATTTGTGTAGAATAAGAGTATTAATATAAGATTTTTATTTAAATCAGATCATGCCGCCTAGAAGACAGAATTGAAACCAAAGAGAAGAACAATCAGTGAATGATGAAGGAGGTCAAGCGGACCCGATGCAGAATTTTGTGGATATGCTGGCCCAAGCTATGGAAAATAGGGCTCCAACCAGGGGAAGAACAAGGGATCAACCAGCCGACAGATTGGCTAATTTTAAGGATTTTAAAGCGGTAAGACCGTCTGAATTCAAGGGGACTACGGATCCGATCAAAGCCCAAACTTGGGTGAAGGAGATGGAGAAAGCGTTCGTGATTGCGCGTGTGGCGGAAGAGCAAAAGACGGCTTTTGCAACATATCTAATGAAGGGAGAAGCCAATTATTGGTGGGAAACCAATCAAGCAAGAGCTGGTACAGCGATGGTGACATGGACCAGATTTAAGGAGTTGTTCTTTGAGAACTACTTCTCGCCGAGTATGCAATCTCGGATGGAAGTTAAGTTCTTAGAACTTAAGCAGGAGAATTTGTTTGTTTCGGAGTATGCTGCTAAATTCAACGAATTGGCGCGATTTGAACCTCATCAGGTGGATACAGAAGCAAGAAAAGCAAGAAGATTTGAGAACGGATTGAAGCCGGGAATTTACAACAAAGTAGCTGTGCTGCAGATCAACACTTTTGCGACTCTACTATAGAAAGCATTAATTGCTGAAGGAGGAAGCGAGGCTGCATCTCGTTTTCATCAGGAGAAGAAGAAGAATACCAATGAGGGTGGAAGCAGTGGTGGTAGTAATCCAAACAAAAGGAAGTGGAGTGAGATTACCCAATCGGGTAGCAAAGCTGAAGGGAATAAGAAAGGAGGAGGGCCTTGTGCAAATTGTGGGAAGAATCATGCGGGTGTTTGTTTGAAGAAGAAGGGGGTTTGTTACAACTGCGGACAAGAGGGGCATATGTCGCCAAATTGTCCCAGCCCGAAAAAGATTCAAGGTTGCTATGCGTGTGGATCGACTGATCATCTGGTGCGGAATTGTTCGAAGAAGAATGCAGAAAAAGAAAGTGCCAACAAGAGACCTGGTGGTGGAGCCTTGGCGATTCGAGGACCTGCACAGCCAGGAAGACCAACAGCCCGTACATTCAACATGTCGGCGCTAGATGCAGTGGCTACTCAGGAGGTAGTAACAGGTAATGATGTCGTTTAGAAATTTAATTACGCGAGTATTATGATTTAGATAATTCTGTGAACTGTTTTCTTTTATAGATTTAAGTCACAGGTTAGAATTTGAAACACAAAGTAATATTGTTTTGATCAAATAAATTGATAATACAACTTTAAAAGATTGTAGAGAATAAGAAAGCGGTGATTCCGAGGACGGAATCCTTTTAAGGAGGGGTGAATGTGATAACCCAGGAATTCGAATAATCCAAAATTTGCGAATAAATTTTTTTTTATTTAATATTAATATTAATTATCAATTTTGTGACAAGTATCTGTGATACGAGTCTCGAGAAAGTCAATTTGTGTATTGACTAATAAATTTAGAGTAGAGTTATGCTTAACAACTTTAGAAAACCCTGACCCTAATTTTCGGATAGGGATTCGGTAGAAAATATAATTAAAATAATTATATTGCTAATAAAGTGTTTGTGCTGTATGTTAATTATGTTGATCAATAATTGATTGGATAAGGTTTATAATTAATAAACCTTAATAGGGATTTAAAACCCTAATCTTAAATTTAGAAAATAAAATGTACAGTTAAAAACCCTAATTGTACGCCGAAAAACCCTAATTTCAAAACCAGGAATTATAAACCCTAATTAGGTAACCCTAATTTTTATTAGCATGCCTAAAGTGTTTGTTAAACTTAAATATGATTAGAAAATTCTAATTATATTTTTGTATGTTAAATTTCTATTTTAGAAACCCTAATTTTTATTTTAGAAAATTTATTTTTCTAATTAAACCCTAAATTTGAAAATTGTGGGAACTAGAATTTTTAATACCTAAAGGGTTCAAATCTTAAACCCTAATCCAAACCCTAAACCCTAAGGGTTTGTGAATTGGACAAGTATGCCATTAAATTAATTTATAAATGACCAAAATGCCCTTTTATTTTATTTTAATTAAATAACTTGCATTATTGTTAGTAACTTTAGTTGTTCAACCACTTTGTTGACTTTGTGAGCACAAAATATCAGCCTCCCAGCCGAATTTGATCAGATCTAGCAACAATCAAGCACTATATAAGAGATTCAAGAGAGAGAAAGTCTAGAAAAATTGCCATTTTGCTCATTTGCTCTCACCAACTCTCTCTCTCCACTAAACCCACGAAAATCTGTAGTAGATCAGTCCTAGAAACAGCCTCAATATCAATCATAAACAGATTGGAGAGCCAAGATCGAAAATTATTCAAGAGAAGGTATAACCCTATTTTTTATTTTTGATTTTTGTTGCTTGAGAAATTTGTGTGGTTATGTGTTTAAGATATTGCTAGAAGATGTTTTTAGTTGATCTATGTTGATATAACACGGATCCATAACATCAAAGGGCTTTAAAATGGTGTTTTTCAAAAACTGTCAAGAACATTATCTGTGGTCTGACAAGCTAATGTCAGGTACCATAGATCCGTGTCTGTTTTTGACTTTTCTTGTTTTATGTTTTGGATTGGTAGCCTGGTAGGAGGTCTTTATTCTTCAAGTGGTAGAATATCAAATTGATAACTAGATTGCAAGATATTTAAGGTCTAACAACGTTAACCAAAGTTGACCAGACGAAAATCTGGGCAACCCAGAATTTGAAAAATCGAGTCTTACAAGATTTTTAGTGTCCGGATCTGTCAGTCTGTTAAGTGTTTGATGTTTTGTATTAGTTCATTTTGTCGCTGGTTATGTGTACTACAGATCTGGGTCAATAGAACGCTTATAACTTCTTCAGATCAATCGTGAAAGATGGTCAAACCAGCCATCCTAGGCTGTTTTTGAATTTTCTGGAAATTCCAGAAAATGTTTGAATATTTTTTTTTGACCATCTTTGACCATGTGTTTCATGATGATTCGGTTGGTTATAAGGTGTGTTTCTGCTTTAGTAATGTACCTTGACACTAGAAATACAAGTTTGAGCCATCAAACTACATGAACCATGAACAAAACATAGATTAAATTAAGCTTGAAAGTGACAACTCGAAACTGTCAGGGGCTAGAAAAACCCAGAATGGGTCTGACAGCTTCTTTGAAGCTCTAGATCTTGCCGTATTGTTATTGTTTGAACAAGTTGTTGGTTTATACTTGTAGTATTACATATGAACTACATAAGAAATGTCTTAGTTTGCCGAGATCATGAATATACTGAGATTAAAGGCTGGTCAAAGGTGACTGGTGGATAAGCCGTCTGTCAGTGTTTTTGGGCTCAAGAACACCAACAGCGACGCTTACTGTCGCTAAAGACCTATAGCGACGGTTTTATTTATTTTATTTTTTGAATACTCCGAAAATTATTTAAAAATAGAAATAAATTCTAAAAATTACCAAAAATAGTTTTAAAAATTATTTTAAATTATGAAAAATAATTTTTGATCAATTGGAATATTTTTCTTTAATATTTATAATTATTTAAATATTAAAGGTATTTAATTTATTTAATTAGTGTATTAAATAAATTAGAGAAAAATGATTTAATATTATAAAAAATCATTTTAAATAAGAATAATGTATTTAAAAATATTTTGAGTTATAAAATTGTAACTTTTAATATTTTGGAGAATTTTCATTAATAAGTTAATATTAATTATATTAGATTTATTTGATTATTAAATTAAATAAATAAGATAAAAATAATTTTAATGATTTAAAAATCATTTTAATTGAGAATAAAGTGTTAGAAAATATTTTAAATTATAAAATATAATTTTCAATATTTTTGGAGAATTTTCAATAGTAAATTAATATTAATGATGTTTGATTTATTTAATTGTTATATTAAATAAATGAATTAAAAATGATTTTATTGATTTAAAAATCATTTAAAAATGAGAAAAATGGTTTAAAAATATTTTAAGTTATAATTAATGATTTTTAATATTTTGATAATAATTTCATTAATATTTATATATTAATGGTGATGATTTAAAAATAATTTTAATTATTTTAAAAATCATTTAAGTAGAATATTAATGATTTAAAAATATTTTAAGTTATTGATGATAACTTTAATATTTTGGAATGAATGTTATTAATATTTTGATATTATTAAAAATTAATAATGGTAAGATTATTTGATAATTAAATCATTTAAAAATGATTCTGATAATTGAAAAATTATTATAAATTATAATAATTGTTTGATAATTAGTAAAAGCTTCCGAGAAATATTATTAATGATAATTGACTTATCTAAATTAATATTAAAGCTTAGAGGCCACGTGTAATTGACAGATAACTGTGTTAATTGTCGGATAGGGTGACCAGAACATCGAGAATGGACCGAAGTCCAACCAGACTGAATTAGTTTGACTTGTTAAGTGTTTATATAGGTTATAAACACTAATGTGGCTATGTGGTAATGTGTTTAGGAGAAGTTTGACTGTGAACTACAGTGTTGTGTGTTATGTGGATTATTGTGCTAATTGTTAGACCGATATTATTGGTTATAGGTCTTTCGAAAACAGATAAGTATTTTGTGTAGCTGTAATCAGCGGAAGAGGCAAGTTCCCTAACTCAACCTTGAGTTATTTCATTCAAATATTATTGGTGGATAATTATTGCTAATTATGCCACGTCCAGGGATTTATTGTTGAAATTAAATTATTGAATTAGAAAATATATATTCGTAGAATTACTGTTGTTGGATATTCATATCTGCAGAAGTTAGAATTGGCAGTACAGATAATTCCTGTTGATTGTCAAATTATGTTGTGAAATGTCTTAGCCAATTATTCTGGTTAGACAAACATTTGTAAAAACTTGTTAGGTTTGAGAAGAGAAGCTAATAGAATTTGAAATCCCTGTATTTCGTTGTAAAAACAAACTTTTGATTCTAAGACTGAGAAGAACAACCTTTTATATAAAGAGAACATTTTGTTGGTCGTGAATTCAACCTCTGCGCGCGTTTTGAGTATTATGCATAATATAGGGTACAAAGAGTTGGCCGGCTCTGAGTACTTGCAGAGGGGTATGATTTAATCTTTATGGTTATCTGATACACCTGAGTATTTATCAAACTAAATCTTTGATATCTACTCGAGAAAAATAAGTTCAAAGATCTTGTGTGATCGCTCAGTATAAATCTAGAAAACATTCCACTTTGATATTTCGTAGAATTAATTCTTGATTATTCATTAAAATATCGTAGAAACTTTGGAAAGCGTTGTACTCTTTCATTATTGAATTATTGTGGTATAGAATACGAGAAAACTTGTTATTGAATAACGATTTGTTCAGCTATTTCAAAGTTCCCCGAACTTTGATTTCATTCTATCAAAATAGATAGACTGTTGTTTTGAATTTTTATACATTTATTGTATGTCTTAACTTGCAAAGAAAATTAGTTGCTCACCCTTGCTAAATAAAATTTTTCAGCTAGGGACGAAGTTGCAAGAGGTGCTGCAAAGGACAAGGGAAAAGGCGTAGTTATAAATTAGTTATGTTGAACATATTTATTATGTTGTATTGTAAACCCTTTTTGTATAACTAAAGGGTATGTTTGTAAAGTTAAGGTTAGAAAACCTGGGTGATGTATTATGAAACTCTGATAAAAACTTATGTAAGATACTATCTATATATAATATGGGTAGTTAAATGTTATTTATATTGTGGATCGTGAACACCAAACTCGGGAGTCAGGTAACCCGGATTTGGGGGTGTCACATAATCAAATAAAAATTTAATTGTCATAAAAATTCGATTTTCTCAGACGTTACATAATCACCTTCTCCAGAATGGTCCCGTAAGAAACACTCTGGAACACCGAAGCACTACTATAGAGTCAGGGTTTCAGGTCCTGCTTAAATCTACAAGCCTTTCTCTCCTCAGTGTCCACTTGATATGGATCAAACTATGCCAATTCATTGAATCTGGTCACGTACTAGGGAACCTTCATGTCCCCTAGTTTAAGTTCTAAGAACGTAATCTCCATCCTCCCTTACATGCTTATAGGGAAATAATTCTAGAAGAAACCTTCTTAAATTGTTCCCACGTTACCCCATCTATTCTAGCCCCACCCTGGTGAGCCTCCCAGAAAAAGTTGGTGTGACGCCCCCAAATCCGGGTATCTTCCAACCTGACAGATGGTGATACACGGTACTCATAACTGTACATCCATTCTATTGAAATGACATCAAAATGTGTGTATCAACGACATTCTTATTAAATTAATAATATTACATCACGTTCCCAGGTTCTAAAACTATTACATTCTTTGTTCGTCATCATATAATATACTCAACTTACTAGTTTATTACAAGGTAAACTAATCGTTCATCTTCATCTTGCCTTTATCCTTGTCAGATCCCTCGGTTCATTCGGTCCTAGCTGCATTCATATGGTTCAAGCAAGAGTGAGCATAACAAGCTCAGCAAGTACAACGATTTCTTTTAAATAAGATGCTTGAAACACAAGAATCGTATATCTTCAATAACTGAACAATAGTTATGAAGTACTATCGATAATTCAAAATAGCACTGAATTTCCTTCAAAACATTTTACAATAACAATATTCAGTAAAACAACAATTCTTGCTCAAGACCATGAGTGTTTCATAATTTCTTTGAAAAGGACAACCCGACACTAAATTCGTAAGTCCGGTATATCTTACGTGCACTTCTGGGTGATCAGCCCATAGTACTCTATGTTGATCAACACTACATTCATTAAACGTGTATACATTTAAGTTTTGGCAGCCTCGTGTGCCCATCGAATAATTGATGAAAAATATATTTGTTTATTCATACTTAGGCTTACCTTGAATCCGTACCAAACAATTGGCGTAGGATAGCGTTAGCAATTCTATATTGAAAGACTTATAAATAAATCAATCAATCTTCAAGATTAGTCTAGCTGAGTTAAAACTGGCATCAACCCTTTCTTTAAAATCATTCATGCATCTCATAACATGAATCACAGAAAACCTGGCTAACACGAAGGTTAGACAAGCGATAAGAAAACTTGCCTTCAACATTTACTATAGTAAAATTACTTTTCTTTTGAGTCTTTATAGTCTCTACAACACATAACCACATAACATACCACATTAGGTCATGAATGAACATACATGGTTCCTAATGAATCTTACCCTCCTTCTCAATCTAATTATATATTAGATTTGTTATTATTAGTTCTTGCTTGCCGTTATAATTTACATCGTTCTTACCAACTTCGTTCTCTTCTATAACTTAACTAAAATTATTTCATTATTACAACTCGTTTCAAGTTAATCACCCTTCTTCACGGATTACTACCGTCCTTACGGTATTAAGTCATTACTCGATCGTCATTTGGTTAAGTACCCATATTGCATACCGTTCATGTTCACATTTAATAGATTTACTTCAACCCTAAATGATCATAATTAAGGTTTAAACATGTCTTAACAATGTTATAATTAAACTTTAGTTCATTACTAATGAGTTACGATTCATGCTCTCCTTATAAACATTCTTTACTGTCAACACCTTAAGGCTGGCGCTTGTAGTGCCAGCTCCCTTACTTCAGTCGCGCTGTGGCACAACACTATAGAAACTAAAGACCCTGACTTAGCACTGCGGTGCGAGTCCCCTTCGTTACGGCCGTGCTGCGGCATGAAATTCCAGTAGCTCATAACCATTCTTGGCACTGCGGCGCCACATATTTTTCTTTGACTGGCAACACGGCGCCAGTCCTCAGCACCAGAAAATTTTTGACAGATAATTTCTTGAGTGAGATTCCCAGGCTCATAACTTCTTCGTTAAAAGTCCAAATTGGCTCTTTCAAAAGCTTATAGTTCACAAATTACATACTCTACGCGTTCATGCAAAAATTTTATCTAATTGACTTCGTTTGCTAAAAATTCACCTATTAGTCCATTTTTAACAAAAACGATAAACGTTCGTGAACGTTCAACGCTCGTTTCTTCGTTCTAAGTTGGAATTCGGTCATTCTCGAGTCCACAACTCTATAATGACAAATAAGACTTGTCTCCATTGAAAACCAATGTTTCCAAGCTCAATATCAAAATTTAACTTCCATTCCGAGATTTTCACGAATTCAACGATTATCGTCCAAACTCGTAAATTTCGCCTTAATTAATGTCATTTCTTATGATTTGTTCATCATTTCAAATGGATTCAATCCATCATAATAACCTCTTGACATACATACTTCATTAAATTATAACCATTATAAGTTATTACTTGTTCTTTGTGAGTTTATAACTTATAAAATTATAAATTACTTATGACTTCCTTTCTCATGACTTATTATAGATTAAGTCTTTTAACCATCATTCTTTCTTCTTATTATCATACAATCTTATTAAAGTAAACATATGAGTAGTTCATATAAGCTCTTCATAAATTCATAACTAAATTAAGTTTGAATTACTTATTCATGACTTATACGGCTTAAGTTCATTGATTAATCATTTTTATCATTCCTTAGCATACATGTTCTACCACTACCCACTTCTCTAACAATGGAAGAGAAAGAGAATAATGGTTTGAGTTCTTACCCTTGATAATCACTTGGTTAATCTTTGATCTCCTTCTTGCTTCTTGAATTATCAAAGGTTAACTTGTTCTAGCTTTACTAGCTTTTTCTCTCTAACCAATAAGCTATAAGTTATTGGATGAAAATCTAATAACTAACAAATGAGCTTGCAAGCTTCATATTTATAGGACTTCTTAAGTTAGGGTATAATGGTCATAAAGTCACTCCACCTCCTTAATCACCTCCTTACTATTAATTTACTTAATTATTAAGTTAACTTGCTCACCACATATACTTGGCCACCACACTTACTTTTCCATTAGGTTAACTTGTTCATCACATAAAAGCACTTTTCTTGCTCATCACTCATAAGCACTTTACTTAGCCTTTAAGTTACATAACTTATCCTTTGTTTAACTCTTAAGTCTACTTGCTCATCACACAAAGTTCTAGATCACCAATTCACCCATATGATCATGGGTTGCCCCATGGATACTACTAATCCATTGGATTCTTACTTTGGGCTTAAGGTTTAATTAACATAACTTATACATTGGGCTTGCATTAACAATTCTTTGGGCTTTATCATTAGCTTGCATTGGGCTTACACATTTCTACACTTGGGCCTTATCAATATCTCATTGGACTTTACAATTTCTTACTCAATCCTACAAGTCCATTACATTTGGCTTAAAGCCTTATAACGTATAATCTACGATAATTCTTTTATTCCAACTAGTATATGTATCTAATATACGATATTTCATCATTCATGCATACTTATATAAAACTTCATATTATACTTGTATTCATTACATCGTACAATACTTATGTATTATACAATCATTGCTTTAATTCATTATACGCATTTAAATTCCTTCTCGGAACTCACTTTCCCTAACCGTTAGGTTTTAAGTCCGCAGGCGAAAAAATGTGTTTGCCATAACTAAAATATTATTGAATATTCCATCTCACCTCGATATTCTATCATTACGTATTTCTTGGATGTTCAAAAATAATTCCCGAGCAGAAATGCGTGAATAGTGTTTTTCGAAAAATTTCTTGGAAAGTGTTTATTTTCGTCTTGGAAATTCAACCACATATAATTCTACCATGTAGCCAAAATACTATGACATTATGATATGTTTAGGTCATCAAACGACCTTCAATCAGCTTACTCCTATAAATAATTAATTAAATTCATTTAATCCACATAATTAAATAAAAAAATTAATTCTCAAAAATCTAATTTTTCTGGGGCGTTACATTCTTCCCACCTTATAAGGATTCTATCCCTGGAATCTCGCTAATAATACATACACCATTGTGGAAGATTTTTCTTTTGTTTTCATCTCAAGTTTCCACAATGCTTCTTCGACATTGTTGTTCTTTCATTTCACCTTCAACGAAGGTATTATCTTATTTTTCATGACTTGTCACTTCCTATCAATAGTTTGAGATGGAAGTTTAAATACTTATTAACATATTACGCTATGTTCCTCTGATTAATTCTTCCTTTAACTTCAAAATTATTTGAAACTCAAATTCCTCCTTCAAATCAAGATTATACATGATCTTCTCATTATCATGCGTCTTCTTCTTCACTCGCTTGCACTCCTCGTTACCTAGTTGTATTTAATTAACTCGATCCATTATTGTGGATTGAGTCTACATCGTGAATAACATTTCTACCACTTCATTCCGTAATTTAACTTCTAGCTTCGTTCTTGCCATCTCCGTTAGTAACTCATTCTGAGTCGTTAACATCGATAGTTTTTCCCTACCCTTCCTACTTAATACGTCGGCTTCTACGTTTACCTTTCATGTATGATATAACATATCACAGTCGTAACCTCTTATCCATTTTAATCACCTTCTCTACTTCATATTCAACTTCTTTTATGTGGAGATATATTTCAAACTCTTAGAGTCCGTGTATATCTCACACTTCTCCCCGTATAAATACTATCTCCGATTTTTAATTCTAAAACTATAGCTGATAATTATAGATCATAAGTAGGATAAACCTCCTTATAATCCTTTAACTGGCGTGATGCATACGTAATAACATTTCCATGCTACATGAGTACGCATCCCCGTCTTCCATGTGAAACATCGAGATACATTATAAAATCCCTCGTATCACCTGATAAAGACAATACAGATGCCGCACTTAACCTTCCTTTTAGTTTTCGAAAACTATTTTCTCCCTTCTCATTCCCAACATACTTCTCAATAACAAATTTTGTCTATCTCTTTAAACTACAATTCACACATAGTGAATTTCGTATCCAACTTCTCCCTCCGTAGTGTTTCTCACACTATCTTCCATTGTTCAACGTGATCTTCTGACGTCTTAAATTAGACTAGAATATCACCAAGGATTATTACGACACCCTCATCGCAATATTATTTGAACACTCTGTGATGCTAATGGTACTTTCAACCATAGCACCTCACCAGAGTACCTATCAATTTGCCACCGACTTGCTCGGCACCCATTACGGAAAGTCTAACTTCCGCACATTAATTAACCCAAACGACATAACCAGAAACTTGTCATAACTATAATGAGGTCAGAATATCATCTTAGGTTCCTCCTCCTTCTTCCTTACTTTCAACTGACTATACCCTGTACACGAATCTATCTTAGAAAAATTCTTTGCCCTCTTCAACTTATTAAATAGATCGTCGATCTTGGGCCATGGGTATTCATTCTTAACTGCTAACTTACTCCTATTACGATAGTCGATACGCAAACGTAACGACTCATCCTCTTCCTTAACACCCTCCTAACCTACGTCATGATTAGACAATAAGAGCATCTCGGTGTTTTATTACCGTAAAATACTACCTTGGGTTACTTAGAAAACCAAAGATTCATACTTTTATTCTAACAATTTATTAAAGTTCTATAGTTAATCAACTCATTCATACTGAGAATTAATTTAAATTCTCTCAACTTTATCAGTATTTATCTACCAATACTTCCTTACATTCCTTATTCACTGAATCCATTTCCACGAATATAATTAACAAAAATTATTTCCCCATTCTCTACCTTAACGTATAAAGGTATTTATAATCCCTTCTGAGAATGAACTTAATCACTTAGCAAACTCTCATTCTATAAAAGAAAAGTAGCACTCCAATCAAACAGCACATAAGCATTCATTGTATTTACCGGAATGATACCTGCTACTAAATCCGCTGATGCAACAGCATCATGGCTAACTTACCACTACAAACACCTTTACTTTCCTCCGACCCCTTCTTTGGGCAATTTCTTGCCATGTGGTCCAACGACCCACATACAAAACAACCATGGGTTTTCTTAGGAATAGGACAATTGGGTAACATATGACCCTCATGTCCCCAGTTATAACAAATCGATTCCCCTTCAGACAGACTCCTAAATGAGTCTTTCCAAATGTCGTACATGCTTCAATCCTACGCTAAGGATCTCTTGTCCCACTCCAGTATTCCAGGAATTAAAAAAAAAAAATTTGGCATACTGCCACTATCACTGATATTCTCTGCCTTAATTCCTCCCACTTCCTTGCTCTTATGTTTTCTCTCTTTGCTGTATTGGGTTAACGCCTTACTACCACCCTCTGCTATAATCGCTTTCTCTAGAATGGTCCCCCAGGAAACACTCTGGAACACAGAAATCCTACTATAGAGCCAGGTTTCAGGCCCTGCTCAAACCTACGAGCCTTCCTCTCCTTAGTGTCCACTTGATGTGGAACAAACTTTGCCAATTCATTGAATCTTGCCACGTACTGGGGAACTGTCATGTCCCTTTGCTTAAGTTCTAAGAAATTAATCTCATTCCTCCGCTACATACCGCATTTGTTCTAGCCCCACCCTGGTGAGCCTCCCACCAAAAGTTGGCTTCCACTTTCATCACGTAAGTCGCAAAAGAAGTCTTTTGCGCCTCACCTACGTTTTGTAATAACAAACGCCTTCTCTATTTCCTTTACCGATGTCCGGGATGCTAATGGGTCCGTCGTTCCTTTGAACTCCGGCGGACCTACGCTTTTAAATTCTTTAAAGGTTGTCATTCTGGCTAACCTAGGTTCGGCGGGTACTCTACCCCTAGTTTAGTTAAATACAACCATTAATAAATTAAAGAACTCTTGCATAGGGTTGTTTTGACCCCCTTGATTTTCATTACGTGATTCCGCTTCCTGATTACGTTGTCTTCTTCTTGACGGCATTTAAATAGAATTTCATTATTATTTCTTTACTTACTTCGTTATTATTCGCCACATAACAACTCATACCATAACAAAGCATATTAAATGAAAACTTCATTACATTCATATTCTTCTTCATAGTCAAAACTATTTACAATTTGCTTACATAGCCCAAGGCTATTACATTTCTATCACATAATTGATGTAATAACCCGAGATTTCCTATATAAAATAATTAAGAAATTTTGCGTATAAATTTTTTAATTTATTTATTTAATGACGAGAATAAGTGTCTAGTAATGTGAACGATAAATATGAATATATTTATTTCTTGAAAAATTAGAAATAATTTTGGAGTAATTAATTACCACAAATTATATTGTTATGGTAATTAATTCCTATAAGCCGAAATGTTTTTATTAATTATTTCCATAAAAGTATGATTGAAAATAATATATGAAGTGGCAATTAGAATTTATATAATAAATATTTTATTATATGAATTGTTCAGAATATTTAAATCAAGTATTTTAACTTGATTATTGATGCTGTGTAAGAAAGAGAAGTCAGATATGAGATCCAAACCCTGAATTGGGATTGTGATCAAGAGATGAGAATAATAATATTATATTATTGTTATAATGATTTTACAGTACAATAATTATGTACTGTGTATGTGCGGACAGATAATATTGAGCAATGACAGTCAATTAGGTCATAACATATTACCGTGCTGTGAAACCCTAATTATTAAACTCAGTTACGAGATATGACTGAGTAGTGACTGTGTATATGAAGGTTACTGTGTATAAGATGTCGGTAATTAGAAGAAAACCCTAATTACTGCTGTATGTCGATAATTAGGACAAACCTTAATTATTACAACCCTAATCGGTTGAAGTTAGAGACCGTAAAGACTGTGTTAGAACATACACAGATAATTAGAGAACCCAAATGGTCAATTAGAAACCCTAATTGATAGCGTTAAGAAACCCTAATTAGAAAACCCTAATTTTAAATTACCGGGTTTAATTATAATGTTAATGTATAAATGTTTTAATTTACCAAAGGATGAAAAGTAATTGGTAAATGATAAAATTACCATCTAGTGATTAAATATTACATTTAATTGCTATGTACAAAAATGCCCATGGAATTATATATGAAATTACCAAAATATCCTTTTAGTGTATTATTAGTTATATTATTTATGGAATTTTAAAATCTAAAGTAATAAATCCTAATGGTTATGGGTAATGTCTATAATGCCCTTACTAGTGAAAGAGAGAAGTCCAAAATGCCCTTGTGCATTATTAAAGGAAGGAATCAATTATTGGAGGGGAAATTACTATTTTACCCTTTTGTTCCATTTGGTGAATTATTTGTAGAGAATCCTATGTAATCTTGCAAGTTGGCTATTAGTGATTGTGGGAGACACTAAATCTCAGCAAATTGGTATTCAATGGACCATCATATCAATCTATAATTATTATACACATTATATAAATGAATTAAAGAGAGGAAATGCATTATTTTAATTAATTGTGCATTATTGTGCTACCAATCCCCAAAAATTCGGCCAACCAACCCTGCCCAACTGATGTAACATTTATAGAACACATTTCTAAACTATTACAAACACATGGCATCAATTCATGGTGTATTTAAGGAGACTTATACACTAAAATTTGCATAACTCTCATCCTTGAGCTTATCTCTCTAAAACCTACGAATTCCTAAGGCATATCAGTCCCTAAACAAAGACCAGCCATCACAAACAACAAATCAGAAGCATCAAGAAGTCAGAAATCATAAATCAAGCTTGAAAAGGTAGGAAACCTTAAATTCTAGAAATCCTTCGATTCGATGTTAATTGATGCAATTGATTGTTTAAAGTTGTGTAATAAGTAGTCTATTAATGTTCTGGGTTGTAAAAACACAGACCCATAACATCAAAGTGCTCAAAATCAAAGATTTAAGCAAGTTGAAAAAACCGAATCTGTGGTCTGACAGTCAAATGTCAAGGACCATAGATCCTTTCGCGATCATGATTTTTGATGTTTAAAACTTTTAATATGTAGCCTGATATGTGTTCTTTAATATTCAAAAATAATCAAGTCGAGATCTGTTGTATATTATGAGATATAATCGGTCAAACATGGTTGACCAAAACTGCCAAACTAGCGAAACCAGATTTTTCATGAACAAGTTCCGTGTTGTACTTTGACCGGGGATTTATGGTTCGATATGAGGTTATCATGTTGATGTTAAGGTTTAAAGTTGTAGTCCTACATGTTTTCTACACACTGGAAGTGATAAATCACAAAAAGGTTACACGATCAACAAGTTATAGAGGTCCAAAGTAGGCACCACAAACTGTTCTTTACAAAGAACATCTCTGACAGCTACTTTGAGGCACGATTTCTCCCAGATCGAATGTTTTTTAAACGTTATGATTGTTGTTAATTGTATTCTGGTAATTCCTCTACAAGACCCAATTTATAGATTGTCCAAAATCATTAATACCAGATAGTTATTAATGGTCAAAGTAGCCACCCTTGAACTGTCTCTGACAGTGTTCTTGAGATGAAGAACACCTATAGCGACGGTTCTGTCGCTATAGGGCCCTTTAGCGACGGATTCTATTTATTTTATTTTCTGTAATTTCCGAAAATGATTTAAAAATTAGAAAAATTAAATTTTAATTATTTAAAATACCAAATAAATTCTGAAAAATTATTTTAAAGTTCGAAAAATAGTTTTTAATTATTTTGAGTATATTTCAAAAATATTTAGTATTTTTGGAATATAAAGGTATTTATTTATTTAATTATAATATTAAATAAATTATTTAAAAATAGTTTTAATTCATGAAAAATCATGAAAAATTATATTATGGTATAAGAAAATATTTTGAGTTATTTTCCATGACTTTTAATATTTTGTGATGAATTTCATTAATTAATTAATATTAATGATATTAAGATTATTTAATGATTATATTAAATAATTTAGTTTAAAAATGATTTTAATATTATAAAAATCATTTTAAGTGAAAATAAGGTATTTAAAAATATTTTAAGTTATAAAATATAACTTTTAATATTTAAAGGATAATTTCATTAATAATTGAAATATTAATGATATTAAGATAATATTAATGATATTTAGTTTATTTAATAATTATTATTAAATAAATAGTTTAAAATAGTTTTTATTTATTTAAAAATCATTTAAAAGGGATATTAAGGATTTAAAAATATTTTAAGTTATAATTAATGACTTTTAATATTTGGATAAATAGTACATTAATATTTAAATATTAATGGTAATTATTTAAAAATGATTTTAATTGTTTTAAAAATCATTTAAGGGTAATATAAATGTTTTAAAAATAGTTTGAGTTATTATAAATAACTTTTATATTTTGGCAATGGCTTCATTAATAGTTTAATATTAATTAATTATTAATGATAATAGAATTGTTTAATGTTTAAATCATTTAATTATGATTTCGATGTTTGAAAGTTATAGCCGGTCAAACTAACTGACTTGAGAACCGGTCATGAAATTCAGGCTTTGATGAAGAGCACCCATAATAACAGTTATGTCGCTATAGATCCTTTTTGAGACAGATTTGAATTATTTAAAAATTTTTAATTTCTAGAAAAATTCCGAAAAATGATTAAAAATAAAATGTCTGATATTTATAGATGTTGAGGTATAGAATAAGAGTCTTAGACTCAGTATTTATCCGATAATGCTGTCGGTACGCCGACAAATGCCAGACCCTATAATAGAAAGACAAAGCTTCTGTAAGAGCATGGATGAGATATTTGAAAAATGTATATTTCAAGTATAGAATATGAACTAAAAGTATGATCACTGTGATTATGTGATGACATGATTAGACTATGTGCTGACTGTAATAGACAGTACTATGTGTTATGATATATTGTTCTAATCGAAAGAATGATCTGATTATTGATAGGTTGTGATAAAGAGATAAAACCTAAGTTGAGATTTGTAATCAACAAATCAGGCAAGTATCTTACCTTTGTATTTCCTTTATGCAATGGACATGAGTAAGAGAGTTTCAGAATTCTTTTCTATTCCTGTACAGATTATGTACGCTTTGATTATCAACATGTTAGCTCAGATATATATTCTGTTCATGGATTTCTAAATGGTTATACAAGTGTCCCCACTTGGATAATCATGGCATTTATTCACATGTTGATACACCTTTGTCAATTACCCGTATACATATATGTTGAATTACATATTATTGTTAAGCAAGATTAAAAACCTTCGGGTTTGGAACCAGGCATGTATGAACATCCCTATATGAGAAAATTTTTGCGCCCAAGGCGGACAGAGTGAGCGATGAATTTCGTTCAAGTTATGTAGTATTGATCAATACAGGGTACAACAGGGCTGATCACCCTCCGTACCCGTAAGCTAGAGCGGTTTGCGGATGAATTTCTGCTAAACCTTTTCGAAAATAAAAAACAATGTTCATAGTATGTTTCTTAAACCCTATTCATGGGTAGAGCCAGAGCCAAATTTCAATAATTTGGAAGAGAGTTGTTATGTGAAATTTTTTTCAGTACAGATTACTTCACAACTTTTGCTTCGTTGTAGAAGTATTATGTAAAGAGAATACTTATATTCTTTCAGCTTATATATATAATTGCTATTACTTGCGGGGCACTCAAATGCTCACCCTTGCTTAAATTAAACATTTTTAGTTATGTATGAGCAACCTGAAGGCTCGGGCACGAACAAAGGAAAAGAAAAGCTGTTCGAGTGAGATTTAGTATGAGTTAATGGTTATAGTTAGTAAGACAATGGAATCTATTGTCAGGTATTGTAAGGAATGTATTTGAAGGTCACGTACCTGGGGAAGTAAACTTTGATGTATGTAATTTGAGTTCGAATGTATTATTATTTAGTATTATTCAGCTTAAAGAAATGGTATCGTGGAGAACTGAGTTCGGGTTTCAAGTACCTAGATTTGGGGTCGCCACAATTGAACTTCTCAAAAGTTGGGATTTATAAAGAGACTACCCTTTTTATAAAAAAGAGGGTTTTACGTCACTACACACATATTTATAACTCTAGCTTTCTAATACTGCATAATCGCGTCCTCGTGTTTCTCATTCGCAATCTTTGCTACAGTATCCCGGCTAATAGTATATCGAGTCTGCCCCGACTCTATGGAATAACAAGCAACTTTAAGCTTGAAATCCTTATGAGTACTCTTATGGATGTAAGACATTCGTTCTATCTTCTGGTCCTTCTCCTCTAGTTTCCTACGAAGCTCTACCACCTCGTTCATATAATCCCTAGCCTTATTTATCATGAGCACCTTCTCATCATGCTCTGACTCAAAATCTTCTTCTGCAGACTCCTTCGCTACATAAAGAGCACTAATCTCTTCATTCTGATTCTGCACAACTGTACTCAGTTGCACATTCATGTCAAGCATTGCCAGATACAATGATCTCATTGCATATGGAGGTGATGACTCTAGTATAGGTACAACCATATCAACCGATGTTACCTACATCCCTTCATACACATCGTTCATCATATTAAGGTATGACGCTATATCCATATCTCCCTTGGAGTAGTCTTCCTCAGAAAAGTACTCCTCTATCTCCGACTCCTCTAGGATCACTAATGGTACCTCCGCCACCGGTATAGGTACAGGCTCTACTCTGTTCATAATTTCTTTGCTCACCGCGTGTATATCTCTATACATCAAGCTATCGATCGAAATCCTACAATAACACATATGTTGATTAGTACATAACACACAATAGTATAAGCACAAATCACATTTAATTTATTTAGGGTAACTTTCCATCTTTTAAATCTCTCGATACTGAATTTCCTCAATACCTTATTAACTCATTCAACTTAAGTAAAGCTCGAGTTTACTTCCTTCAGACTTTTCTTCCTTAACGAGGTTATTAGCCTAAGGTTCTTCCCCCTTAAAATTTATAACCTAATGCTTTGATACTAACCTATGACGCCCCCAAATCCGGGTGTCTTCCAACCCGACAGATGGTGTTACACGGTACTCATAACTGTACATTCATTCTATTGAAACGACATCAAAATGTGTGTATTAATGACATTTTTATTACATTAATAATATTACATCCTGTTCTCAGGTTCTAAAACCATTACATTCTTTGTTCGTCATACAATGATATACTCAACTTACTAGTTTATTACGAGGTAAACTAATCATTCATCTTTGTCTTGCCTTTATCCTTATCGGATCCCTCGGTTCATTTGGTCCTAGCTTCATTCATATGGTTCAAGCAAGAGTGAGCATAACAAGCTCAACAAGTACAATAATTTCTTTTAAACAACAAGCTTGAAACACAAGAATCGTATATCTTCAATAACTGAACTATAGTTATGAAGTACTATCAATAATTTAAAATAGCACTATTTTTTCTTCAAAACGTTTTACAATAACAATATTCAGTAAAACATCAATTATGGCTCAAGACCATGAGTGTTTCATAATTTCTTTGAAAAAGACAACTCGGCACTAAGTCCGTAAGTCCGCTATATCTTACGAGCACTTCTAGGTGATCAGCCCATAGTACTCTATGTTGAATAACACTACATTCATTAAACGTGTATACATTTAAGTTTTGCCAACCTCGTGTGCCCATCGAATAATCGATGAAAAATATATTTGTTTATTCATACTTAGGCTTACCTTGAATACGTACCAAACAATTGGTATAGGATAGCGTTAGTAATTCTATATTAAAAGACTTGTAAATAAATCAATCAATCTGCAAGATTAGTCTAGCTAAGTTAAAACTGGCATCATTCCTTTCTTTAAAATCATTCATGCATCTCATAACATGAATCACAGAAAATCTGGCTAACAAGAAGGTTAGACAAGCGATAAGAAAACTTGCCTTCAGCGTCTGCTACAGTAAAATTACTTTTCCTTTGAGTCTTTACAGTCTCTACAACACATAACCACATAACATACCACATTAGGTCATGAATGAACATACATGGTTCCTAATGAATCTTACCCTTCTTCTCAATCTAATTATATATTAGATTTTTTATTATTGGTTCCTGCTTGCCGTTATAATTTACATCGTTCTTACCAACTTCGTTCTCTTCTATAACTTAACTGAAATTATTTCATTAATACAACTCATTTTAAGTTAATCACCCTTCTTCACGGATTACTACCGTCCTTACGTTATTAAATCATTACTGGATCGTCATTTGGTTAAGTACGCATATTTTATAACGTTCATGTTCACATTTAATAAATTTACTTCAACCCTAAATGATCATAAGTAAGGTTTAAACATGTCTTAACAATGTTATAATTAAACTTTAGTTCATTACTAATGAGTTACCATTCATGCTCTCCTTACAAACATTCTTCAATTTCAACACCTTAAGGCTGGCGCTGCGGCGCCAACTCCTTTTGCTTCAGCCGCACTGCGGCGTAACACTACAGAAACTAAAGACCCGTACTCGGCGCTGCAGCGTGAGTCCCCTTCGTTATGGTCGTGATATGGTGTAAAATTCCAGTAGCTCATAACCATTCTTGGCGCTGCGGTGCCACATATTTTGCCTTGACTGGCGCCACGGAGCCAGTCCTCAGCACCAGAAAATTTTTGACAGACAATTTCTTGAGTGAGATTCTCGGGCTCATAACTTCTTCGTTATAAGTTCGAATTGACTCGTTCAAAAGCCTACAGTTCACAAATTACATACTCTACGCATTGATGAAAGAATTTTATCTAATTGACTTCGTTTGCTAAAAATTCACCTATTAGTCCATTTTTAACGAAAACGGTAAACGTTCGTGAACGTTCAACGCTCGTATCTTCGTTCTAAGTCGGAATTCGGTCATTCTCGAGTCTGGAACTCTATAATGCCAAATAATACTTGTCTCCATTGAAAACCAATGTTTCCAAGCTCAATATCAAAATTGGACTTCCATTCTGAGATTTTCACGAATTCGACGATTTTCGTCCAAACTCGTAAATTTCGCCTTAACTTCATTTCTTATGATTTGTTCATCATTTCAAATGGATTAAATCCATCATACTAACATCTTGACATACATACTTCATTAACTTATAACAATGATAAGTTATTACTTGTTCTTTGTGAGTTTATAACATATAAAAGTATAAACTACTTATGACTTCCTTTCTCATGACTTATTATAGATTAAGTCTTTTAACCACCATTCTTTTTTCTTATTATCATACAATCTTATTAAAGTAAACATATGTGTAGTTCATATAAGCTCTTCATAAATTCATAACTTAATTAAGTTTGAATTACTTATTCATGAGTTATACAGCTTAAGTCCATTGATTAATCATTCTTATCATTCCTTAGCAAACATGTTCTACCACTACCCACTTCTCTAACAATGGAAGAGAAAGAGATTAATGGTTTAAGTTCTTACCCTTGATAATCACTCGGTTAATCTTTGATCTCCTTCTTGCTTCTTGAATTATCAAAGGCTAACTTGTTCTAGCTTTTCTAGCTTTTTCTCTCTAACCAATAAGCTATAAGTTATTGGATGAAAATCTAACAACTAACAAATGAGTTAGCAAGGTTCCTATTTATAGGACTTCCTAAGTTAGGGTATAATGTTCATAAAGCCAATCCACCGCCTTAATCACCTCCTTACTATTCATTTACTTAATTATTAAGTTAACTTGATCACCACATATACTTGGCCACCACACTTACTTATCCATTATGTTAACTTGTTAATCACATAAAAACACTTTGCTTGCTCATCACTCATAAGCACTTTACTTAGCCTTTAAGTTACATAACTTATCATTTGCTTAACTCTTAAGTTTACTTGCTCATCACTCAAAGTTCTTGATCACCAATTCACCCATATGATCATGGGATGATCATGGGTTGCCCCATGGATCCTCCTAATCCTTTGGATTCTTACTTTGGGCTTAAAGTTTAATTAACCTAACTTATACACTGGGCTTGCATTAACAATTCTTTGGGCTTTATCATTAGCTTGCATTGGGCTTACACATTTCTACACTTGGGCCTTATCAATATCGCATTGGACTTTACAATTTCTTACTCAATCCTACAAGTCCATTACATTTGGCTTAAAGCCTTATAACGTATAATCTACGTATAATTCTCTCATTGCATCTAGAGGTATTGATTCTAGTGTAGGTATCACCGTATTAACCGATGTTACCTCCATTTCCTCCTCCTCATAGACCATCATATTAAGATATGATGTTATATCCATATCTCCCTCGGAGTAGTCCTCCTCAGAAAAGTACTCCACTGTCTCCGACTCCTCTAGAATCACCAATGGTACCTCTGCCACTGGCATGGGTACAGGCTCTACTCTTTTCATAGTTTCTTCGTTCACCGCGTGTATATCTCTATACATCAAGCTTTTGATCGACATCCTACAATAACACATAACATGTTGATTAGTACACAACATAAAATAGTATAAGCACCAATCACATTTAATTTATTTAGGGTTACTTTCCATCTTTTAAATCTTAAGGTACTAAGTTTACTCAATACCTTATTGACTCATTCAACTTAAGTAAAGCTCGAGTTTACTTCCTTTAGACTTTTCTTGCTTAATGAGGTTATTAGCCTAAGGTTCTTCCCCCTTAATGTTTTATAACCTAATGCTTTGATACCAACCTATGACGCCCCCAAACCCGGGTATCTTCCAACCCGACAGATGGTGCTATACAGTACTCATAACTATACATTCATTCTATTGAAACGACATCAAAATGTGTGAATCAACGACATTCTTATTACATTAATAATATTACATCTCGTTCCCAGGTTCTAAAACCATTACATTCTTTGTTCATCATACTATAATATATACAACTTACTAGTTTATTACAAGGTAATCTAATCGTTCATCTTCGTCTTGTCTTTATCCTTGTTGGATCCCTCGATTCGTTCTGTTTTAGCTGCATTCATATGGTTTAAGCAAGAGTGAGCGTAACAAGCTCAACAAGTACAATAATTTCTTTTAAACGATATGCTTGAAACATTAGAATTGTATATCTTCAATAACTGGATAATAGTTATGAAGTACTATCAATAATTTAAAATAGCACTTCTTTTTCTTCAAAACAATTTACAATGAAAATATTCAGCAAAACGTCAATTCTGGTCCAAGACCGTGAGCATTTCATAATTTCTTTGAAAAGGAAAACCCGGCACTAAGTCCGTAAGTCCGGCATATCTTACGAGCACTTCTGGGTGATCAGCCCATAGTACTGTATGTTGATCAACACTACATCTTATTAAATGTATATACGTTTAAGTTTTGGCAACCTCACGTGCCCATCGAATAATCGATGAAAAATACATTTGTTTATTCATTCTCAGGCTTACCTTGAATCTGTACCCAACAATTGGCGTAGGATAGCGTTAACAATTCTATATTGAAGGACTTGTAAATAAATCAATCAACTCTTCAAGATTAGCCTAGCCGAGGTAAAACTGGAATCGACCCTTTAATAAAACAATTCATGCATCTCATAACATGAATCACAGAAAACTTGGCTAACACTAAGGTTAGACAAGCGTTTAAGAAAGACTTGCCTTCAGCGTCTGCTATAGTAAAAATTACTTTCCCTTTAAGTCTTTACAGTCTCTACAACACATAACCACATAACATACCACATTAGGTCATGAATGAACATACATGGTTCCTAATGAATCTTACCCTTCTTCTCAATCTAATCATGTATTAGATTTATTATTATTGGTTCCGGCTTGCCATTATATTTTACATTGTTCTTACCAACTTCTTTCTCTTCTACGTCTTACATGGATTTACTTCATTAATACAACTAATTTTGAGTTAATCATCCTTCCTCACGGCTTACTAATGTTCTTACATTATTATTCGAGACTTGATCGTCATTGGTTAAGTACACATATTGTATACCGTTCATATTTACGTTCTTATACTTTAAATTCGTCGTTTAACTATTCATTAAACAACATTTCATTCCTAAAGTCATCACTATAAAAGTGATTTACGAAAGGCCTTATCAAGTTCATTAAGTAATTATATGTCCCATACTTGTTCTGTAAACCATTAGGTTTATAGTCAACTTGGTCAACAAAATCCCCTTACTGGCGCCGCGCCGCGGCAACCCTTTTTACTAGTGGCGCTGCGGCGCCATTTTTCAATACCCGGCCCAACTGTTCATCGCGCTGCGGCGCGAGTATTATACCTTTGAGTGGCGCTACAGCGCGACTCTGCAGTGATCACTCCTTCACACAGGCGCTGCGGCGCGACCTATATAGCTATGTCTGGCGCTGCGGCGCCAAACCTTAGTCCCAGAAAAATTTGACAGACAAATTTTTATGTGAGATTCCCGGCCACATAACTTCTTCATTATAAATCCGAATTGGCTCGTTCAAGAGCCTATGGTTCAAAAATTACATACTCTACGTGTTCATGCAAGAATTTTATCTATTTGAGTTCGTTAACTAAAAATTCACCTATTAGTTCATTTTAACGAAAACGATAAACGTTTGTGAACGTTCAACGCTCGTTTCTTCATTCTAAGTTGGAATTCGGTTATTCTCGAGACCATAACTCTATAATTCTAAATGAAACTTGTCTCTATTGAAAACTAATGTTTCCAAGCTCAATATTAAAATTCAACCTCCATTTCGAGAATTTCACGAATTCGACGATTATCGTCCAAACTCTTAAATTTTGCCTTAACTTCATTTCTTATGATTTGTTCATCGTTTCAAATGGATTCAATACATCATACTAACATCTTGACATACATACTTCATTAACTTATAAACATGATAAGTTATTACTTGTTCTTTGTGAGTTTATAACTTATAAAAGTATAAACTAGTTACAATTTTACTTATAATAATTTATGTTTTCTAACCATCATTCACACATCTCCTTATCATACCATCTTATTAAGATAAACATATGAGTAGTTCATATAAGCTTCTCATGAGTTCATAACTTAATTAAGTTTAAATTACTTATTCATGACTTATACGGCTCAAGTCTATTGATTTAATCATTCTTTTCATGCCTTAGCATATATGTTCTACCACCGCCCACTTCTCTAATAATAGAAGAGAAAGAGAATCATGGTTTAAGATTTCTTACCCTTGAATATCACTTGGTTAATCTTTAATATTCTTCTTGTTTCTTGAACTATGAAAGACTTGCTTTCTAGCTTTTCTAGCTTATTCTCACTTATTCTCTCTAACCAATAAGCTATAAGTTATTGGATGAAAATCTAACAACTAACAAATGAACTAGCAAGCTTCCTATTTATAGAAACCTCAAAGTGAGGGTATAATGGTCATAAAGCCACTCCACCTCCTTACTATTCATTACCTAGCTATTAAGTAAACTTGGCCACCACACTTACTTAGCTCTTATGTATACTTGCTTAGCACACAACTTATCCTTTACTTGCTCATCAAATTAATTACTTGGCCATCACAACACTTAGCCATTAATTTTACTTAGTCATCACATATAAGCACTTTGCTTGTTCATCACACATAAGCATTTTACTTAGCCTTTAAGTTACCTAGCTTATCCTTTGCTTAACCCTTAAGTCTACTTGTTCATCACACTTAATTCTTGGCCACCAAGATCACCCATGTGATCATGGGTTGCCCCATGGATCCTCCTAATCCATTGGATTCTAACTTTGGGCTTAAGGTTTAATTAATCCTAACTTATACATTGTGCTTTCAATTAAATAAACACTTGGGCGTGTTCAATAATTTACATTAGACTTACCATTATAAATATTTACTTTAACATTAATTCGTATTGGGCTTTATTATTATCCCAATTGGACATTACAATCTCCTACACATTCCTACAAATTCAATACATTTGGCTTAAAGTCTTATAACGTATAATATACGTATAATTCTCGTATTCCACCTCGTATACTTATTCATATACAAAATACCATTATTCATACCTACTCGTATCATACTCATATTCATTACTTCGTACAATACCTACATATTATACGATCATTTCTTTAATTCATTATACGCATTTAAATTCCTTCTCACAACTCACTTTCCCTAACCGTTAGGTTTTAAGTCCGCAGGCGAAAAATTGTGTTTGCCATAACTAAAATATTATTGGATATTCTATCTCACCTCGATATTCTATCATTATGTATTTCTCGGAAGTTCAAAAATAATTCTCGAGCAGAAATGCGTGAATAGTGTTTTTTGAAAAATTTCTCGGAAAGCTTTTGTTTCTGTCTTGGAAATTTAAACACTTTAATTCTACCACGTAACCAAAATATTACGACATTTCGATATGTCTAGGTTATAGAACGACCTTCAAATAGCTTACTCCCATAATTAATTAAATTCATTAAATCCACATAATCAAATAAAAATTTAATTATCAAAAATTCGATTTTTTTTCCTAGGGCGTTACACCCTATATTATGCATAATACTTAATCGCGCGCAAAGGCTGAATACACGACCGATAAAATATTCTCTTTATATAAAATGTTTTTCTTCTTAGTCTCAGAATCAAGATTTTGATTTAACAATGAAATACTGCGATTTCAATTTCTAATTACTTCTCGATCTAGCCGAAATAATTGGCATCAATCTGTCAATAATAATTTAATTCTCTTCTTGAACCTATCAAGTTCTAATAAATATTCGTCTAACCAGAATAATTGGCTAAGACATTTCTCAACATAATTCGACAATAAACAAGAATTATCTGTACTGTCAATTCTAGCTTCTACGAATATAAATATCCAACAACAGTTATTCTACGAATGTATATTTTCTAAAATAGTAATTCAATTTGAATTATTAAATATGCACTAACTGCGAATAATCAACAATAAATCCCTAGACGTGGTATAATTAGCAATAATTAACCACTATAATAATTGAATGAATATAACTCAAGGTTGAGTTAGGGAACTTGCCTCTTCCACTGATTACAGCTACACGATATAATTAATTGTGTTCGTAAGACCTATAATCAACAACGTCGGTCTCACAATTAGCACAATCATTTATAACACGCATCACTTTAATCTACAGTCAAACTTCTCTTAGGCACATTACCACATAGCCACATCAGTGTTTATAACCTATATAAACACTTATCAAGTCTAATTATTTCGGTCTGGTTGGACTTCGGTGTTCTGGTCACCCTATCCAACAATTAACACAGTTTAAATTCGGTTTCTAAGCTTCAATATTAATTTAGATAAGTCAAATATCATTAATATTATTTTTCGAAAGCTTTTAATAATTTATAAGCAATTATTATAATCTGTATTAATTTTTTAAATATCGTAATCATTTTTAAATGATTTAATTATCAGATAATCTTATCATCATTAATATTTAATAATATTAAAATATTAATGACATACCTGTCAAAATATTAAAGTTATTATCAATAACTTAAAATATTATTAAATCATCAATATTCTACTTAAATGATTTTTAAATTAATTAAAATCATTTTTAAACTATCGCCTTTAATATTTAAATATTAATGAAATTATTATCCAAATATTTAAAGTCATTAATCATAACTTAAAATATTTTTAAATCATTTTTCTCATTTTTAAATGATTTTTAAATCAATAAAATCATTTTTAATTCATTTATTTAATATAATAATTAAATAAACCTAATATCATTAATATTAATTATTAATGAGAATTCTCCAAAAATATTAAAAATTATATTTTATAATTCAAAATATTTTCTAACCCTTTATTCTCATTTAAAATAATTTTTATAATATTAAAATTATTTTTCTCTAATTTATTTAATATATTAATTAAATAAATTAAACATCATTAATATTAAATTATTAATCAAAATTCTCTAAAAATATTAAAAGATACATTTTATAAATTAAAATATTTTTAAATACTTTATTCTTATTTTTAACCATTTTTATTGAATGTTGGGCTTAATGTTTTCACATGGTTCGTCAGCCAATGAACGTTTAAATCTTAAAATGTATTAAGGAAAATTTGGGGGTTCTAGTAGGCCAGTGCCAGGAGCACGCAGATGTCGAAGCACGCCGTGAGCCCCGTGTTGCAAACCACGATCGACGCGATGACATTTCCACGGGCATATCAACAGCTCTGGTTTTGGCCGCCACACCAATCCGCACAAGTTCACGCCCCGAGTCAATCGGCAGACTTACTTATCACCGTTCCACATCCGACCGGGGCGCATCGCCGACACCCATCCGCTTTATTCACGAGTGAGTGAATCTTGCTGCCAACCACGATCGACGCGACGACATTTCCACGGGCATATCAACAGCCCTGGCTTTGGCCGCCGCACCAATCTGCACAGGTTCACGCCCCGAAGTCAATCGGCTGACTTACTTATCACCGTTCCACATCCGACCGGGGCGCATCGCTGGCATCCATCCGCTTTACTCCCGAGTGGGTGGATCTAGTAGAATTTTGAGTAGTACTGACCAGTCGTTGGGTTATGCCAAACCCAATTCCGGTATTCTGAATGTCGCTGTGTCACCTGTTGTGCGTGTTGCGGTGCAGTAAAATACTGGTGTTGGGCAGATTGTGAATCGACGACTTCTCTCCGATTGAAGCAAGAATCATTCGAGCTTTTGTGTCCGGCGGTGGCTGAGCTTGGTCGAAACAAAATTTTTCGATCATTCGGTGTTGGGCTTGTTTGGTTATTATGTTTGATGTTCCCCCAAAATGTGTGGTTTATTGTCATTAGGTGGTTGCCTTGGTGGATTTTGATGCTGAACTAAAAAGGGTTAGAACTTTATGGCTTTATCAATGGTCCATTTTAGTTGATTTTAGCATTATACTTTTTTTTGGTGTGTAAATTAACTTTATTGAAAGAAAAATATGTTCAACAAGTTTTAAAGGAGGTGCATTTCCCCCATACAACTGAACAAGCTCAGAAGGTTGTGCAAGAGGAGATGGCGGATGGTGATCGGTGATCTGCTATCAAAAAATAATGAGATTCTGCTAGTCTGGCATTGTTTGAGTTCATCACAACACACACAACAGGTGACACAGAAAACTTAATAGCTTTAATTAGATGTGCATATACTTCTTTCTCATTCGTTAGAGTAGCATTTTTAGTGATGCACTGAACCAAGCCAACCAAGGCAACTGTATTTTCGCACGGTACATCCTCTACGACATTCAAAATGAGGTTACTAGTGTATCTCAAATTTTGTAGGAGGTGAGGTATAAAGCTAGTCAACAAAGAAAAGTAGAGAATACTTTCCCCATCTAGATAACTATTCTCTGGACACTCTTAACATACAAATCTTTTTTCTCTCCAGGAACATAGTTGGGACCTATGATCCTGACCTTCAATTAAGTGGAAACCTTTCCACCAAACACACGACCAAAGGCAAAGAATATGCCCTTGTCAGAAGACAACATCCACCAAATATATCAGAAATTATGGTATGTTCACCAAAGTTGGTTTGTCTTTCCATCTTTGATAAGAAATTTCTGGAACATCAAGGGTTTTTCTCTTATTGTGACATTCAGAATACGGGAAATGGGTTTGGCATAACCCAGCGACTGGTCAGTACCACTCAAAATTCTACTAGATCCACCCACTCGGGAATAAAGCGGATGAGTGCCGGCGATGCGCCCCGGTCGAATGTGGAAAAGTAAGTCTGCCGATTGACTCGGGGCGCATCGCTGGCACCCATCCACCGGACACAAAAGCTCAAATGATTCTTGCTTCAATCGGAGAGAAGTCGTCGATTCACAATCTGCCCAACACCAGTATTTCACTGCACCGCAACACGTACAACAGGTGACACAGCGACATTCAGAATACTAGAATTGGGTTTGGCATAACACAACGACTGGTCAGTACCACTCGAAATTCTACTAGATCCATCCACTCGGGAGTAAAGCGAATGGGTTCCAGCGATGAGCCCCGGTCGAATGTGGAACGGTGATAAGTAAGTCTGTCGATTGACTCGGGACGTGAACCTATGCGGATTGGTGCGGCGGCCAAAGCCAGGGCTGTTGATATGCTCGTGGAAATGTCGTCGCGTCGATTGTGGTTGGCAGCAAGATCCACCCACTCAGGAATAAAGCGAATGGGTGTCGGCGATGCGCCCCAGTCGGATGTGGAACGGTGATAAGTAAGTCTACCGATTTACTCGGGGCGTGAACTTGTGCGGATTGGTGTGGCGGCCAAAGCCAGAGCTGTTGATATGCCCATAGAAATGTCATCGCGTCGATCGTGGTTGGCAGCACGGGGCTCACGGCGTGCTTCGGCATCTGCGTGCTCCTGGCACTGGCCTACTAGAACCCCCAAATTTTCCTTAATACATTTTAAGATTTATACGTTGATTGGCTGACGAACCAAGTGAAAACATTAAGCCCGACATTCAATAAAAACGTTTGGAATTGACTTCAAGTTTACGTAAACCGGATACATTTGCGGAAACCTGATACCTCACACAGTGTAGGGTAGCTTTAACGATCCTACTACTACTCCAATTTTTCTTTTTCCTTAATAAATTTTGTATTTCTGCACAGTACATCCTCTACGACATTCAAAATGAGGTTACTAGTGTTTCTCAAATTTTGTAGGAGGTATGAGGCTTATTGGAATAAAATAAATAGGAAAACTATTGGTCACATCCGGCAATGAATTGATCAAAGTGTGTTCCACCATGTTTCGCAAGAGACAGATGCTCACACTTTATGGACAACACTAGAGTCCATGTACGAGAAGAAAACAGAAAATAAAACTTGTCATTCAAAAAATTGTGAATCTAAAATACAATGACGGGAGAAGTGTGTCGGAGCATATGAGTGAGTTCCAAGGTTTGGTGAACCAGTTGTCCACCATGAAGCTGAATCTTGATGATGAGATTCAGGCTCTTTTGTTTCTCAGTTCGTTGCCAAACAGCTAGGAGACTTTTGTGGTGTTTCTAAGCAATTCAACTCCAGAAAGAAAAATGACTATGCAGATGGTCAAGGACAGTCTTCATAATGAGGAGACAAGACGAAAGAAGCAAAGCGTAAATTTTGAGACACATGTTCTTGTCACAGAGAACAGAGGCAAAAGAAATTTTAGGGGATCTCACAAAGGAGAAAAAAGTGGCAGCAAAAGCAAAAATCATAGGAGCAAGTCAAAGACCAGACAAGGTGAAACGTATAGATGCTTCCATTGTAATAAGGAAGGTCATTACAAGAGAAATTGTAGAATCTAGTTAGACAAGCAGAAAAATGGTGAGCAGGAAAAGGTTGAGGAGAAGAACACTGCAGCCACAGTTACCGAAGATGTTGCATATATTGTTTCAATGTAATCTTTGGCTCCTGCCCAACAAATCAATGTGCCCAAGTCAAGTTCACATTATTTCTAATAACGGATTTTTGGTAGGTTGAAATGTTATTATGAGTCATTTAATGTCAAATGGGGTCTCAGGCAGCCCCTAAATTAAATTATGGTAGCTTAGGACAAGATAGATGTTCATGGCCAACATTAATTAAGTGAGATTAATTGTTTAGTCAAATTATAATTTGGTAAAAGTAATACATTGAACCACTCTATCAATTTGTATAAATTTTCCTTGATTTATATTATGACCTAAAAATCTTATTTTTGTTTGAAATAGGCTGATCTTTTTAGTTGAGAAAACTAATCCATTCTTTTTAATAATTTCATAAAATTTATAAAGAATACACTTCTGATAAATTTGACAAGTTTTGTGAAGATGAAGGTTCATATTTATATAGTATAAGATTACAATGCTCCATACCCGTGTCCCTTTTCGTGCACGTTATTAACACTTGCTTTCTATATCTTATAGCAATCCTTCAAAAAGAAACCAAAAACATATATTTAAAGATTACCAGTACATGCATAAGGAAGAACTGCTTCATCCTCACCTTTGGACAAAAGGAATATTTTTCTACTTTGGCAATCTCTAACCACTATTGACATTCGTAGCATTGTAATTGATTTCTGCCAAAAAAATAAAAATAAATGTTAGACCAGCTTTGACATCTGCATTAATATCAATTTATCTTTGTTTAACAGCCAATAAAGATCTGTACCAAGAATACTAGCATTCTTATTCACAAAAACCATATGTAAATGGGCAGCAACACGAACAAGAGCTTCCTAGTCCTGCGAATCTGCGATTGCACCTTGTCTAAGAACACTCCAGTTTTGCTATGGAAAATTGTAGAAAAATTATAGAAATTATATTCAGGAATAAATACATGGCAGTATTGCAGGCGAGGAATGGGGATAGAAACAGAAATGGAAATAAGTATTATTTCTGGCTTCTTGGTGAAGTGGACAAACTTGACAAGAATTTTGATCAATAAATATACTGGAATTACCTTTAGCAAGTGTTAACTGTTACCGGCTTAGGTTTCTTGGACAGGGTCTTAAAAGAAGAGAGGAAATCCATGAACAATGGTAACAAGTGAGACGCAGAAGATTATGGAGCCAACTATTTTCAAAGCACCCATAAATTGTTTCATGTAGCTCTCTCTACCATAGAAGCTGAGTTCATCGCCATCACAGCAGCTTGAAAAGAACTATTGTGGTTGAAGAAGTTCTTACGAGAGTTGGGTTTAAAAAAAGAAAGGTATGTCCTTTATTGTGATAGTCAGAGCGCAATCCACTTGAGTAAGAATTCTTTATTTCAATCGAGATCGAAACACATTGATGTTAGATATCATTTGATTCGTGATGTCTTAAACGAAAAGTTGTTGCAACTTGAAAAAGGTCACACTGATTATAACACTTCGGATATGTTGACTAAGGCATTGTCTAAGGACAAGCATGAGAAGTGTCGACTCTTGGCAGGAATGGTCGAATCCTCTACATATGTTGGGAGGGGGAGAATTGTTGGGTTTCCCTCCTTTGTGGGACCCATCTATTTCTTAATTACAGTCTTTGTCATGCACCTTGGTAAAATGCATGGCTTTTATTTTTGGAGAGTTTCTCATGCATGACTCTGGGTATTTTCAAGGTTGGCTTGGAGTCTTCAAGAAGATTCAAATCCTTATAAATCTGAGACATGTCCCATTTTTGATATATTGAGAACAGACACAAAAAAGTAAAGAGAGAGAGCTCTTCATTTGAGACATGTCCCATTTTTGTTCTTAGAGATTTGTTTTCTCATTTGTGAAGTATTTTCCTCTTGTGATTTACATCTTTGGTGTGTTTGTAAGGCTTATGCCTTTTAGCCATTTTGTAAACTCTGTTTGGTGATAGTAACTGAACTACCGGTCTTGTGGATGTATCTTAGTTTGAGGGAACCACGTAATTCTTGTAGCTGTTGGTTTGTGGTTTTAATAATGACAATATATTTTATGAAAATATTCTCTACTTACTTGTACGTAATAATGAATTGCATGGTTTTAGGGGGAGCCATATATTTAGGGGGAGTTGTATATTATCATCAGTAAAAAGGGGGAGATTGTTGGTTTATATGTTTATGTTTTAATGATGATAATATGTTTTGCATGGAAATAATATGTTTTGCATGAAAATAATATATTTTGCATGAGAATTATATTATGGGCATTTGAATAATATTATATGGTTGTATATGTGAACATAACTTAATGGCCAGGATATAATATTATATAATATGCATGGATTATGGGTGGTTATAATATTCAAATATATTCGTCCATCTAAATTACGTGATTGATGGAATCTCTCATCTCAGTGAGAATAAATTTGATTATCTGTTAAGTTAATTCAAAATTGGAGTAATTAATGGAGATTGGAAATCTGATTAATATTCCTTAAATTTCTCATATTTTATTGTGGGGTTATATCCAATATATATATATATATATATATATATATATATATATATATATATATATATATATATATATATATATATATATATGTTTTCCAATCCTGATATGCTTTAAAGTCTAATTCAAAATTGGAGTAATTTATGGAGATTGGAAATCTGATTAATATTCCTTAAATTTCTCATATTTAATTATGTGGATATATCCTTACAATATATATATATTGTGTGCTACCAATTTATACGAAATTGAGAGATATTTTAGGAATTGGTTTTATGAAGGATTCTTATTTAAAGTTGATGGAGATATTATTTTGTCACATGCTAATCAGTAATTGCTATTTTTAAGGAATCTTGCTAATTACTATTAGGACTCTTTCAACTAGTATTTGATTCCTAATTGACTCCTTCATAGCTGAAATTCTTTATCTACTAACGTTGGTTATGGTAACGTGGATCTCCTATTTCAATCAAAAAGATATAGCCATTGCAGGAGGATTTGGAAGGGACATAGCCGTTACTCTCTTCTCTATATATATACTGTTTACACGGCTTCAGAAAGGAGACAAGACTACTGGGCAAAATTTCTTCAAGCTATTGAAGATACAAATCATCATATCACTATTTTAGTCTTGGTTTACATTGTTCTTATATTCATTATTTATATTGTAAACAAAGTACAAGTCTAGGTTGGCTTGGGGGTTTTTATTTTAGTAATATTCAGTCTGTACAACGAAGGTATCAAAGTCTCAGAGGTGAGAGGTGTTGCAGAGGTGCAAAGGGGGCAGAGGTGTCCAAGTGATCGTCGTTGTAACAGGGAGTTTTTATTTACTTTGTAATTGCTGAGTATTATTTTAATAAAGTGAGTCTCCAATCCTAGTTGGGATTGGACGTGGATTAGGCCACTAGAGTAGAGGATAGGGGCTAAACCACGTAAAAATCTCGGTGTGATTTTCTACCTTTTTGCTTCCATTTTTAACTGTTAATATTCTGCAGTTTTTATTGGTTTACGTTGAAAAAGTTTTATACTAATCCGGTCAGGCATTAGCTGTCCGTTTTTAACAATAAATACTCTGCAGTTTTTGTTTGCGTCGAAAAAGTTTTACACTGATCCGGACAGGCATTAGCTGTCCGTTTTTAACAGTTAAGAATATAACTAATACGGACAGGGTTAGACCGTCCGATTATAGTCTGCTATAGTTAACTTTGAAAATTGGTCGTTGTTGATCACGTCTAAGTATTTACACCTATTCACCCCCCCTCTAGGTGTGCTTAATTGTAGAATTATATTTGGTATCAGAGCAAGGCTCTACTAATATTGATCTTTGCAGGTCGTAGGGAAAGATCCTATGGCACACCTCAATTTTCAAGAAGGTCAATCCACAAGTCGGCCACCTTTGTTGCTCGGAAGTGAAAACTTCAATTTTTGGAAGTTTAGAATGATGATTTATCTCAAACGAGACCCATGGGAATGGTGGGTTATTGAGAATGGCCCTGTCATTCCAAGACATGATGATGGAAAACCGAAGACTCTCATGGAAATGGATTCAAATGAATCATATATGTTTTCCTACAACTCCAAAGCCATGAACACGTTGCTAAGTGGGATGATTCAAGCTGAAATTGACAAAGTTTTTGCATGCACAACTGCTAAAGAAATATGGGATACAATCGTCATGAGCCATGAAGGAACTACAAAGGTAAAAGAAGTCAAATTAAGTTTACTAATGCAAGAATATGAACTTTTCAGGTTAGAGAAGAATGAAACCATCAAAGAAGCTCAAGCTAGATTCCTCACTCTTATGAACTCTCTAACCATGCTCGGCCGGAAAATTGATCAAAGGGAGATAAATAGAAAGATTCTTAGAGTCATGCCCAAACGATTTGCACCAAAAGTAACAACTCTTCAAGACTCAACTACAATCAGTACGATGGAAACTCTAACTCTGTTTGGAGAACTTGAAGAATTCGAAAATCAACTAAAGAGGTATGATGAAGAAGATGAAGGACCTAAAAGAAAGACCTTAGCTCTTCAGGTTGAAAGCTACATAGAAGGGGACGATGAAGACTCCGATGAAGAAATAGCTATGATGTCCCGAAAATTGAGAGAGATGATTAGAAAGAAGAATAAATCAAAGTTTCAAGGCAAGACATTCAACAACAAGAAAGATGTCAAGCATAAGCCACAAGAAGATATATGTTTTGAATGTGGAAGGCCCGGTCATTTCAAGAGAGACTGCTTCTAATTAAAAAGGAAGAACAAAACAAACAATTCAAAAGGAAAGGCGTTAATGACATGGAGCGATGATGAGTCCAATCATGACGAGGAAGAAGATGAAACTGCTCAACTGTGTTTCACTGGATTATGCAATCAAGAATCATCTGAGGTAAACTCTGAACTTGGTGAAATTTCTATTTCTGATTATCTAATTTTAAAAAATGAAAATATTCGTATTAAAGAGAAAAATGCTCACTTAAAAAATTGGATAAAAGATTTAATGAAAGAGGTAGAAACATTGATTGAAGAAAAACAAGAAATAGTTAAAGATTGCACATCTAGTGAAGTATCTAAGTTAAATGTTAAAATTGATTATCTTGATAACTATAATAAAATTCTCTATAATCGTGCAAACAAATTAAATGAAGAATTTAATGACCTTAAAAAGGAAAATAATATTTTAAAAGAAAATGTGAAAATGAGAGATATATGTATTGATGCTTTTAATGATGGAAAAATATTAAACATGCAAAATAATAATGAGAAAGAAATAATTTCTTTGAAAAAGGATCTTGCAAAATTTGTTCAAGGGGAAGAGAATTTAAATATAATGTTAGGTGCTCAAAGGTCAAGTCTTGATAAACAAGGAATTGGATATAATCCTGTTAAGAACATCACAAGCACCACTAATAAAATTAGAGTAATAAATAATAAACCAAGGAACAAGCCTCTTTATTGCTCATCTTTTGTTACTTGTAGAAAATGTGGTTTTAAAGGTCATTTTGATTCTAATTGTAATAAAATTAGAATAAAACAAATTTGGGTAAAGAAATGTGATTTATATGCTACTAACCCAAAAGGCCCCAAGAAGATTTGGGTACCAAAAAGGTAGAGACTATTTGTTCATTTTGTAGATGTCTCAAGGTCAAAAAGGAGACGAATAGTAGTTATCTATAAATTATTTGGCGGAATCTGTAAGTACCTCATATTATTTTTTAATAATGTTTTAATTAGATATATGAATTTTCTAACACAAGGGTTCATAATATTATTTATTCAAAATTTTTATTATGCTTTCCATATTTAATATACATGACAATCATGATGCGGAATCTGTACCTGTATTTTTTTTGAACTTAACCATGATCTGTCAAAGGAAGAGAATGAGAATTCTACAGGAAATAATAAATTGAGTCGAAGAAGCCAAACTGCTAAATCTGGACATCCTAAACCGTCCGAATCAGAAGGAAAGACAACTGAAATCAGACAGCCTGACCCGTCCGTTTCAGTAGAAAACTCAGAAATAAAAACGCCGAAAAACAGACGGCCAGACCCGTCCGATTTAGAAGAAAATTCAGACGAACACACTGATGCAGAAGGTGTCATACCACAATTTGAATCTCACGAACAGATGACTACAACAAGGCTTCCTAAATCATCTCAAACTATGAGAAATCATCCTCCAAACTTGATCATAGGATATCCCGACACATTGGATGATCAAAAGAAGTGTTTTTGAAGAGATTTGATTATGAAAATCCAAAATCGAAAACTTCAAAGCACATCTAGCGAGTTTACTATTGGTAACAACAATGTTGATATATAGGTAACAAATCACAAAGGTATGATCGTATTGTTTTCTTGCTATATGTGATTTTGTTATAAACTTGCTCCATTCATATTCTTTTTCTTTGAACTTATTCTTTTTATATTGACAAATGGGGCGAGATATCTTTTTAGCTACATTGATATGAATTATTTTTTGTGAATGACAACGGGGGAGAGATATTTGGATAATGATGATTATGTTTTAATTAACTTATGCTTAATGATTTTTTTTGATAATGACAAAGGGGGAGAGATATTGGTATTTGAATTAGTATTCATGTTGGTAGTGAGATACTATATTGTGCTACTATATGAAATGATGGTTATTGTGTCATTTTGTTGCTCCTTAATATGCATAAATTTAGGGGGAGCCTTATAGATATGGGGAGTATATAAATTCAAAAGATAATATATTGTCATCATCAAAAAGGGGGAGAATGTTGGTTTGTGGTTTTAATAATGACAATATATTTTATGAAAATATTCTCTACTTATTTATACGTAATAATGAATTGCATGGTTTTAGGGGGAGCCATATATTTAGGAGGAGTTGTATATTATCATCAGTAAAAAGGGGGAGATTGTTGGTTTATATGTTTATGTTTTAATGATGATAATATGTTTTGCATGGAAATAATATGTTTTGCATGAAAATAATATATTTTGCATGAGAATTATATTATGGGCATTTGAATAATATTATATGGTTGTATATGTGAACATAACTTAATGGCCAGGATATAATATTATATAATATGCATGGATTATGGGTGGTTATAATATTCAAATATATTCGTCCATTTAAATTACGTGATTGATGGAATCTCTCATCTCAGTGAGAATAAATTTGATTATCTGTTAAGTTAATTCAAAATTGGAGTAATTAATGGAGATTGGAAATCTGATTAATATTCCTTAAATTTCTCATATTTTATTGTGGGGTTATATCCAATATATATATATATATGTTTTCCAATCCTGATATGCTTTAAAGTCTAATTCAAAATTGGAGTAATTTATGGAGATTGGAAATCTGATTAATATTCCTTAAATTTCTCATATTTAATTATGTGGATATATCCTTACAATATATATATATATTGTGTGCTACCAATTTATACGAAATTAAGAGATATTTTAGGAATTGGTTTTATGAAGGATTCTTATTTAAAGTTGATGGAGATATTATTTTGTCACATGCTAATCAGTAATTGCTATTTTTAAGGAATCTTGCTAATTACTATTAGGACTCTTTCAACTAGTATTTGATTCCTAATTGACTCCTTCATAGCTGAAATTCTTTATCTACTAACGTTGGTTATGGTAACGTGGATCTCCTATTTCAATCAAAAAGATATAGCCATTGCAGGAGGATTTGGAAGGGACATAGCCGTTACTCTCTTCTCTATATATATACTGTTTACACGGCTTCAGAAAGGAGACAAGACTACTGGGCAAAATTTCTTCAAGCTATTGAAGATACAAATCATCATATCACTATTTTAGTCTTGGTTTACATTGTTCTTATATTCATTATTTATATTGTAAACAAAGTACAAGTCTAGGTTGGCTTGGGGGTTTTTATTTTAGTAATATTCAGTCTGTACAACGAAGGTATCAAAGTCTCAGAGGTGAGAGGTGTTGCAGAGGTGCAAAGGGGGCAGAGGTGTCCAAGTGATCGTCGTTGTAACAGGGAGTTTTTATTTACTTTGTAATTGCTGAGTATTATTTTAATAAAGTGAGTCTCCAATCCTAGTTGGGATTGGACGTGGATTAGGCCACTAGAGTAGAGGATAGGGGCTGAACCACGTAAAAATCTCGGTGTGATTTTCTACCTTTTTGCTTCCGTTTTTAACTGTTAATATTCTGCAGTTTTTATTGGTTTACGTTGAAAAAGTTTTATACTAATCCGGACAGGCATTAGCTGTCCGTTTTTAACAATTAATACTCTGCAGTTTTTGTTTGCGTCGAAAAAGTTTTACACTGATCCGGACAGGCATTAGCTGTCCGTTTTTAACAGTTAAGAATATAACTAATACGGACAGGGTTAGACCGTCCGATTACAGTCTGCTATAGTTAACTTTGAAAATTGGTCGTTGTTGATCACGTCTAAATATTTACACCTATTCACCCCCCCTCTAGGTGTGCTTAATTGTAGAATTACAGTAGCAGCCCCGAATCCAGGCCCCAAATCGCCGCGGATCCGGTATACTATTTCTATAACAATTTGCGGAAGATATAAACATAAATTGTTTATACATTACATTACACACTATTTTCCCCAAGGTCGAGTAACCTTAACTTATACACAAATCATAAAATATTTATCACACAACAATATTTATCAAAGTATACTATTACAAACTAGCTGCACATTTTATCCCAAGCCGGACTTGGCATTATCTTTTCCTGTATCCGAACGCATTCGCCTTATCTGCAATGTTTTATCATGATATAGCAAGGGTGAGCATGAAAGTTGCCCACCATGTTTAAATACAATAATATAACGATATATCATGGTTGAAGAATATGAATAATAAGCTGGCTATAATTCATCAATATAATTGAGAACTAGCACGAACAAACTTTTGACTGCACAAGTTTTAAACATGAACAAACATTTCTGAACCAACTGGTAATGAAGGTGATCAGCCTTTCATACCTGACTAATACATACAAGATGTACAGAATATAATTTTTGTGGCAATCCGCAATGATTAACCATCAACTTGAATAAAACACTCTTATTAGAGTTAAGTAAAAAGAAACTAGCCTGAACCGTTGATTACCGCAACGCAATTTATAACGCTTTACCCGAAGACCTAATATTAGCAATATAGATCTCCAATATTAGAATAATATTATCATAGTATAATACTGTTATATTTATACACACAGAATAACCTAAACACATAACACATAAGCCTATCAGTCTGTAACACACATAAGACTAGGTATCAAGTCAAACTATTTAAGTCTGAGTTGAAACCGACATAATTTTAACATCCTGACGGTCTAGTCGAACTTTTATCAAATTTAAGTTCAATTAAACTCTGACTTAACACTTAACGATTAACTCAGATAATTTTCTAAGCAGTTAAAATAATTTTCATAGGCTCATAATAATTTTCAAGTAATTATTATCATTTATCAACATTTTTCGATCATTAAAGCCATATTTAATTGAATTAAATATCACATAATTCCTTAATCATTAATATTCATTTAATATAAAATATTAATAAAAATCATATCATAATATTATAATATAATTATAATATATCAAAATATTTTTAATACCTTAAAATCATAATTATATGATTTTTAAACACTTAAATCCATTATCCGATAATTGCTATTAATATTAAAATATTATTATTTTCATGCCAAAATATCAAAAGTTATAATTTATAACTTAAAATATTTTTAGATCACTTAAATCATTTTTATATGATTTATAAAGTATTATTTCTAATTTTCCATAATTTATTTAATATATCTATTAAATAAACTAATTATCATTAATATTAATTAATTAATGAATTTCATCACAAAATATTAAAAGTCATCAAAAATAACTTAAAATATTTTCTAACACCATAATATAATTTTTCATGATTTTTCATGAATTAAAACTATTTTTAAATAATTTATTTAATATTATAATTAAATAAATAAATATCTTTTATATTCCAAAAATATTAAATATTTTCGAAATATACTCAAAATAGTTAAAAACTATTTTTTAGACTTTAAAATAATTTTTTAGAATTTATTATGTATTTTTAATAATTAAAAACCATTTTTTCTAATTTTTAATTATTTTTTGGAAAATAAAAATAAAACTGTCACTAAAGGGCCCTATAGCGACAGAACCGTTGCTATAGGTGTTCTTGAGCACAAACCCAGATTTCTGGCAGTGTGCGAGGGACATGGTTTGACCGGGTTTAATTCTGTGTTCTTTATGGTTACTGGGCTTGTAAAAACTTTCAGATTGTAGTACTTATGTAATACTACAACAAGAAACCAAGTTCATGATCATCACATATCATAACAGAGATATCTAAGTTCTCAAAAGTGTTGTCAGACTTGTTCTTCAAATTCTGGGTTTTCCAGATTTGAAAAACAGCCTTAGGTATCTACTTTGATTCCTTGTAACTTTCAGTCTGAGCATTTTTCGTGTGATCTAAAGGTTTAAACTTGTAGTCCTGATGTCAGAATATAACTTCATAACATCATATTAGTCTAACAACATCACCAGCTCAAGATTTAAACCATTCAAAGGGCATGCCAGGACTGTTCTTGGCCGAATTCTGGGTTTTCCCAGAATTCTTCAAAACCGATGGTCAACAGTAGTTTGACCAGGAATAACTTTGGTTCTATAATCGATCTAAGTGTTCTAAAGGCTTTATATCGTAGTCATTGTACCAGAATACATGTCCATAACGAAAACGTTGCCAAAACACTTATCAGTAGGAAGATCAAAGGCTTGGAAAAGCTTGTCAGACTTTCTGGAAATCTGGGCATTTTCTGGGTTTTTTCCAGATTTTTGGTTTTGTGATCGGTCAACGACGTTTGACCGTGTATAGCTTTTTATCTAGACAAGATATGGACTTTATTCAAGTTTCAGAATGAAGAAAACATAGCATACTACTGATTCATTACATAAAACACATAAAACAGCTAACACACACGAATCTATAGGCCTTGACTTTCGGCTGCTAGACAACTTTTGAAAAATTTCCAGATTTTCTAAAATTTCAAAATCGTGCACTTTGATGTTATGGGTTCATGATTTATCAACCCAGATCATCAATTGACACCCTATTACACAATTTTGAACAATCAATTGCAACATTTAACAACAAATCAAAGGATTTCTAAAATTAGGATTTTTATACCTTTTGAGCTTTAATTTTGATTCCTGATCTTGTGATCTGATCTAGGCTTGCTATGAAATGATCATGGCTTTAGTTTCTCACTCATTTTCACTCTCAAACCCGAATTTCTAGAGAGAGAAAGGGCTTGGTTGGTTTGAGAAATAAAGTAAGGGATTTTTCTTACTTTTCTCTATTTAATCCAATTGATTCAATGAATCTCATTGCTAGGTGGCTGATTTGTATGAGTTTTAGTCACATGCTATGCTAGGTTAGGGTTAGGGTTGGTGAACAACCAAAGATAAGGCAAGATTTGCAAGCTTCCTCATTAAAGAAACACAAAGGGTATTTTAGTCCTTTCATTTTATTTCTAGATTTCTCAATTGTTGCAATCCTTAGGGTTTAGGTTTTGAGGAATCTAGGGTTTAGGTTTTAACCTTTAAATATTTGGCAACTTGAATTTCTAAGATTTTCTAGTTAAATTTTAAAAATAAAAAATCTTGATTTCTAACTTATAATTAGGGCTTCCTAATTATATCTTAATTTCCTAATCATAAATCAATCTTTTCTAATTAGGACTAATTTATCCTAATTAAAATTGCTAATTTAGCACTTAGGGTCAAATTTGTACATTAGGTTTCAAAACCACATTTTAGGGTTTTAAATAGAAAAATAATATTTAAATTTTAGAAATTAGATTTCCTAATTAGATTAGGGTTTCTAATAACTTGACAATTAGGATTTATATTTTCTAATTAACATTGCTAATATAATTAAATCCACCACTGTACAATTAGGGTTCAAAAATTAGAAATTAGGGTTTTCAATCCCACAATTTAAGGTTTCTAAATAGAAAATAATTTTCTAAAATAGAAATTAAATATTCGTAATTAGATTAGAGTTTTCTAATTACTTAACTTGAAAATTAGAATTAATATATACTAATTAACATTAAAAGTATTAATTTAACACTTTCATCCTTCACAAAATTTTGAAATCATCAAAATTTCACCCTAATAATGTCAAATGTATACACTTATTTTCTGTCTAAATCTATTATTTGACCTTAAATCAATCATTTAAGATTTTAATAAATTGCCCAAATTCTCGGGTTGTCACAATTCTTGTGTGCCTACTTTTGTTATTTTCTTGCATTGTTTCCATTGATTTACACTTGTGGGAAAGCCATATTTTTCACAACAGAAGAAAATATTCATCTTCACCCAACGCCAATTCAATTGGCATCAGAAATTAAAAATACAGAATTAGGACAAGAAAGAGAACTACCGGGACATACAGAATTGACAAATATTAGCACCACAATGCAAAAACCCATTTGGGGATATTTATCGACTAGTTGCATACATCTCTCTATTACAATATTAGTGATTTTAACGGATGTTCTTTCTATAAAATCTTCATTAACAAAATCGCTCGACATTTTCTCGGTGAATAAGAGAAGTGAAGAAAAAGCATGTCTTTTCAGTCCCTCCTCAAGCTTTGCCACCATCAAGGCAGATGTGTCTTCTCTTCTTTTAATGCATGCAGAATTTTCTCCCTGAAGGCAGATGCGTCTTCCGACTTAAACCATGTCTTGCCAAACTGAAAACACAAACAAATCAAGGAGAACATTAAGTACAGAACTGAAATCAGATGTAAAATATAGGTTTTAAATTTGTGTTTGTGTGTGTATGTGTGAATGAGAGAGAGATAGTAATTAAGAAAAAAGTGGGGAAAATGTACCATTTCTAAAATTTTTATTTTGAATCTTTCCGGAGCTTCTTCAAGGAAGAGTTTCATAAAGTACATAATAAATATACCACAATCATATGTGTTCCTTTGTTGAGGAACCTGATGGGGAAATCAAGGAACATAATATAACAGTTAAAATATAGAGAAAATAATGGTTTGTAAGCATGCTATCAAACAAGAAAGCAAACATCAATTCTAAGGCACTCACAAAAAAGATTACCTCAACTATTTCTTTGACAATTCTAGCTCAAAGATTTTGCCAGACATTGTCTCCAATTGGAATAACTTAAGAACTTTCTTTTTTCAGATAGTTCCACTCTTATATCAAAAGCCTACAAACAGATTTACTTATTTTTATGTTAGAAAACAAACTTATTAAGAAAGTGGATGCTTCTCCAAACTATAACCATCAAATTTAAAGAAGTTCGGAGGATTCTGCATATTAAAAAATGGTATATTTCACCAATAAGTTGAGGTTGATTTTCAGTTTGAGTATTTGGCACTTGAGATTGTCCAGATGGGTCTTCAATCAAACTTATGATCTCATTGTTACCTCAAACAAATAAATAAAAAAATAACAGAATTAGATACAAGGATATAACATATGCATGCACAATAAAATTGTCGTAATGAGTAGAACTCTAAATTCACATGAAGCTAGTGAATATAACCCATTTCTGTATTTCATTAATCATTATTCATAAGAATAAAGATAGCAGAGATGGTGACCATCCGTCATTTTTCATAGCTCCCATCATTTAACCATCTCAATTTTATTTACTAAAATGACGAGTCAGTAAAACAAACTATGAAAGAAAATGCCAACTATAAATTCATTAATAGTAGACTATTCTAGATCAAGACCTATCAATCCCATAAAAACTAATGGAATTTCTAAATAACAGAACCAAAAAACAAAAATCTTAATAAAAATACATGCATCTATTTACATTAGCTAGGCATTATATATATGCTGATTAGACGGCAGAGGTACAACCATATTGCAAGAGTAAAGTAGTAATAAGTACTGTAGAAAGTTGCATGTCAATAAGTGCAATGAGACAACATCTTGCCTTCATGATCTACAAACAAAACTACTAGAACTAAGATCATAAGACCTGCAAAATGGTCTATATCCTATAGCAACCATACAGGCAGGAGATTAACATAGTTCATCAGCCTACATTGTCAACAGTAAGACGCAATTGAACAAACCCAATTTCATTAAGGCATTACAAACATAAAGATATGATTCAAACCCAAGTTTCAGAAAAACAAATTCAGAGTTTATAATATTGTTCTCTCTTCTTCATTCCTTTAAATTCCAACCAAGGGGAGCTTTGTTGCCTGCAATTAATCATAGTTGAAATTAATAATAGTAATAAAGTTCAATTATCATATCAATAGTTCAACACACAAATTTTCTAATAAATAACTTACCCCAACCGCAGCTTCATCAACTCATCATGCTGGCAGTTGTTTAATTTTATTCTATTTAATACGAAAAAGATAACAGTTAGACAAGCACCTAACATGGCACAAAAAACATTATGACTCTTCTCCTTTTTGATACCAAGAAATTTGAAGATAGGAGTCAGAAGGAGACCATAACCCATGCAATTATAATCAAAGAAATACTCAAAGGATGTCAAAATAAAGTAAGCCAAGTTATATGACATAAACTCATGTAAGACACATCTGATGAGTTCTAGGTCAAAGGGACACAAACTCCTATAATCCCTAACTAGCTTGAAATTCTTTCTCAAGATTTTTCCAAGAAATTGTGATTTTGCAGTTAAAAATTCAAAACCAACATTAACTTGGAAGTATTCTAAAACTGTATTTTTTTACTTCTAATTAAAAAAATACAGTTTAATTAAACTTACACTGATGAGCATTCATCATGCCGATCTGCTGACTCTGCGTAGAAAAGAAAATAGTGCCAACATTGAGTTAGAAAAGATAAATGATAACTACAATAAAAATAAAGATAAAAATAAAGTATGAAAAGTTACAAACCAGATCATTGATTAACTTGAGTTGACCATCGCTAATCTTCAAAAAAATATCATTTTTCTTCATAAAAATATCATTTTTTTTCTTGATTTTCCATGAATCGGGCAAAAACTGAAGCAACCAAAAAATTCCTTCGTAAATCGGCCAAAAACTTGAACTACATACATACATCACAAAAAAAATGTAAAGCCAAGATTTGTTCCAAAATCTGAACCTAAGACAGCAGTGAAGCAAATCGAGCATGAATAGAGACGCAAAGCCCTACCTCAATGCGTGAAAATACTTGAGTTTCGGTCCAAATTTGTCGGCCGCCCACGCATAACAACCTGACGAAGCAGGCTGAAGGTAATAAAGAAGAAATAATTTCTTCTTTGGATATTTCTTTCAAAATATTGCTCTCTTTTAAATGAGAAGCAAGTTTAACCAGAAAATCAGCCACTTTCTCAGCAGACCAGTTTGACTCGTCAATTGGAAAATTTACAGTTGCCATAATTAAATTCTAATTTCGAGCTCTGGAGAAATTTTCAATGAGAAAGAGGGGAGGAGTTACCTTTGAACCAAAGAAGAAGAAGACATGTTCCAAGATCAATACTTGACAATATAAATTGAGTATCTGGACCATCATCATCATTTTATTTTTCGAGAACAATTTTTTCAAATCTCTGCAGGTTGGGTTGCAGAGTAGCTCGGCGAAGAGACGGTGGATGGGAAAGATATTGATGGGTTGCAGACATCAATAGTAAATTTTTTTGCACTTTTTTTAAATCGTATATGTGGCAGTGGGTGAGGCCTCCGCGTGGGTTTTGGCAGATTGAATAATGCTAGAGATATAAACTATTTTATAAATATTTTACAAATTGCTGATGTGGCATACTCCACCTCAGGATATTATGTGGAGCCGAAGATTACATTAAAACAATATGTACATCATCTTCGGTAACTGTGGCTGCAGTATTCTTCTCCTCAACCTTTTTCTGTTCACCATTTTTCTGCTTGTCTAACTAGATTCTACAATTTCTCTTGTAATTACATTCCTTATTACAATGGAAACATCTATACGTTTCACCTTGTCTGGTCTTTGACTTGCTCCTATGATTTTTTTTTTGCTGCGACTTTTATCTCCTTTGTGAGATCCCCCTAAAATAGCTTCTGCCTTTGTTCTCTGTGACAAGAGCATGTGTCTCAAAATTTACGATTTGCTTCTTTCGTCTTGTCTCCTCATTATGAAGATTGTCCTTGAACATCTGCATAGTCATTTTTCTTTCTAGAATTGAATTGCTTAGAAACACCACCAAAGTCTCCTAGCTGTTTGGCAACGAACTGAGAAGCAAAAGAGCCTGAATCTCATCATCAAGATTTAGCTTCATGGTGGACAACTGGTTCACCAAACCTTGGAATTCACTCATATGCTCTGACACACTGCTCCCGTCATTGTATTTTAGATTCACAATTTTTCGAATGACAAGTTTTATTTTGTGTGTTCTTCTCGTACATGGACTCTAGTGTTGTCCATAAAGTGTGAGCATATGTCTCCTGCGAAACATGGTGGAACACACTTTGATCAATTCATTGTCGCATGTGACCAATAGTCTTCCTATTTATTTTATTCCAGTAAGCCTCATACCTCCTACAAAATTTGAGATACACTAGTAACCTCATTTTGAATGTCGTAGAGGATGTACTGTGCGGAAATACAAAATTTATTAAGGAAAAAAATTGGAGTAGTAGCAGGATCATTAAAGCTACCCTACACCGTATGAGGTATTAGGTTTCCGCAAATATATCCGGTTTACGTAAACCTGAAGTCAATTCCAAACGTTTTTATTGAATGTCAGGCTTAATGTTTTCACATGGTTCGTCAGCCAATCAACGTATAAATCTTAAAATGTATTAAGGAAAATTTGGGGGTTCTAGTAGGCCAGTGCCAGGAGCACGCAGATGCAGAAGCACGTTGTGAGGCCTGTGCTGCCAACCACGATCGACGCGATGACATTTTCACGGGCATATCAACAGCTCTGGCTTTGGCCGCCATACCAATCCACACAAGTTCACGCCCCGAGTCAATCGGCAGACTTACTTATCACCGTTCCACATCCGACTGGGGTGCATCACCGGCACCCATCCGCTTTATTCCCGAGTGGGTGGATGTTGCTGCCAACCATGATCGATGCGACGACATTTCCACGGGCATATCAACATCCCTGTCTTTGGCCACCGCACCAATCCGCACAGGTTCACGCCCCGAGTCAAACGACAGACTTACTTATCACCATTCCATATACGACCGGGGCGCATCACTAGCACCCATCCACTTTACTCCCGAGTGGGTGGATCTAGTAGAATTTTGAGTGGTACTGACTAGTCACTGGGTTATGCCAAACCCAATTCCGGTATTCTGAATGTCGCTGTGTCACCTGTTGTGTGTGTTGTGGTGCAGTGAAATACTGGTGTTGGGCAGATTGTAAATCGACGACTTCTCTCCGATTGAAGCAAGAATCATTCGAGCATTTGTGTCCGGCGGATGGGTGCCAGCGATGCGCCCCGAGTCAATTGGCAGACTTACTTATCATCGTTCCACATCCGACCGGGGCGCATCGCTGGCACCCATCCGCTTTATTCTCGAGTGAGTGGATCTAGTAGAATTTAGAGTGGTACTGACCAGTCGCTGGGTTTTACCAAACCCAATTCCGGTATTCTGAATGTCGCAATAAGAAGAAAAACCTTGATGTTCTAGAAATTTCTTATCAAAGATAGGAAATCCAACTTTGGTGAACACACCATAATTTCTGATATATTTGGTGGATGTTGTCTTCTGACAAGGGCATATTCTTTGCCTTTGGTCGTGTGTTTGGTGGAAAGGTTTCCACTTGATTGAAGGTCAAGATCATGGGTCCCAACTATGTTCCTGGAGAGAAAAAGATTTGTATGTTAAGAGTGTCAAGAGAACAGTTATCTAGATGGGGAAAGTATTCTCTACTTTTCTTTGTTGACTAGCTTTATACCTCACATCCTCATACCTCCTAAAAAATTTGAGATACACTAGTAACCTCATTTTGAATGTCGTAGAGGATGTACCGTGCAGAAATACAGTTGCCTTGGTTGGCTTGGATCAGTGCATCACTAAAAATGCTACTCTGACGAATGAGAAAGAAGTAGATGCACATCCAATTAAAGGTATTAAGTTTTCTATGTCACCTGTTGTGCGTGTTGCGGTGAACTCAAACAATGCCAGACTAGCAGTATCTCATAGTTTTTCGATAGCAGATCACCGATCACCATCCACCATCTCCTCTGGCACAACCTTCTGAGCTTGTTCGGTTGTATGGGGGAAATGCACCTCCTTTAAAACTTGTTGAACATATTTTTCTTTCAATAAAGTTAATTTAAACACGAAAAAAAAGTATAATGCTAAAATCAACTGAAATGGACCGTTGATAAAGCCATAAAGTTCTAACCCTTTTTAGTTCAGCATCAAAATCCACCAAGGCAACCACCTAATGACAATAAACCACACATTTAGGGGGACCATCAACCATAATAACCAAACAAGCCCAACACCGAATGATAGAAAAATTTTGTTTCGACCAAGTTCAGCCACCGCCGGACACAAAAGCTCGAATGATTCTTGCTTTAATCGGAGAGAAGTCGTCAATTCACAATCTACCCAACACCAGTATTTCACTGCACCGCAACACGCACAACAGGTGACACAACGACATTCAAAATACCAAAATTGGGTTTGGCATAACATAGCGACTGGTCAGTACCACTCGAAATTCTACTAGATCCACCCACTCGGGAGTAAAACGGATGGGTGCCAGCGATGCGCCCCAGTCGGATGTGGAACGGTGATAAGTAAGTCTGTCGATTGACTCGGGGCGTGAACCTGTGCGGATTGGTGCGGCGGCTAAAGCCAAGGCTGTTGATATGCCTGTGGAAATGTCGTCGCGTCGATCGTGGTTGGCAGCAAGATCCACCCACTCAAGAATAAAGTGGATGGGTGCCGGCAATGCGCCCCAGTCGGATGTGGAACGGTGATAAGTAAGTCTGCCGATTGACTCGGAGCGTGAAATTATGCGGATTGGTGCGGTGGCCAAAGCCAGAGCTGTTGATATGCCCGTGGAAATGTCTTCGTGTCGGTCGTGGTTGGCAGCACGGGCCTCACGGCGTGCTTCGGCATCTGCGTGCTCCTGGCACTGGCCTACTAGAACCCCCAAATTTTCCATAATACATTTTAAGATTTATACATTGATTAACTGACGAACCATGTGAAAACATTAACCCCGACATTCAATAAAAACGTTTGGAATTGACTTCAAGTTTACGTAAACCAGATACATTTGCGGAAACCTGATACCTCACAAGGTATAGGGTAGCTTTAACGATCCTTCTACTACTCCAATTTTTCTTTTTCCTTAATAAATTTTGTATTTTCGCATAGTACATCCTCTACGACATTCAAAATGAGGTTACTAGTGTATCTCAAATTTTGTAGGAGGTATGAGAATGTGAGATATAAATCTAGTCAACAAAGAAAAGAAGAGAATATTTTCCCCATCTAGATAATTGTTCTCTGTACACTCTTAACATATAAATCTTTTTTCTCTCCAGGAACATAGTTGGGACCCATGATCCTGACCTTCAATCTAGTGAAAACCTTTCCACCAAACACACGACCAAAGGCAAAGAATATGCCCTTGTCAGAAGACAACATCCACCAAATATATTAGAAATTATGGTGTGTTCACCAAAGTTGGATTTTCAATCTCTGATAAGAAATTTCTGGAACATCAAGGTTTTTCCTCTTATTGCGACATTCAGAATACTGGAATTGGGTTTGGCATAACCTAGCGACTGGTCAGTACCACTTAAAATTCTACTAGATCCGCCCACTCGGGAGTAAAGCGGATGGGTGCCAGAGATGCGCCCCGGCTGGATGTGGAACGGTGATAAATAAGTCTGCCGATTGATTTGGGGAGTGAACCTGTGCGGATTGGTGCGGCTGCCAAAGCCAGGGCTATTGATATGCCTGTGGAAATGTCGTCGCGTCTATTGTGGTCGGGGCATGAACCTGTGCGGATTGGTGCAGCAGCCAAAGCCAGAGCTGTTGATATGACCGTGGAAATGTCATCGCGTCGATCGTGGTTGGCAGCACGGGCCTCACGACGTGCTTCGGCATCTGCATGCTCTTGGCACTGGCCTACTAGAACCCCCAAATTTTCCTTAATACATTTTAAGATTTATACATTGATTGGTTGATGAACCATATGAAAACATTAAGCCCAACATTCAATAAAAACGTTTCAAATTGACTTCAGGTTTACGTAAACTAGATACATTTGCGGAAACCTGATACCTCACACGGTGTAGGGTAGCTTTAACTCAAACAATGCCAGACTAGCAGTATCTCATAGTTTTTCGATAGCAGATCACCGATCACCATCCGCCATCTCCTCTGGCACAACCTTCTGAGCTTGTTCAGTTGTATGGGGGAAATGTACCACCTTTAAAACTTATTGAACATATTTTTCTTTCAATAAAGTTAATTTACACACCAAAAAAAAGTATAATGCTAAAATCAACTAAAATGGACCATTGATAAAGCCATAAAGTTCTAACCCTTTTTAGTTCAGCATCAAAATCCACCAAGGCAACATCCTAATGACAATAAACCACACATTTAGGGGGAACATCAAGCATAATAACCAAACAATCCCAACACCGAATGATCGAAAATTTTTGTTTTGACCAAGCTCAACCACCGCCGGACACAAAAGCTCGAATGATTCTTGCTTCAATCTGAGAGAAGTAGTCGATTCACAATTTGCCCAACACCAGTATTTCACTGCACTGCAACACGCACAACAGGTGACACAACGACATTCAGAATACAGGAATTGGGTTTGGCATAACCCAGCGACTTGTTAGTACCACTCGAAATTCTACTAGATCCACCCACTCGGGAGTAAAGCGGATGGGTGCCAGCGATGCGCCCCGGTCGGATATGGAACGATGATAAGTAAGTCTGCCGATTGACTCAGGGTGTGAACCTGTGCGGATTGGTGCGGCAGCCAAAGCCAGGGCTATTGATATGCCCGTGGAAATGTCGTTGCGTCGATCGTGGTTGGCAGCAAGATCCACCCAGTCGGGAATAAAGCGGATGGGTACCGGCGATGCGCCCCGGTCGAATTTGGAACGGTGATAAGTAAGTCTGCTGGATGACTCAGAGCATGTACCTGTGCGGATTTGTGCGGCGGCCAAAGCCAGAGCTGTTGATATGCCCGTGGAAATGTCATCGCGTCGATCGTGGTTGGCAACACGGGCCTCACGGCGTGCTTCGGCATCCAGTTTGCGTAAACCTGAAGTCAGTATCCCAAGCCCACTCCTCAATCTCAATTCTAGTTATTGAATTTTGGTTTTAATGTTTTCATATGGTTCGTCAGCCTATCAACGTTTAAATCTTAAAATTTATTAAGGAAAAAGAAAAAATGGAGTAGTAGCAGGATCGTTAAAGCTATCCTACACCGTGTGAGGTATCAGGTTTCCGCAAATGTATCCGGTTTATGTAAACCTGAAGACAATTCCAAATGTTTTTATTGCATGTCGGGCTTAATATTTTCACATGGTTCGTCAGCCAATCAACGTTTAAATCTTAAAATGTATTAAGGAAAATTTGGGGGTTCTAGTAGGCCAGTGCTAGGAGCATGCAGACGCCGAAGCACGCCGTGAGGCCCGAGCTGCCAACCACGATCGACGCGAAGACATTTCAACGGGCATATCAATAGCTCTGGCTTTGGCCGCCACACCAATCCGCACAAGTTCATGTCCCGAGTCAATCGGCAGACTTACTTATCACCGTTCCACATCCGACCGGGGCGCATCGCCAGCACCGATCCGCTTTATTCCTGAGTGGGTGGATCTTGCTGCCAACCATGATCGACGCGACGACATTTCCACGGGCATATCAACAGCCCTGGCTTTGGCCGCCGCACCAATCCGCACAGGTTCACGCCCCGAGTTAATCGGCAAACTTACTTATCACCGTTCCACATCCGACCGGGGCGCATTGCTGGCACCCATCCGCTTTACTCCCGAGTGGGTGGATCAAGTAGAATTTCGAGTGGTACTGACCAGTCGTTGGGTTATGCCAAACCCAATTCCTGTATTCTGAATGTCGTTGTGTCACCTGTTGTGCGTGTTGCGGTGCAGTGAAATACCGGTGTTGGGCAGATTGTGAATCGACGACTTCTCTCCGATTGAAGCAAGAATCATTCGAGCTTTTGTGTCCGGCGGTGGTTGAGCTTGGTCGAAACAAAATTTTTTGATCATTCGGTGTTGGGCTTGTTTGGTTATTATGCTTGATGTTCCCCCTAAATGTGTGGTTTATTGTCATTAGGTGGTTGCCTTGGTGAATTTTTATGCTGAACTAAAAAGGGTTAGAACTTAATGGCTTTATCAACGGTCCATTTTAGTTGATTTTAGCATTATACTTTTTTTTGGTGTGTAAATTAACTTTATTGAAAGAAAAATATGTTCAACAAGTTTTAAAGGAGGTGCATTTTCCCCATACAACTGAACAAGCTCAGAAGGTTGTGCCATAGGAGATGGTGGATGGTGATCGGTGATCTGCTATCGAAAAACTATGAGATACCGCTAGTCTGGCATTGTTTGAGTTCACCGCAACATGCACAACAGGTGACACAAAAAATTTAATAGCTTTAATTGGATGTGTATCTACTTCTTTCTCATTCGTCAGAGTAGCATCTTTAGTGATGCACTGATCCAAGCCAACCAAGGCAACTGTATTTTCGCATGGTACATCCTCTACGACATTCAAAATGAGGTTACTAGTGTATCTCAAATTTTGTAGGAGGTATGAGGATGTGAGGTATAAAGCTAGTCAACAAAGAAAAGTTGAGAATACTTTCCCCATCTAGATAACTGTTCTCTGGACACTCTTAACATACAAATCTTTTTTTCTCTCCAGGAACATAGTTGGGACCCATGATCCTGACCTTTAATCAAGTGGAAACCTTTCCACCAAACACACGACCAAAGGCAAAGAATATGCCCTTGTCAGAAGACAACATCCACCAAATATATCAGAAATTATGGTGTGTTCACCAAAGTTCGATTTTCCATCTTTGATAAGAAATTTCTGGAACATCAAGGTTTTTCCTCTTATTGCGACATTCAGCATACCAGAATTGGGTTTGGTATAACTCAGCGACTGGTCAGTACCACTCAAAATTATAGTAGATCCACCCACTCGGGAATAAAGCGGATGGGTGCCGGCGATGCGCCCCGGTTAGATGTGGAACGGTGATAAGTAAGTCTGCCGATTGACTCGGGGCGCATCACTGGCACCCATCCGCTGGACACAAAAGCTCGAATGATTCTTGGAATCCATGCATACAGGCAATATGAAGCAAAAGCACACAAATTTCTTCACTAGCTATACGTAGGAATATTGTGACTCAATTCCTTTTTTCCAGTTTCCAGATAATTCTGTGAGACATGTATATATTTATTGTATAAATATTAAATTCTTAGAAATTTAACGTGCAGCTGCTACTATACCCAACAGATCAATGTGCCCAAGTCAAGTTCACATTATTTCTAATAAAGGATTTTTGGTAGGTTGAAATGTTATTAAGAGTCATTTAATGTCAAATGGGGTCTCAGGCAGCCCCTAAATTAAATTATGGTAGCTTAGGACAAGATAGATGTTCATGGCCAACATTAATTAAGTGAGATTAATTGTTTAGTCAAATTACAATCTGGTAAAAGTACTACATTGAACCACTCTATCAATTTGTATAAATTTTCCTTGATTTATATTATGACCTAAAAATCTTATTTTTGTTTGAAATATTCTGATCTTTTTAGTTGAGACAACTAATCTATTCTTTTTAATAATTTCGTAAAATTTATAAAGAATACACTTCTGATAAATTTGAAAAGTTTTGTGAAGATGAAGGTTCATATTTATGGAGTATAAGATTACAATGCTCCATACCCGTGTCCCTTTTCGTGCACATTATTAACACTTGCCTTCTATATCTTATAGCAATCCTTCAAAAAGAAACCAAAAACATATATTTAAAGATTACCAGTACATGCATAAGGAAGAACTGCTTCATCCTCTCCTTTGGACAAAAGGAATATTTTTCAACTTTGGCAATCTCTAACCACTATTGACATTCGTAGCATTGGAATTGATTTCTGCCCAAAAAATAAAAATAAATGTTAGAGCAGCTTTGACATCTGCATTAATATCAATTTATCTTTGTCTAACAGCCAATAAAGATTCTGTACCAAGAATACTAGCATTCTTATTCACAAAAACCATATGTAAATGGGCAGCAACACGAACAAGAACTTCCTAGTCCTGCGAATCTGCGATTGCGCCTTGTCTGAGAGCACTCCAGTTTTGCTATGGAAAATTACAGAAAAATTACAGAAATTATATTCAGGAACAAATACGTGGCAGTATTGCAGGCGAGGAATGAGGATAGAAACAGAAATGGAAATAAGTATTATTTTTGGCTTCTTGGTGAAGTGAACAAACTTGACAAGAATTTTGATCAATAAATATACTGGAATTACCTTAGTAAGTGTTAACGGTTGCCGGCTTAGGTTTCTTGGACAGGGACTGGGGACTGGAAAAAAGACAGGAAATCCAAGAACAATGGTAACAAGTAAGACGCATAAGATTGTGGAGCCAACTCTTTTCAAAGCACCCATAAATTATTTCATGTAGCTCTCTCTACCACAGAAGCTGAGTTCATCGCCATCACAACAGCTTGCAAAGAACTATTGTGGTTGAAAAAGTTCTTACGAGAGTTAGGTTTGAAACAAGAAAGGTATGTCCTTTATTGTTATAGTCAGAGCGTGATCCACTTGAGTAAGAATTCTTCATTTCGTTCAAGATCGAAACACATTGATGTTAGATATCATTGGATTCGTGATGTCTTAAACGATAAGTTGTTGCAACTTGAAAAAGTTCACACTGATGATAACACTTCGGATATGTTGACTAAGGTATTGTCTAAGGACAAGCATGAGAAGTGTCGACTCTTGGCAGGAATGGTCGAATCCTCCACATAAGTCGGAAGGGGGAGAATTGTTGGGTTTCCCTCCTTTGTGGGACCCATCTATTTCTTAATTACAGTCTTTGGCATGCATCTTGGTAAAATGCATGGCTTTTATTTTTGGAGAGTTTCTCATTCATGACTCTTGGTATTTTCAAGGTTGGCTTGGAGTCTTTAAGAAGATTCAAATCCTTATAAAGCTGAGATATGTCCCATTTTTGATATATTGAGAACAGACACAAAACAGTAAAGAGAGAGAACTCCTCATTTGAGACATGTCCCATTTTTGTTCTTAGAGATTTGTTTTCTCATTTGTGAGGTATTATCCTCTTGTGATTTACATCTTTGGTGTGTTTGTAAGGCTTATGCCTTTTGGCCATTTTGTAAACTCTGTTTGGTGATAGTAACTGATCTACCGGTCTTGTGGATGTATCTTAGTTTGAGGGAACCACATAATTCTTGTGTGCCTACTTTTGTTATTTTCTTGCATTGCTTCCATCGATTTACACTTGTGGGAAAGCCATATTTTTCACAACAGAAGAAAATATTCATCTTCATTCAACGCCAATTCAATTGGCGTTAGAAATTGAAAATACAGAATTAGGACAAGAAAGAGAACTACCGGGAGATACATAATTGACAAATATTAGCACCACCATACAAAAACCCATTTGGGGATATTTATCGACTAGTTGCATACATCTCTCTAGTACAATATTAGTGATTTTAACTAATGTTCTTTCTATAAAATCTTTATTAATAGAATCGCTCGACATTTTCTCGGAGGATAAGAGAAGTGAAGAAAAAGCACGTCTTTTCAGTCCCTCCTCAAGCTTCGCCACCATCAAGGCAGATGTGTCTTCTCATCTTTTAATTCATGCAGAATTTTCTCCCTTAAGGCAGATGCGTCTTCCGACTTAAACAATGTCTTGCCAAACTGAAAACACAAACAAATCAAGGAGAACATTAAGTACAGAACTGAAATCAGATGTAAAATATAGGTTTTAAATTTGTGTTTGTGTGTGTGTGAATGGGAGAGAGAGATAGTAATTAAGAAAAAAGTGGGGAAAATGTACCATTTCTAAATCTTTTATTTTGAATCTTTCCGGAGCTTCTTCAAGGAAGAGTTTCATAAAGTACATAATAAATATACCACAATCATATGTGTTCCTTTGTTGAGGAACCTGATAGGGAAATCAAGGAACATAATATAACAGTTAAAATATAGAGAAAATAATGGGTTGTAGGCATTCTATCAAATAAGAAAGCAAACAACAATTCTGAGGCACTCACAAAAGAGATTACCTCAACTATTTCTTTGACAATTCTAGCTCAAAGATTTTGCCATACATTGTCTCCAATTGGAATATCTTAAGAACTTTCTTTTTGCAGATAGTTCCACTCTTGTAACAAAAGCCTACAAACAGATTTACTTATTTTTATGTTAGAAAACAAACTTATTAAGAAAGTGGACGCTTCTCTAAACTATAACCATCAAATTTAAAGAAGTTCAAAGGATTCTGCATGGTATATTTCACCAATAAGTTGATGTTTATTTTCAGTTTGAGTATTTGGCACTTGAGATTGTACAGATGGGTCTTCAATCAAACTTATGATCTCATTGTTACCTCAAACAAATAAATAAATAAAAATATCAGAATTAGATACAAGGATATAACATATGCATGCACAATAAAATTTTCGTAATGAGTAGAACTCTAAATTCACAAGAAGCTAGTGAATATAACCCATTTCTGTATTTCATTAATCATTATTCATAAGAATAAAGATAGCAGAGATGGTGACCATCCGTCATTTTCCATAGTTCCCATCATTTAACCATCTCAATTTTATTTACTAAAAGGAAGAGTCAATAAAACAAACTATGAAAGAAAAGTCCAGCTATAAATTCATTAAAAGTAGACTATTCTAGATCAAGACCTATCAATCCCATAAAAACTAATGGAATTTCTAAATAACAGAACCAAAAAACAAAAATCTTAATAAAAATACATGCATCTATTTACATTAGCTAGGCATTATATATATGCTGATTAGACGGCACAGGTACAACCTTATTGCAAGAGTAAAGTAGTAATAAGTACTGTAGAAAGTTGCCTGTCAATAAGTGCAATGAGACGACATCTTGCCTTCATGATCTACAAACAAAACTACTAGAACTAAGATCATAAGACTTGCAAAATGGTCTATATCCTATAGCAACCATACAGGCAGGAGATTAACATAGTTCATCAGCCTACATTGTCAACAGTAAGACGCAATTGAACAAACCCAATTTCATTAAGGCATTACAAACATAAAGATATGATTCAACCCCAAGTTTCAGAAAAACAAATTCAGAGTTTATAATATTGTTCTCTCTTCTTCATTCCTTTAAATTCCAACCAAGGGGAGCTTTGTTTCCTGCAATTAATCATAGTTGAAATTAATAATAGTAATAAACTTCAATTATCATATCAATGGTTCAACACAAAAATTTTCTAATAAATAACTTACCCCAACCACAGCTTCATCAACTCATCATGCTGGCAGTTGTTTAATTTATTCTATTTAATACGAAAAAGATAATTGTTAGACAAGCACCTAACATGGCACAAAAAAACATTATGACTCTTCTCCTTTTTGATACCAAGAAATTTGAAGATAGGAGTCAGAAGGAGACCATAACCCATGCAATTATAATCAAAGAAATACTCAAAGGATGTCAAAATAAAGTAAGCCATGTTATGTGACATAAACTCATGTAAGACACATCTGATGAGTTCTAGGTCAAAGGGACACAAACTCCTATAATCCCTAACTGGCATGAAATTCTTTCTCAAGATTTTTCCAAGAAATTGTGATTTTGCAGTTAAAAATTCTAAACCAACATTAACTTGGAAGTCTTCTAAAACTGTATTTTTTTACTTCTAATTAAAAAAATACAGTTTAATTAAACTTACACTGATGAGCATTCATCCTGACGATCTGCTGACTCTGCGTAGAAAAGAAAATAGTGCCAACATTGAGTTAGAAAAGATAAATGATAACTACAATAAAAATAAAGATAAAAATAAAGTATGAAAAGTTACAAACCAGATCATTGATTAACTTGAGTTGACCATCGCTAATCTTCAAAAAAATATCATTTTTCTTCATAAAAATATCTTTTTTTTCTTGATCTTCCATGAATTTTTTCAGCTTCAGTTAAACAGCCTACATTTTAGTGTACGTTAAAAGCAACCAAAAAATTCCTTCGTAAATCGGGTAAAAACTTGAACTACATAAATACATCACAAAAAAATGTAAAGCCAAGATTTGTTCCAAAATCTGAACCTAAGACAGCAGTGAAGCAAAACGAGCATGAATAGAGACGCAAAGCCCTACCTCAATGCGTGAAAATACTTGAGTTTCGGTCCAAATTTGTCGGCCGCCCACGCATAACAACTTGACGAAGCAGGCTGAAGGTAATAAAGAAGAAAGAATTTCTTCTTTGGATATTTCTTTCAAAATATTTCTCTCTTTTAAATGAGAAGCAAGTTTAACCAGAAAATAAGCCACTTTCTCAGCAGACCAGTTTGACACGTCAATTGGAAAATTTACAGTTGCCATACTTAAATTCTAATTTCGAGCTCTGGAGAAATTTTCAATGAGAAAGAGGGGAGGAGTTACCTTTGAACTAAAGAAGAAGAAGACCTGTTCCAAGATCAATACTTGACAACATAAATTGAGTATCTGGACCATCATCGTCATTTTATTTTTCGAGAACAATTTTTCCAAATCTCTGCTGGTAAGGTTGCAGAGTAGCTCGGCGAAGAGACGGTGGATGGGAAAGATATTGATGGGTTGCAGACATCAATAGTAAAAAAATTTGCACTTTTTTTTAAATCATATATATGGCGGTGGGTGAGGCCTTCGCGTGGGTTGTTGTAGATTAAATAATGTTTGAGATACAAACTATTTTATAAACATTTTATAAATTGCTGATGTGTCATACTCCACCTCAGTATAAGTATTTTCAAAAACATACTAATATATGTACCGGGTCCTTTACATAAGTATACAACATTTAGAAAGTAATAACACTATTAGTGCACTCATAAAATATTTATACAATTAATACAGTTTCTATATTTATTTACAATATTAGTGCAATTAGGATTCCTTAATTTAGGGAATTAGTATAGGATTCAATTCATAATAATAAGGAAACCTAAAATCAAGGAGAAATAACTACCATAATTAATAATTCAAATTCAAATATCTTGGATCTAACAAACAAAACAAATTCAAATTCAAAAATAATAATTAAAATTCAAATATTCAAAGTTTGGCAACGTCATCTTCCTCCTCCCCTCCGCCGGTCATATTCCTCCTCCCCTTCGTCGCCGCTTCGACACCATGGACGCCGGCCACAGTTGCCATTATGACGAAGGTTGATTTAGTCCAGAAATTAAAAGGAGAAAAAGATAAATTTTAGAGCAGTTGGTATCCAAATATTTATACAAAGGTAACCATTTTAGTTTTTGTGGGTAACCAAGAGAAATTTCAGTGCAGTTGGTAACCAAAACTTTCAAATATAACAATTTTAGTTTTTGTTGGTTACATTTGTATTAAAGTTTGGCTACCAACTGCACTATAAAAAAAGTAAATCTATAATAGATCTTTTATAATTAATTTGGTAACCCAATAAAACTGAATTGGTTACATTTGTATTAAGATTTGGCTACCAACTGCATTATAAAAAAAATTATACAATACATTTTTTTAATTAATTGGTATCCCAATAAAACTGAATTGGTTATATTTGTATAAAGTGTTAGCTACCAACTTCACTATTAAATAAAAAAATCTATAATAGATTTTTTAAAAATAAATTAGAAACCTAATAACACTGAATTGGTTACCTTGGTATAAAGTTTGACTACTAACTGTACTATAAAAAAACGCAGCAACTGTACTATGAAAAATCGATCCATTATAATAAATTCACCTCAAAATTGGCAAATGGTAGTTTTAGGAGTGGACTCAGCGGTAAATGGCGGCGGATTTTTGATTTTGAAAATAATCTGGTGGAGAAAATTAAGAGGAGGAGAGAGAAAGATGTGGACCATTGACATTATCAACAGCTCTGGCTTTATCAATCTGGTGGAGAGAATTTGCCGCTTTGGTGCTTAGAATTACTACTACAAAGTTGGCAAGTTTAATTAATGGTATGTAGTGAAGGAGAAGGAAAAAAAATATGGCGAAATCTCATGTTTTGATATGAATATTGTACGTAATCGACTAAAACTAATGAAATCCATGTTAATTTTGAATTTGAAAATATCATAAGTTGATTTTAAAAAGTCAATAATGATCTTATATTATAGAACGAATGGAGTATTATTTAAGGTTGATTTTTTTGTTATTAAAATATAAATTTTAATTTTAGAAAATTATCAAAATTAAAAAGTAAAACATATTTTAAATTACAATCCCTTAATAGAATCAGCTCATGAAGAAACTGCGTATAGGCTGCCAGGGGTCATGGCCCCCAAGATTTGAATTTTTTTTAGGCCCACTTGTTCAATTATGTATTTTGTTGTTCATTTGTTTGACGTCTGTCCCAATAAGACTACTTGCTAACTCTAATATAGTACTCATTTTCAACACAAGGTTTATCCGGTTATCCCCAAAATTCAAACCGACTATCTCATTCTCAGTTCACTTCCCCCCTCCAGCACAGTTCACTTCCCCTTTCCAGCACAGTTTCGTCCCTCTGCCCTCTCCCATCTCTCATTCCCCTCGGTCGATCGGCCCTAACCCTTCTCCCCCTTGCCTAGTCTCGCGACTCGCGCCCCTGCTGCACCCCAAAATACGAAGATATCTGCACCAATTTGTTCAAGTAAGTATAAACAAAACCTTAAAATACAATGTATCAAGCTACTAAGTTAAAGCAATTTCTGTTCATCCATAAGCATACCTCTTACAGTTACATATCAAGGGTTTGGCATGTTGCAATTATATATGGTCTCTATCTGTTCAACGAAATGCCTGCCCCAGCTTCTTATATTGGAATTTGGATATGATGATAGTTTTGCTATTTTATTTATTCCACTATGAACTTATGGGTCTAGAATTAGTTGTTTTAATTGTGTTCTTGTTCGATTGCTGATAAGTACCAAATATTTGATATGTATATATATATGTGTGTATTATGTTATGTTTGAATCTTTGGCTTGTGGTTTTTCATCTTCTTTACCTCTTTAATTTTAACGTCATTAGAGTTGTCGTAAAGATAAATGAACTAGTTTTTTTTTTGTATTTACCAAATAGAAAAAAGAATTTATAGTTACTTGATTTCGCCATTATAGACTTTTAATAATAAAATTGAAAAGCTGTTGTTTTTTGAGTTGTGAAATTGATTGGAAAATGATTCGTCTTTAGCTTTAAATATTTTTATAATTAAACAATAAGCCGATCCTACTCTTTAAAAAAGCGTACAATTCTTTATGTATAATGTGCGACTTTGTGTGTATAGTTTTATTCTTGAAATATCATAATAATTACACCACCTATTGTAATAAGTGCCTGGCCCAACATCCATGACACCAACTATTATTTCATCAAGAATGTCAATGGGGTACTTAAATCTTTTGTGAGAAGTGATTTTTTGCATGTATATACGTACTTAAATCTATTGTATACTAGGTTTGTGCTTAATTATGAATATATGAGCAGCTTAATTTTAGTAATTTTCGGTAACTTGGGTTCCGTTTATGCAGATTTAACCTGGGTTTCTTCTCTGCTCCCTCCTTACCTACGCGACTATTACTTGAATGTTCTTGAATGTTCTTCTATTGCTGTTAGGTATCAAACCCTAGACCAAATATTTGATATGTGTATATGTGTGTGTATATTATGTTATGTCTGAATCTTTGGCTTGTGGTTTTTTCTTCTTCTTTACCTCTTTAATTTTGACTGTACTTTTCGAGCTTGTGGGTTTCGATTCAATTCCATTTTTTTGTTAATTTACTTGTTCAAATGTTTGATTGATTGAATGAATTGTTGTAGTGCATATGTGTTAGTCACCTACCATATAACAAGACAACCAAGCACATCGCTCACTTCCGTATCTATCTTCAACTTTAGCGTGAACTAGTGGTATTTTACTTTAATAATATTCTGGTTGTGTGGATTACGTTAGTTAATAGTAGTATGATTGAGTACTATTTTTTTTAATTTAAGTGTGATTGCAAATATAATATTTATTTTCTTACTTGTTGTAATAATGTGGATTTGTGTTTACACAGAATGGTATTAAGATGACTTGTGGAACTAATTCCCTTGTACAAAAAATGTTGTGCACAAATACTATAAAAAAGAAAAAAAAATAAAAACCGAGACTTATTATTGAATATTTTAAATATTTTTATAAGTAAACAATAAGCGGATCCTATTCTCTAACTTTTGTGTACAATTTTTTATGTATAACGTGTGACTTTGTGTCTATAGTATTATTCTTGAAATATCATAATCAAATCTTTATTATGTTACATTAATGGATTTGCCTTTCTAAATGGGCCCACAAGCCTTTAGCAACAACAAACCAACCACTCCCACCCCAACTCATTCCCTTCTCTCTTCATTGTTTTCTTTGTTATTTTCTTTACTCGGCTCATGCTTTGCTCTCTGCTCAGGTAACTATACATATATAGATAACCGGATCTTCTTCTAAAGCTCTCTCATCTCTTCTAGTATCTAGGAAGCATGCTATCGTAATCATTTCTTAATTTATTTCTTTTTTCTAACTTTTTGTTGAAATGATACCCGTGTACTTTTATTTTTTTGGTCAAATTTGGAAATTTTATATCTAATACTTATTATATAAGTGTGAATGTTAGTGGGTGATTTACACAAAGTGTTTTCAACTTATATTGATTGGTTAGGAATAAAAATAATTTGTACTTATGTTCTGGTTAAGAAAATTAATATTACTCTAAATCCTTAATGCTCATAATTTTTTTTTGTTTTACTTTAAAATATTGCAGGTTAAATTCACAACTCATCTTGAGAAACTCAAGAATTGGGTGCCTGACGTGCGTGTGACTACGAGACTCGAAGGTACAGGCTTCGAGAACGTCATCAGGCTTAACAACGCATATCATCCAAATCTTGATCTTTTGGAGGCTGTCTTGAGGTGTTACGATGCCCAAGATAGGGGCTTCCGATTCAATGATAGGTTTTTAGTCCCCACCCTTGATGACATTTTGATTATTATGGGTTTACTGTTGATGGAAAAGCCATCACAGGGATGGATTGGAAAAGGGAGGACATCATTCCTATCCTTGAAGAACTCTTTGGCACCCAGGATGTAATTGTAGCTACTAGAGGTGCTAGTTTTGTAGATTTAGATTTGCTTAGACAATCCCTAATGGTTGTTCCCCCTGGCACTAATGGGGCTGATTTAGATAGATACGTACGAGCATTTGTGCTGTACATTATAGGATGTTTACTTTGCCCCTCCCCTGTACAAAATGCTATTCCTTCTATGTACATTGAATTGTTAAGGAATATAGATGAAATCAAGGATTATTCTTGGGGATCAGCCATGTTGGTCGTGCTGCATTGCGCCTTAGGGGAATCAAAGAAAAAAAATAGATAGGGGAGCAAATCCCAAAACAATTTCATGTTGTTCAGTTTTTCTTCATGTATGTTTTCTTCTTCTTTAATTTTATTATTTTCTTTAGTTTTATTCTTTATGCATGTTATAATATGTCTTGCATTGTTTTTTTTTTTGCAGTTTTTTATTCTTGAATATTTTCCGAGGATTGCGGAAGACGTCCACATGTTTACTGAACCACCCCAAGGAGGATTTCCTTTGATGGTGGGGTGGAGCAACATGCCAAACTCCTCAAGCTCCCGATAAGTTTTCTTTTTTGGGTCAAATGCCAAATAATATATTAATCACCATCACAATATCATAATCCTTTTTGAATGTTTACTTTCATTGCACTCTTTTGAATGTTCATTAAGCTATTTGGATTTTAATTAACGTTCTATCTTTTTTTTTCTGTTAGATCGAGTGGAGGCCTTTCAATAGGCTTTAGGCAAGTTTCTTGCCTCATAATCTTGCTCAGCAAACATATTGTGCATTTTCATGCACAACTATGATTTGCTATGAAAGAATCATCTTTCAAAGGCCTGATCTCTATCCCATCAAGTATGGGAAGACGGAGGATCAGGTTATCCCTCGGAGTGATAATTTTTTTCCTTACCACAAGGATAGGAAAAGTAATAAAACAACTGATTATAGAATAATCTGCAGTAAGGAACTCAATGATTAGGAAACAAGACATTCAAAACTTGTTTTTCAAATTGAAGATGGTAATGTGTATTTTAGATGTTTTCTGTTTTAGCTAATTCATTTATACCTTTTTACTTGTTTAACTCATTAACTCATTTATGGTTGACAGAGTCCACGGACGGATTTCACAACGAGGGAGAATCTGGTTCTGAAGCAACCAATACTCGTGTGCAAGGTAACTTTTCCATATAAATTATTCAATAATTATACATTGGTCGGTTGGAAACTTTTGAATCTGTTTTCTGTCCTTTTGAAAGTGGGTTTTGACCTGTATTGTTTATGTGGGTGGCAGTCAATTTTTTTTTTGTTTTTTTTTTATAATCATCCGAGGTATGCACATACCTGGTCAGTTCTGCATTAAATTTTTGGAATTGGTGTTATGTTCTATTTTGTTTGTGGATGTTAGATTTTTTTTTTATTTAAAAATCACATTCCAGTTTTGTTTATGTGGATGGCAGACTATTTTTTTTATTTTTTTTATTTTTTTATTTGACGAGGTATGCACATACTTGGACAGTACTGCATTAAATTTTTTAAACTGGTGTTTTGTTTTATTTACCAGTTTATGTGGATGTCAGACTTATATTTTTTTTCCCTATCAGCCGAGGTATGCACGTGCCTGGATAAAACCACATTGGTCCTGTTGAATATTTTTTAAACTCGCTTTTGTTTTGTTTATTTTTAAATATTTGTTATGTCCATTATTCATTTATTTTATTATGCAGACGTTAAAGACTTTTTTTTCATTCCTATCAGATGGTGCAAGTCCACCCACGTCCCCAATACACTCGCCCTATATAAGTTTATTTTTTATTTATTTTTTTATCTATTTATCAAACGAGGTATGCACATACCTGGACAATAGTGCATTAAATTTTTTAAACATGTGTTTTGTTTTGTTTATGTAGATGTGAGACTTATGTTTTTTTCCCCCATCAGCCGAGGTATGCACGTGCCTGGATAACTGCAGGCACTATCTTCGTACTATTTTGGGGGTTCTGCTGAATATTTTTTAAACTCGTTTTTGTTTTGTTTTGTTTATTTTTAAATATTTGTTATGTCCATTGTTCATTTATTTTATGCGGATGTCAAATACTTATTTTTTTCCCATTCCTATCAGATGGTGCAAGTCAACCCACGTCCCCAATACACTTGCCCCATATATCCTCATCTCCACCCTTGTCGATGATAGCAACGAAAAGTAAGAATTAATCTGATTATTTTTTAATATTTTGTTATGCCAATTTTTCATTTATTTTATGAAAATGTGGCATTTTCTATTATGAAAATGTGCAGGTGCAGAACGCATGAGAGAGGATATTGAATCAACACTAAGGAATAATTTTTATGGGAAAGTGTATGAAAGGAGACGTAAGAGACCAACACTGGAAAATAAGAAATAATTTGTTTATTTTTAAAGATTTGTTATGACCATTATTCATTTATTTTATGCGGATCACTTATTTTTTTCAGTACCACCATCAGATGATGCAAGTCCCCCGAGTTATGAAGCTGAAACAAGTAATGGGAAAGAGAAGAGAAAAAGACTTCGAAGCAAACTAAAAACTAGGCATGGAAACTTGTGGCCAAGGAAACATGTCCGGTATATTGAGCCAAATTTAAGAAAGAAAGTTACTAAAGACAATATTTTTTGAAGGCTACCAATGATTTTAAAAATTGTATGTTAAAATGAATTTGCATGTGTATATGTCAATTCGAAAATGGATCAAGAACGCATCAATTTTTATCAAGTGGGCCAAGTTATGCTAGGCATTCAAATTCAGCTAGCTTTTTAATTACATGAGCAGATCCGAGGCTTGCCATTTCATATGTGCCATGAAATCCGCATGAACAAGCAAAGCATGATAAAAGGAAGAATCATTCGAGACTTTTATGATGATTGATTATTTTATGATTTTATTAGCATTTTCTTATAATTTTTTGGAGACTTTTTCTTCTTTAAATCGAGGCTTCCGCCTCGCTTCGTCTCGAAGCTTACGCCTCGCCTCGTTCGAAAAAAAACGCCTCGTACCGCTTTTAGCTTTTTCGAACATTGACAACGCTAAATTCATGAGTAATATTTGGTCATACACAAACCATTGCATACATAAGACTCCCTACAGCAGAGGAATAGGGAACTGCTACCATATCATCTCTCCCTTCCTTAGTAGAAGGACACATGCACTTTGTCAACTTAATATGACTAGCCAGTGGTGTGCTAACTGGTGTAGCATCACTCATGTTGAACCTTGCAAGCATCCGTTCAACATACTTCTCTTGTGACAGCAACAATCTCTTGGCTTTCCTGTCACGAACAATCTTCTTACCCAAAATTTGTTTAGCTGGACCTAAGTCCTTCATATCAAAGGACTTAAACAACTCACCCTTGAGCCTGTGAATCATATCAGCATCCTACCCAACTATCAACATATCATCTACATATTGCAACAAAATTACGAAGTTACTGCATGGGAAATTCTTTATATACACACAGTGATCTACAACTGTTCTACTATAACCTTGATCCACCATAAATGAATAAAATTTCATGTACCACTGCCTTGGGGTTTGTTTCAGGCCGTACAAACTTTTCTTCAGTTTGCAAACCAAGTGTTCTTTTCCTTTAACTTCAAATTCCTCTGGCTGCTCCATTTAGATTTCTTCCTTCAAATCACCATGAAGAAAAGCAGTCTTCACATCCAACTGCTCAAGCTCAAGATGCATACTAGCAATTAATCCCAAAACTACTCGAATAGAAGTCATCTACACAACTGGAGAAAAAATCTCATCGAAGTCAATACCTTGCTTTTGAGCAAAACCCTTGACGACTAATCGAGCTTTTTACTTCACTAGTTTTTCACCATCTTTCTTAAACTTAAACACCCATTTGTTCTTTAATACTTTCCTACCCTTCGGAAGTGTAGTTAACTTATAAGTGTGATTCTTGTGCAAAGAATCCATCTTATCCTACATATCTCTAAGCCAATTGCCCTTCTCTTTATGAGTCTTGACTTCCTGAAAATCCTCTGTCTCCCTACCTCAGCAAATAAAAGATATTCAGATGACGGATATCTGACTGATGGCACACGTTCTCTAGTAGATCTTCTTAGCTGAGGTTCTTTAATATCAGGTTTCTCCCCTTGATCAACACTCTGCATCTGACCCATCACCATTGTGCAAATTTGTATCAGTCATATTTTCATTCTGACCTCCTTCTCCAACTATGGCATTCTGTATTGGAGATAGAACGTCGCTGAGGTCTGGAACTCTATTATCTCTGTGTTGTGTAACATTATCAAAATGCTCATAATTTTGGTGCTTATGAAACACCACATCTCTGCGTTGTGTAGCAGTAAAGCCTCTAGCCTTTCTCTTTGATGTTGCATTAGTGCTAAGGCATTGTCCGTTCTTTCTATTTGCTATAGGGAGAAGCTTTTGAAGTCATTGATGAAATTGATCAATCAACGTACAAGAACTGATCATCTTCCTTTAGATACGACCTTCTCCTGCTCCAGCTGCACTCGCACCTCTGCTAACTCAAACAATGCCAGACTAGCAGTATCTCATAGTTTTTCGACAACAGAACACTGATCACCATCCGCCATCTCCTCTGGCACAACCTTCTGAGCTTGTTCAGATGTATGGGGGAAATACACCTCCTTTAAAACTTGTTGAGCATATTTTTCTTTCAATAAAGTTAATTTACACACCAAAAAAAAGTATAATGCTAAGATCAACTAAAATGGACCATTGATAAAGCCATAAAGTTCTAACCCTTTTTAGTTCAGCATCAAAATCCACCAAGGCAACCACTTAATGACAATAAACCACACATTTAGGGGGAACATCAAGCATAATAACCAAACAAGCCCAATACCGAATGATCAAAAAATTTTGTTTCGACCAAGCTCAGCCACCGCCGGACACGAAAGCTCAAATGATTCTTGCTTCAATCGGAGAGAAGTCGTCGATTCACAATCTGCCCAACACCGGTATTTCACTGCACCGCAACACGCACAATAGGTGACACAGCGACATTCAGAATACCTGAATTGGTTTTGGCATAACCCAGCGACTGGTCAGTACCACTCGAAATTCGACTAGATCCACCCATTCGGGAGTAAACCGGATGGGTGCCAGCGATGCTCCCCGGTCGGATGTGGAACGGTGATAAGTAAGTCTGCCGATTGACTCAGGGCGTGAACCTGTGCGGATTGGTGCGGCGGCCAAAAGCCAGGGCTGTTGATATGCCCGTGGAAATGTCGTCGCGTCGATCGTGGTTGGCAGCAAGATCCACCCACTCGGGAATAAAGTGGATGGGTGTCGGCGATGCGCCCCAGTCGGATGTGGAACGATGATATGTAAGTATGTCGATTGAATCGGGGCGTGAACATGTGCGGATTGGTGCGACGACCAAAGCCAGAGATTTTGATATGCCCGTGGAAATGTCATCGCGTCGATCGTGGTTGGCAGCACGGGCCTCACGGCGTGCTTCGGCATCTGCGTGCTCCTGGCATTGGCCTACTAGAACCCCCAAATTTTCCTTAATACATTTTAAGATTTAAACGTTGAATGGCTGACGAACCATGTTAAAACATTAAGCCCGACACTCAATAAAAATGTTTGAAATTGACTTCAGGTTTACGTAAACCGGATACATTTGCGGAAACCTGATACCTCACACGGTGTAAGGGTAGCTTTAACGATCCTTCTACTACTCCAATTTTTCTTTTTCCTTAATAAATTTTGTATTTTCGCACAGTACATCCTCTACGACATTCAAAATGAGGTTACTAGTGTATCTCAAATTTTGTAGGAGGTATGAAAATTTGAGGTATAAAGCTAGTCAACAAAGAAAAGTAGAGAATACTTTCCACATCTAGATAACTGTTCTCTGGACACTCTTAACATACAAATATTTTTTCTCTCCAGGAACATAGTTGGGACCCATGATCCTGACCTTCAATCAAGTGGAAACCTTTCCACCAAACACATAACCAAAGGCAAAGAATATGCCCTTGTCAGAAGACAACATCCACCAAATATATCAGAAATTATGGTGTGTCCACCAAAGTTGGATTTTAAATCTTTGATAAGAAATTTCTGGAACATCAAGGTTTTTCCTCTTATTGTGACATTCAGAATACAGGAATTGGGTTTGGCATAACCCAGCGACTGGTCAGTACCACTCGAAATTCTAGTAGATCCACCCACTCGGGAGTAAACCTGGTGGGTGCAAGCGATGGGACCCGGTCGGATGTGGAACGGTGATAAATAAGTCTGCCGATAGATTCTGGGCATGAACCTATGCGGATTGGTGCGACGGCCAATGCCAGGGCTGTTGATATGCCCGTGGAAATGTCATCGCGTCGATCGTGGTCGGGGTGTGAACTTGTACGGATTGCTGCGACGCCTAAAGCCAGAGCTGTTGATATGCCCGTGGAAATGTCATCGCGTCGATCGTGGTTGGCAGCACGGGCCTCACGGCGTGCTTCGGCATCTGCGTGCTCCTAGCACTGGCCTACTAAAACCCCCAAATTTTCCTTAATACATTTTAAGATTTAAACGTTGATTGGATGACGAACCATGTGAAAACATTAAGCCAGACATTCAATAAAAATGTTTGGAATTTACTTCAGGTTTACGTAAACCGGATACATTTATGGAAACCTGATACCTCACACAGTGTAGGGTAGCTTTAACGATCCAGCTACTGCTCCAATTTTTATTTTCCTTAATAAATTTTAAGATTTAAACGTTGATAGGCTGACGAACCATATGAAAACATTAAAACCAAAATTCAATAACTGGAATTGAGATTGAGGAGTGGGCTTGGGATACTGACTTCAGGTTTACGCAAACCGGATACCTTTGCGTAAACCTAATACCTCACCTGGTGTAGGGTAGTTTTAACGATCCTGCAGCTACCCAATTTTTCCTTTTTCCTTTTACCTTAATACATTTTAAGATTTAAACGTTGAGAGGCTGACGAACCATGTGAAAACATTAAAGCCAACATTCAATAACACGTTTGGAATAGGGATTGAGGAGTGGGTCTGGGATCCTGACTTCAGGTGGCTATTTGCTCGTGAAGCTGAGCTTCTGCCCTTTCTCTTTGATGTTGAATTAGTGCTAAGGCATTGTCCGTCCTTCCTATTTGCTCTAGGGAGAGGTGTTTGAAGTCATTGATGGAATTGATTAAACAACGTACAAGAACTGATCATCTTACTTTAGACACGACCTTCTCCTGCTCCAGCTGCACTCGCACCTCTACTCACTCAAACAATGCCAGACTAGCAGTATCTCATAGTTTTTCGATAACAGATCACAGATCACCATCTACCATCTCCTCTGGCACAACCTTCTGAGCTTGTTCAGTTGTATGGGGGAAATGCACCTCCTTTAAAACTTGTTGAACATATTTTTCTTTCAATAAAGTTAATTTACACACCAAAAAAAAGTATAATTCTAAAATCAACTAAAATGGACCATTGATAAAGCCATAAAGTTCTAACCCTTTTTAGTTCAGCATCAAAATCCACCAAGGCAACCACCTAATGACAATAAACCACACATTTAGGGGGAACATCAAGCATAATAACCAAACAATCCCAACACCAAATAATCAAAAAAATTTGTTTCGACCAAGCTCAGCCACCGCCGGACACAAAAGCTCGAATGATTCTTGCTTTAATCGGAGAGAAGTCGTCGATTCACAATCTGCCCAACACCAGTATTTCACTGCACCGTAACGTGCACAACAGATGACACAACGACATTCAGAATACCAGAATTGGGTTTAGCATAAACCAGCGACTGGTCAGTACCACTCGAAATTCTACTAGATCCACCCACTCGGGTGTAAAGCGGATGGGTGCCAGCGATGCGCCCCGGTCGGATGTGGAACAGTGATAAGTAAGTCTGCTGCCAAAACCCATTCTTTTTATGGAAAGTCTTTGGTTGTCTGTCAGTTTGCTTACACGTTTGACAAATGTTGGCAAGGAAAATTTTGTATTGAAGTTCCCGCTCTGCATGAAAAAACAATGATCGAGTGAGAGAATTTAGTGAAAGTAAGTCGATGGATTTAATTTCATGAAATGGCATGAGTCGTATGACAAAATAGCATTTAAACAGATAAACTAGAACAAATTGTGGGTTTGACATTATTCCCCCAGTGTTGAAGACTGGTAGCATATTGTTGGTTAAACAAGTCCTCACCCCATTTATTGCTTCCCCGCCTATTGAATTTTCCATGCTCCCCCCTTTAAATTCCACCTGCTCTTTTTTCTTTGCTCCCTCCCTCAGTTTGTGGCTATAAAAGGAGGCCAAATGGAAGGAAGAAAGACACACAAAGTTTCTCATACTCCATCCGAGAGAAAGAGGGAAGAGAGAGAGAGAGAGAGAGAAAAAAAAACTTTTCTAAAGCTTAAGAAAAAATAGAGAGAAAGATAGTTCAAATAAAAGGGTGTTTTATTTGAGTTCAATCACATAGTTATTGTGCTGAAGTAATTTGAGTTTGTACACAAATTAAGATATCTTTGTATTCTCTCAAATTATTATGGTGCGGCGGCCAACTCCATCCATAGGAGCTGCTTGACAACGTGGCACATTCGAATTTCTGGTGCAGAGAATTAGGAGGAAGAGAGAGAAAGATGAGTACAAAAGTATCCATTTTATTTAATTTAATAAGTAAATCAATATTAATCCTCTAAATTAAGCAATCCTAATTGCATACTAATTCCTTAAATTAAGGAATCTTAATTGCACTAATATTATAAATAAATATAAAAGTATATTAATTGTGGAAATATTTTATAAGTGAACTATTGTTGTAATTATTATTAAAAATGTAATAGAATATATAATTGTACCTCAACACACTAGTTTATCCGGTTATCCTAAAAATTCAAACCCACTATCTCAGTTCACTTCCCCTCTCCAGCACTGTTTCGTCCCTCTGCCCTCTCCCATCTCTCATTCCCCTCGGTCGGTCAGCCCTAACCCTGCTCCCCCTGCCTAGTCTCGCGACTCGCGCCCCTGCTGCACCCCAAAATAAAAAGATATCAGCACCAATTTATTCAAGTAAGTATAAACAAAGCCCTAAAATACAATGTATCAAGCTACTAAGTTAAAACAATTTCTGTTCATCCATAAGTATACCTCTTACAGTTACATATCAAGGGTTTGGCATGTTGCAATTATATATGGTCTTTATCTGTTCAACGAAATGTCTGCCCCGACTTCTTATATTGGAATTTGGATACGATGATAGTTTTGATAGTTTTACTATTTTATTTATTCCACTATGAACTTATGGCTCTAGAATTAGTTGTTTTAATTGTGTTCTTGTTCGATTGTTGATAAGTACCAAATATTTGATATGTATATATATGTGTGTGTATTATGTTATGTTTGAATCTTTGGCTTGTGGTTTTTCTTCTTCTTTGCCTCTTTAATTTTGACTGTAGTTTCTGAGCCCGTGAGTTTCGATTTATTTCCATTTTTTGTTAATTTTGACTTTGTGTGTATAGTTTTATTCTTAAAATATCATAATCAAATCTTTATTATGTTACACCAATGGATTTTCCTTTCTAAATGGGCCCACAAGCCTTTAGCATCAACAAACCAACCACCCCCACCCCCCTAACTCATTGAAAACAAAGGAACAAAACTTTTACCTTCAACAAGGCCTGGCCCAACATCCATGACATCACCTATTATGTCATCAAGAATGTAAATGTGGTACTTAAATCTTTTGTGAGAAGTGATTTTTTGCATGTATATACGTACTTAAATCTTTTGTATACTAGGTTTGTGCTTAATTTGAAATATATGAGCAGCTTAATTTTAGTAATTTTCGGTAACTTGGGTTCCGTTAATACAGATTTAACCAGGGTTTCTTGGCTTCTCCCTCCTTACCTCCGCGGCTGTTACTCTTGCTACTCATTCTACTCCTTCGATTGCTGCTATTCCTTAGATTGTTGTTAGGCACCAAACCCTAAACCAAATATTTGATGTGTATATATATGTGTGTGTGTATTATGTTATATTTGAATCTTTGGCTTGTGGTTTTTTCTTCTTCTTTACCTCTTTAATTTTGACTGTAGTTTCTGAACTTGTGGGTTTTGATTCAATTCCATTTTTTTGTTAATTTACTTGTTCAAATGTTTGATTGATTGAATGAATTGTTGTAGTGCATGTGTGTTAGTCACCTACCATATAACAAGACAACCAAGCACATCGCTCACTTCCGTATCTATCTTCAACTTTAGCGTGAACTAGTGGTATTTTTACTTTAATAATATTTTGGTTGTGTGGATTACGTTAGTTAATAGTAGTATAATCGAGTACTATTTTTTTTAATTTCAGTGTGATTGCAAATATAATATTTATTTTCTTACTTGTTGTAATAATGTGGATTTGTGTTCAACAAACCAACCACCCCCCCCCTAACTCATTGAAAACAAACGAAAATCAGCAGGGGAAATTTGGGTTATTGCTATACTTCATCTCTTTAAAGCTTTCGAACACCCAAATGAAGGTTAATGGCATCTTGTCTTAGTTGATCGTCATTGATTGCTGCAAAAAGGGTGGAAAATAACCCTAGTTTTTTCGCTTCAGCTTAAGTCCACAAGAATCAAAAATCAAAGGTATGTATTATTTTCTGGTTATACTCCTCTTCGCCTCACTAATTTCTTCATTCGTTTAATACTGCAAACTAGGGTTCTAACTCAGTCTACCTCAAATAAGGAGATTGATTCGGCCAAAATCAAAGGAGAAAATTAGGGGGTTGTTAATGGCATCTTCACATAGTAGATCCTCGTCGGTTATTAAAAAGAGGGTAGAATGTTTATGTGGTGTATTTGCATCTATTTGTGTCTCCACAAAGAAAAAATCAAAGGGACGAAGATTCTATGGATGTTGTTTTTACCCAGTAAGTACATTAATTCATATTCATATTTGATTCTTCATTTACATGAAAAAATAAGCATGCCCAGTTGTTGTAATTTATGACTGTTAAAAGGGTGTGAGGGTATTCACAAATGATTCTTAAGCACCATTATATCATGAAGACAAACTCATTCCTCTAAACAGTTAGTTTTTGCTTTGGCCATTGAGTTCTTATGTTAAAATACTAATTGTGTCTTAATATTATTATTGTAATGTATAATGGATTTAAGTTGCTTGAATTTTTTTTTCTTTTGCAGGATGTTAATAAATATTGTGGATTTTTTCAATGGTTGGACATAAGTTCCCAAAATGAAGGTCATGATAGTGGTTGCAGTGAAATGGGTTCTGTTTCAATGAATGAAGATGGACTCGATTTGCTGAGGAACAAAACAAGAAAGTTGAAAGAGAAATTGAATAATTTGAAAAGGGAGACCTTAAAATTGGAGTTAGAAACTGTTAGACTAGGAGAGGCAAATAAGAAATTACAACTGTATGTGATATTGTCATGGATAGTAACTAGTGTTGTTATACTAAGTTATGTATTCATGGAATTTTAAGCATTCAAAGTTATGAAATGAAGTTATGGATTCCTTTTATGTATGCCCTGTTAATGCAATGTAATGTCTATTGTTGATCAACAAATGGCATTTTGTGTTGTACTAAGTTATGTAACGAAGTTATTGTAATGAAGTTGTGGATTCATTTTATGTAATGTCTATTTTAATGCCTTGTTAATGCAAATGTCTTCTCAATTAGGATTGTGTACTGTGTACTGTGAAAAGTACACAACCCTGCTCATTTTATGTACTGTGTATTGTCTATTCAATCTATTTTAATGCATTGTGCACCGTGAAAAGTCTCTGTTCAATTAGGATGCCCTTTGTTGATCAAATTCCAAAGTTACAACCATGACAAAAGTATTCAAATCAGACCAAAAAATATACTAAAACTGTAGTTAACTGCTCAAAGGGTACTAGACATTCATTGTCCAAAACATTCTAAAATAACCCCAAAAAAGATACTAAAACTAAAACAGATCCATATGGAAGAGCCTTCACTGTCCCCCATCTGCAGCAGTGCTATAGTCAAACTGTGTTCCACAGTTCCAGTCCTCTCCCCAACTGTACCACCTTGTTTTCTTTTCACCTATAATTTGAGTATATATTAGTATGTACATTTCATAATTGAAGGAAACATATAAATGATACAAATTTAAAATTTAAATAACTCACACTAAGCTTTGGCCTTTTGGAAGTATGTTGTGCTTGGGCAGGTGTGTTCTTACAACCTGCTTTATTATGTCCATATTGCTTGCATTTGTACTTAGTTCACTTCTCAGCTATTATTCTGCAGAGTTAGTAGGTATCAGGTGAGGCATGCATTACATTTGGGAGTCTTGTCCTATTCTCTTTTAGTCTCTGCTCAAATAGGAGAGAGAGAGAGTAAGCATTGGATATTTGGTTCTAAAATCAAAATGAAATGAAATCAAAAGATGGGTCATAAAGGGTTACCTTAGCAGATCGGTGATTTCATATCAATTAGGATCTTTGTATACGAAATGTCTTGATAAGGTAAGGGCAATGTCAAAGTATTCATTGTTTGAGGAGGATGGGATATTAGATTGAGTGATAGAGGTAGTGTTTGGCTGTTGGTGTGAAGAGTGCAAAGGAGAGGAACCTTTTTTAGCTTCAATTGTGCTCTCTTTCATCTAATCATCTTTATTCTTAACTTTAGTAATCTCTTTGTTCTTAATTTTTGTAATTTTTTATAACACTCTCACATCTTTTCCCCAAATTTGCTTTAAAAAAAGTAGGTTCAAATGCCACTTCAAGTGGAGTTAAAAAAGACTTCTGACATCTTCACTTCTCCTTTTTTCTTCAAATTTGCTAAATAAAAAACTTATAAAAAATATTTTAAAAAATTAGAAAAAGGTTCAAACGCCATCGTTTGGATTATTTTTTTTTTCTTTTAAAAAATTAATTTCGTTTTGAAAAAAATTAGGATATCTTTTTTTAAAAAAAAATCGTTTATTTAAAAAATAATTTGGTTTAAGTTGATCAAATAATGTGATTAAGCTAATTTGTACTCCAACGCCACTTCAACCGACGTTGGATTTGATTTTCAATTTCTGACGCCAATTGAATTGGCGTTTGGCCCATATTTAGAAAACTTGGAACACTTGGGATGTAATCTAGAAAGTTGAGTGAGGTTTATGCTAGTCTCGGAAAATACTCTGAGATAAACGTAGTTTGATTCAAGTGGCGAAGGGCATTTCCTGTAAAACCTTCCACCAGCAGCCCCTGCATTTTGGTGCATCTATGTAATATATGTATCTCGATGCCATGACATTCGAGATAGCTTTCAAGCAACGTTTAAGAGGCAGATGAAGATGAATATTTTCTTCATCATCATACTTCACTAGAAATGACAAAGTGAAGTAAGTACATTATCAGTTTTGTCGTAGTTTCTAGTAGTCTCTGTTCTTTAATTGTATTCTTTGTTTCCTTTGTATAAGATCTCATCATTTTGGGGGGTTTTCTTTATTAAAAAGAAGTACATCAATTACTAAAACCCTAGTCTCAAATTTTCTTCTAATGGATGAAATGGGGAAGAACTAGGGGTGTTCTTTATTTAATATTTTTATTTTGCAGCGATTCTTTTTTTAATTAATCTTTGAGAGGTTTAAAAGAAAACCTCCCCAAACCATTTGTTTACTCAAACCCTAGCCTCTAGTTTTCTTCTAATCAATGAAATTGCGAAGAACTGAGACACGATAATATGAGAAATGAGACCTATTTTTTTAGTTTAAAACGTATGTTCACTGCTCAGTTGTTTTCAGTTTTGAATTTGAGTGATCCAGAACAACTGAGACATGTCTGACGGTGGCTGAGCTTGGTCGAAACAAAATTTTTCAATCATTCGGTGTTGGGCTTGTTTGGGTATTGTGCTTGATGTTCCCCCTAAATGTGTGGTTTATTGTCATTAGGTGGTTGCCTTGGTGGATTTTGATGCTGAACTAAAAAGGGTTAGAACTTTATGGCTTTATCAATGGTCCATTTTAGTTGATTTTAGCATTATACTTTTTTTTGGTGTGTAAATTAACTTTATTGAAAGAAAAATATATTCAACAAGTTTTAAAGGAGGTGCATTTCCCCCATACAACTGAACAAGCTCAGAAGGTTGTGCCAGAGGAGATGGCGGATGGTGATCGGTGATCTGCTATCGAAAAACTATGAGATTACTGCTAGTCTGGCATTGTTTGAGTTCACCGCAACACGCACAACAAGTGACACAGAAAACTTAATAACTTTAATTGGATGTGCATCTACTTAATCCTCATTCGTCAGAGTAGCATTTTTAGTGATGCACTGATCCAAGCCAACCAAGGCAACTGTATTTCCGCACGGTACATCCTCTACGACGTTCAAAATGAGGTTATTAGTGTATCTCAAATTTTGTAGGAGGTATGAGGATGTGAGGTATAAAGCTAGTCAACAAAGAAAAGTAGAGAATACTTTCCCCATCTAGATAACTGTTCTCTGAACACTCTTAACATAAAAATCTTTTTTCTCTCCAGGAACATAGTTGGGACCCATGATCCTGACCTTCAATCAAGTGGAAACCTTTCCACCTAAACACACGACCAAAGGCAAAGAATATGCCCTTGTCAGAAGACAACATCCACCAAATATATCAGAAATTATGGTGTGTTCACCAAAGTTGGATTTCCTATCTTTGATAAGAAATTTCTAGAACATCAAGGTTTTTCTTCTTATTGCGACATTCAGAATACCGGAATTGGGTTTGGCATAACCCATCGACTGGTCAGTACCACTGGAAATTCTACTAGATCCACCCACTCGGGAGTAAAGCGGATGGGTGCCAGCGATGCGCCCCGGTCGGATGTGCAACGATGATAAGTAAGTCTATCGATTGACTCGGGGTGTGAACCTGTACGGATTGATGCGGTGGCCAAAGCCAGGGCTGTTGATCTGCTCGTGGAAATGTCGTCGCGTCGATTGTGGTTGGTAGCAAGATCCACCCACTCGGGATTAAAGCGGATGGGTGTCGACGATGCACCCCGGTTGGATGTGGAACGGTGATAAGTAAGTCTGCCGATTGACTCGGGGCGTGAATCTGTGCGGATTAATGCAGTGGCCAAAGCCAACTTCTTTCTCCTTCGTTAGAGTAGCATTTTTAGTGATGCACTGATCCAAGCCAACCAAGGCAACTGTATTTCTGCACAGTACATCCTCTACGACATTCAAAATGAGGTTACTAGTGTATCTCAAATTTTGTAGGAGGTATGAGAATGTGAGGTATAAAGCTAGTCAACAAAGAAAAGTAGAGAATACTTTCCCCATCTAGATAACTGTTCTCTAGACACTCTTACTATACAAATCTTTTTTCGCTCCAGGAACATAGTTGGGACCCATGATCCTGACCTTCAATCGAGTTGAAACCTTTCCACCAAACACACGACCAAAGGCAAAGAATATGCCATTGTTAGAAGACAACATCCACCAAATATATCAGAAATTATGGTGTGTTCACCAAAGTTGGATTTTCAATATTTGATAAGAAATTTATTGAAAATCAAGGTTTTTTCTCTTATTGCGACATTCAGAATACTGGAATTGGGTTTGGCATAACCCAGCGACTGGTCAGTACCACTCGAAATTCTACTAGATCCACCCACTTGGGAGTAAAGCGGATGGGTGCCAGCGATGCGCCCCGGTCGGATGTGGAACGGTGATAAGTAAGTCTGCCAATTGACTAGGGGCGTGAACCTGTACGGATTGATGTGGCGGCCAAAGCCAGGGCTGTTGATATGCCCGTGGAAATGTTGTCGCGTCGATCGTGGTTGGCAGAAAGATCCACCCACTAGGGAATAAAGTGAATGGGTGCCGGCGATGCGCCCCGGTCGGATGTGGAACGGTGATAAGTAAGTCTGTCGATTGACTCAGGGCGTGAACCTGTGCGGATTGGTGCAGTGGCCAAAGCCAACTTCTTTCTCATTCGTCAGAGTAGCATTTTTAGTGATGCACTGATCCAAGCCAACCAAGACAACTCTATTTCCGCACAGTACATCCTCTACGACATTCAAAATGAGGTTACAAGTGTATCTCAAATTTTGTAAGAGGTATGAGATTGTGAGGTATAAAGCTAGTCAACAAAGAAAAGTAGAGAATACTTTCCCCATCTAGATAACTGTTCTCTGGACACTCTTAACATACAAATCTTTTTTCTCTCCAGGAACATAGTTGGGACCCATGATCCTGACCTTCAATCAAGTAGAAACCTTTCCACCAAACACACAACCAAAGGCAAAGAATATGCCCTTGTCAGAAGACAACATCCACCAAATATATCAGAAATTATGGTGTGTTCACCAAAGTTGGATTTTCAATCTTTGATAAGAAATTTCTGGAACATCAAGGTTTTTCCTCTTATTGCGACATTCAAAATACCGGAATTGGGTTTGGCATCACCCAGCGACTGGTCAGTACTACTCAAAATTCTACTAGATTCACCCACTCGGGAGTAAAGCGGATGGGTGCCAGCGATGCGCCCCGGTCGGATGTGGAACGGTGATAAGTAAGTCTGCCGATTGACTCGGGGCGTGAACCTGTGCGAATTGATGTGGCAGCCAAAGCCAGGGCTGTTGATATACCCGTGGAAATGTCGTCGCGTAGATCGTGGTTGGCAACTAGATCCACCCACTCGGTAATAAAGTGGATGGGTGCTGGCGATGTGTCCCGGTCGGATGTGGAACGGTGATAAGTAAGTCTGCCGATTGACTTGGGGTGTGAACTTGTGTGGATTGGTGTGGCGGCCAAAGCCAGAGCTATTGATATGCCCGTGGAAATGTCATGCGTCGATCGTGGTTGGCAGCACGGGCCTCACGGCGTGCTTCGGCATCTGCGTGCTCCTGGAACTGGCCTACTAGAACCCCCAAATTTTCCTTAATATATTTTAAGATTTATATGTTGATTGGCTGACGAACCATGTGAAAACATTAAGCCCGACATTCAATAACTAGAATTGAGATTGAGGAGTGGGCTTGGGATACTGACTTCAGGTTTACGCAACCTAATACCTCACCTGGTGTAGGGTAGTTTTAACGATCCTGCAGCTACCCAATTTTTCCTTTTTCCTTTTTCCTTTTTCCTTTTTCCTTTTGCCTTAATACATTTTAAGATTTAAACGTTGAGAGGCTGACGAACCATGTGAAAACATTAAAGACCGACATTGAATAAAAACGTTTGAAATTGACTTCGGGTTTACGTAAACAGGATATATTTGCAGAAACCTGATACCTCACACGGTGTAGGGTAGCTTTAACGATCCTGCTACTACTCCAATTATTCTTTTTCCTTAATAAATTTTAAGATTTAAACGTTGATAGGCTGACGAACCATATGAAAACATTAAAACCGAAATTCAATAACTGGAATTGAGATTGAGGAGTGGACTTGGGATACTTACTTCAGGTTTACGCAAACCGGATACCTTTGTGTAAACCTGATACCTCACCTGGTGTAGGGTAGTTTTAACGATCCTGCAGCTACCCAATTTTTCCTTTTTCCTTTTTCCTTTTTTCCTTTTTCCTTTTTCCTTTTTCCTTAATACATTTTAAGATTTAAACGTTGAGAGGCTGACGAACCATATGAAAACATTAAAACCAAAATTCAATAACTGGAATTGAGATTGGATGAAAATCTAACAACTAACAAATGAACTAGCAAGCTTCCTATTTAAAGAAACCTCAAAGTGAGGGTATAATGGTCATAAAGCCACTCCACCTCCTTACTATTCATTACCTAGCTATTAAGTAAACTTGGCCACCACACTTACTTAGCTCTTATGTATACTTGCTTAGCACACAACTTATCCTTTACTTGCTCATCAAATTAATTACTTGGCCATCACAACACTTAGCCATTAAGTTTACTTAGTCATCACATATAAGCACTTTGCTTGTTCATCACACATAAGCATTTTACTTAGCCTTTAAGTTACCTAGCTTATCCTTTGCTTAACCCTTAAGTCTACTTGCTCATCACACTTAATTCTTGGCCACCAAGATCACCCATGTGATCATGGGTTGCCCCATGGATCCTCCTAATCCATTGAATTCTTACTTTGGGCTTAAGGTTTAATTAATCCTAACTTATACATTGTGCTTTCAATTAAATAAACACTTGGGCGTGTTCAATAATTTACATTGGACTTAACATTACAAATATTTAGTCTTTAACATTAATTCATATTGGGCTTTATTATTATCCCAATTGGACATTACAATCTCCTACACATTCCTACAAATTCAATATATTTGGCTTAAAGTCTTATAATGTATAATATACGTATAATTCTCGTATTCCACCTCGTATACTTATTCATATACAAAATACCATTATTCATACCTACTCGTATCATACTCATATTCATTACTTTGTACAATACCTACATATTATACGATCATTTCTTTAATTCATTATACGCATTTAAATTCCTTCTCACAACTCACTTTCCCTAACCGTTAGGTTTTAAGTCCGCAGGCGAAAAACTGTGTTTGCCATAACTAAAATATTATTGGATATTCTATCTCACCTCGATATTCTATCATTACGTATTTCTCGAAAGTTCAAAAATAATTCCCGAGCAGAAATTCGTGAATAGTGTTTTTCGAAAAATTTCTAGGAAAGCTTTTGTTTTCGTCTTGGAAATTCAAACACTTTAATTCTACCGCGTAACCAAAATACTACGATATTTTGATATGTCTAGGTCATAGAATGACCTTCAAATATCTTATCTCGTAATTAATTAAATTCATTAAATCCGCATAATCGAATAAAAATTTAATTATCAAAAATCTGATTTTTTTTTCCTAGGGCGTTACACCCTATATTATGCATAATACTTAAACGCGCGCAAAGGCTGAATACACGACCGATAAAATATTCTCTTTATATAAAATGTTATTCTTCTCAGTCTCAGAATCAAGATTTTGATTTAACAATGAAATACTGTTATTTCAATTTCTATTTATTTATCGATCTAGCCAAAATAATTGGCATCAATCTGTCAATAATAATTTAATTCTCTTCTTGAACCTATCAAGTTCTAACAAATGTTCGTCTAACCAGAATAATTGGCTAAGACATTTCTCAACATAATTCGACAATAAACAGGAATTATCTGTACTCTCAATTCTATCTTCTACGGATATGAATATCCAACAACAGTTATTCTACGAATGTATATTTTTTGAATTAGTAATTCAATTTGAATTATTAAATATGCACTAACTGTGAATAATCAACAATAAATCCCTGGACGTGGTATAATTAGCAATAATTAACAACTAAAATAATTCAATGAATATAACTCAAGGTTGAGTTAGGGAACTTGCCACTTCCGCTGATTACAGCTACACAATATAATTAATTGTGTTCGTAAGACCTATAATCAACAACGTCGGTCTCACAATTAGCACAATCATTTATAACACGCATTACTATAATCTACAGTTAAACTTCTCCTAGACACATTACCACATAGCCACATTAGTGTTTATAACCTACATAAACACTTATCAAGTCTAATTATTTCGGTCTGGTTGGACTTCGGTGTTCTGGTCACCCTATCCGACAATTAACACAGTTTAAATTCGGTTTCTAAGCTTCAATATTAATTTAGATAAGTCAAATATCATTAATAATATTTTTCGGAAGCTTTTAATAATTTATAAGCAATTATTATAATCTGTATTAATTTTTCAAACATCGTAATCATTTTTAAATAATTTAATTATCAGATAATCTTATCATCATTAATATTTAATAATATTAAAATATTAATGACATACCTGTCAAAATATTAAAGTTATTATCAATAACTTAAAATATTTTTAAATCATCAATATTCTACTTAAATGATTTTTAAGTTAAGTAAAATCATTTTTAAACTATCACCATTACTATTTAAATATTAATGAAATTACTATCCAAATATTAAAAGTCATTAATCATAACTTAAAATATTTTTAAATCATTTTTCTCATTTTTAAATAATTTTTAAATCAATAAAATCATTTTTAATTAATTTATTTAATATAATAATTAAATAAATCTAATATCATTAATATTAATTATTAATGAGAATTCCCCAAAAATATTGAAAATTATATTTTATAATTCAAAATATTTTCTAACGCTTTATTCTCATTTAAAATGATTTTTATAATATTAAAATCATTTTTCTCTAATTTATTTAATATATTAATTAAATAAATTAAACATCATTAATATTAAATTATTAATCAAAATTCTCTAAAAATATTAAAAGATACATTTTATAACTCAAAATATTTTTAAATAGTTTATTCTTATTTAAAATTATTTTTAATATATTAAAATCATTTTTCTCTAATTTATTTAATACACTAATTAAATAAATTAAATACCTTTAATATTTAAATAATTATAAATATTAAAGAAAAATATTCCAATTGGTCAAAAATTATTTTTCATAATTTAAAATAGTTTTTAAAACCATTTTTAATAATTTTTATAATTTATTTTCTATTTTTAATCATTTTATATAAATTAGGAAAAAATAAATTAAATAAATCGTCGCTATAGGCCTTTAGCGACACATTCTATAGCCTTAAGTGTTCTTGGCTGAAGAACACTGACAAAGTCAATGTTCAAGGGGTCATGTTTGACAATCTTTAAATCTCTGATCAAGCTTGTTCTGGACAATCCAAGATTTTTATATTATAGTGTTAATGTAACACTACAACATCCAACCATCGCTTTGGTCAAATAACATAACAACAAAGAGATCTAAGTCTTCAAAGATGCTGTCAGGTGGGTTCTAGGTTTTCCAGAAACCCAGGTTGTTCTACTAGTCACCTTCATGCTTAATTTTATATAAGTTCTTATCATGTTTCTTGTGATCTAATTGTTCTAAGTTATAGCCCTTATGTCAAGGAACAACACTAAAGCAACAAATCAGTTTATCATCAACAGAATCAACATGAATCACACGATCAAAGTATGTCAGACAATGATGTTCTTATTTTTTTCTACGTTTTCCAGAAAGGTAAAATCAGTTCGGGTGGTCTACTTTGACCACCTTTCACGATCGATCTATTGACTTTTTTTAATGTTGTACAAGCATGGATCTAGAGTCCATCTTACATGCTAAAGCATGGTTACAAACACAACATCAAACAACATAACACCTGTCAGATCCGAGCCTCACAAAATGTTATCAGACGCTGATCATGGCTTTCTGGGTTACCCAGATTTAGCCCGGTCATGCCCGGTCAACAGGTTTTAACCATAAATAACTTCGAATCCAGACATCTAATGGTTATACTACCACTTTCAGATGAAAGACAACATAACAAGATACCAAAAACAACTTTAAAACAACACATATCATATACGAGCAAGGATCTGTGGCCACTGACATTTCTTGTCAGACCATATTTCAAACTCAAGAACAGTTTGTGAAAAACTCAACTTTTACCCATTTTGATGATATAGATCTATGTTATATCAACATAGATCATCATAAAACATCATCTACCAAAGATCTAAACACATAAACATAAAAAATTTTCTAAGCATGTATGATCAAAATAGGTTTTATACCTTCTAGCCAAATCTTTGAACTTAGATCTCCAAATCTGATCTATGTGTTTCTAGGGTTTATTGGGTGACTGATCAACTCAACGAATTCAGAGGTTTGGGATAGAGAGAGAGAGTTGTTGAGAGTTTGAATACAAATGATCAACTTTTGATGACTTTCTCTCTCTAAATGTCTTATATAATGCTTGACATATTGCTAGATCTGATGTGTTGGCTGATATTTGTTAGATTTCTATGTCACAAAGTCAATGTAGTTGCTCACCAACTAAAGTTGCTAGCAATCTCTACAAGTTACATAATAAAGTAAGTAAAAAGGTCATTTTGGACTTTTGTAATATAATTTTAATGGCTTTCTTGTCCTTTGACCAAACCCTTAGGGTTTAACCCAAAGGTTTTACAACTTTAGTTTCTACAATTATTTTCTAATTAGGGTTTAAATTAGAAAATTAAAATTTCTAAATTATAATTAGGGTTTCCTAATTATATTAACGTTTAATAAATACATAAGGCTTGCCAATTAAGATCAGGGTTGCATAATTAGGGTTTAGAAAATCCCAAATTTTAAATTAGGGTTTCCCGACGTACAATTAGGGTTTTTAACTGTACATTTGGTTTTCTACATCTGAGATTAGGGTTTCTAATCCCTTATTGGAGTTTACAAAGTTTAAACCATATCCAGTCAATCATTAGTCATTAAGTTTATACAGTACAAACACCTACTCACAGTTACATATATTATAACTGCAATTTTTTTGAATCCTATCTAGAATTTAGGGTTAGGGTTTCTAAAGCTGTTAAGCATAACTCAACTCTAATTTCTCAATCAATACACAAATTGACTAATTCTAGAGACTCGTATCACAGATACACAATACAATATTAACAGTCAATGTCAATATTAAAAAAAAATTCGTAAATTTTGAATTATTCGAAATCCTGGGTTATTACAGAATGTATGTGGACCAATCTCCACTGGTAGTTCAATCTCTCCAATGGCGTTTCGTCCGGACCCATCAAAAGCTTTGAAAACAGTATAGATGCTTTTGATCCTCTTGGGGTTGATATTCATCTTCTCCAAGGTATCATACGGACAGATATTCAGAGATTAACCTCCATCTATCAAGACTCCTTCCACCATGTATCCGGAGGACAAAACCGTTGTGTGCAACGGCTTTCAATGACTAGTCCCTTCAGCTGGTATGTCGTCATCAGTGAAAGATATAACATTATTGTTAAAAATGTGATCAACCAAATGTTGGAATTTTTCCACATCCACTGATTTCGATAAATGGGATTCTTCCAAGACCCTTAGTAAGATCTTTCGGTGATCTTCGGAAGAGAAAACTAAGTCCAGTATATAAATTTGTTGCGGAGCTTCTCTCAAGCTTAAAACCACCTTGGCTTCGTTATGGCCCATGGTACAGAGGAACTCTTCAATTTTTTCCATGGGAACTTTTCCATTTGACTAGATGGTAGGTTTCATCACCCGATGGGGAAGATAAAGTGGATTCTCCTTCGACACTGCAGCAGTTGTATGTGATGTAGATCCTTCAGCCTGCCCATAAATCCATGGGTCTTTTTTCAAGCTGACAACAGGATACTGTGACCTAGATGGCAAGAGAATTGGCTCTGGTGTAACCACTTTCAAAGGATTATCAATACCCTTGATTTGAATTGATTGTATTGTGGGTGGTCTGGCAGCCAAATCATCCTCAGCAGATATAACTGCTACGTCGTCCCTCCATTTTGTAGGATATGTGTTCCCACTCTCGAGTAACAAAGTGTTATTGTCTGCCATCTGCAAGACACCGCTGTCAATTAAATTCTGAATGAGGTGGCGGAGTGCCCAACATTCTTCTGTGTTGTGACCGCGAGAATGGGAGTGATATTGGCATACTCCATTAAAATTGAACCATCTGGAACGGGGATTGATTGGAGGTAGAAGGGATGTAATTCTTCCTTTATTAATCAACATCTGAAATATCTCCTCCATAGATTGGCCAAGGTATATAAATTCCCTCTTGTTGGAAAAATCCCGACGGGCTTTGGCACTTGTTCTTTTTGTAAATTTATCCTCCAGTGTTTCGCTTTTTGAAGGTGACGATGGAGTATTCATAATAAAAGAAAGGAGACTGACATGCTCATGACGGACTAATTGACGTGTGACTTGATGCTGATGGATCACCAATTCTGCCAATTGGTCTACTTACTTACAAAGAGCTTTAATCTTTCATTCCATCATAAACTGGAACTGCGCATAATCCCATCACTCAGCACCGTCCTTGCTGGTTTGGGAAGATTCAACAACGTAATTGGAACTTTGTCCACCTCTCCAATTAATCATATTAACCTCTTCTTCTTTGTGTTGAGGAAGAGGGTTATCTTGTACATGAGGCTGGTCGAGTTTAGTCACCACAATCTCCCCGTTGTTGATTAAGTCCTGGATCTTGTGTTTCAAGGCCCAGCAATCCTGAGTATCATGTCCTGGTGCCCCGGCATGATAAGCACATTTCCGTATAGCATTGTAACCCTTCCCATTTGGGTTGGCTGGTGGAAGAAGATGTGTAATTTTCTTCTGAGTAGACAGAAGATTGAGAACATTCTCGAGTTAATCCCCTATGGGTGTGAACACTCGATTATGTCATACTTATCCACCCTTTGGCAATGTGGGGTTGGAAGACTGTGCTAGAAAAGGGGAGTAGTTTCTCCATTGGATAGGCATATTCTAACTACCTTTCTGACCTTGTAGTATCAAGGAAACATCCTCCTCTTTCTTTTGATGGACCCTCCAGGGGTTGTTTCCATAAGTTTCGGACTGGATGTGTTTAGCAACAGCTTTCAGAGCTGCTAGGTCTTGAATTTTTCCCAACTTCAATCTCATCTCAGCCATCTCTCTATGTTTAATCATTTCAAAAAATGGCTTGCCAATGCCAGCTAAGACTCGCTCATAGAAAGGAGCTTCTTGTATATCTATGAAGATCATAACCATTTCTGACTCCGTCATAGAAGGAATGACTTGAGCAGAAAGGAGCCCCCACCTTTGAGCATGTTCTCTAAATGACTCATTAGACTGTTTCTTGACCTTGGTAATTTTGTACCGATCAGGAGCCATTTGAGACTGGAAGTTGTACTGAATAAGGAAGGCATGAGCTAATTCTTCTTAGCTATATATTTTAGAATTGTCCAATCTGGTATACCATGATCGGGCTTCTCCAGTTAGACTCTTTTGGAACAGCTGCATTTTGAGCTTCTCATCCTCGACATAAGATCCGAGTTCTCCTATGAATACCTTTAAGTGTGTGTAAAGATCTCCTAACCAATCATACTTTTCAAAGCCAGGAGTCTTGAACTTCTCTGGATAATGAACACCAGGGAATATACAAAGATCAGCATAGGAAACTACTCCCGTGTGTGCCAATCCCTTTTATAGACCGAATGGTCTCTTCCATTTGAAGGACCTTTTTCCTGATATCACCGGTGACTGGATCTTCTTTGAGATGGGTGTTTTCAAAAATTTTGTTGGTTGTATCCAACTAAAGTTCCAGAATTTTTTTATCTGAACCTTGTGCTCCTCTCTGTATAGAGGATTCTGTATGTACGGGTATTCGCGAACCCTAAGTAGGCTGGTGTAGTTCTTTAAGCAGAACAACCAAATCTGTAATTTCTTTGCTTAAACTGTCAAACTCTTCTCGAGAGACAGGAGCATGATTAGACTGGTCAGATGAAGACATGATTGGTTGTAGGCTCGTGGCCTTTTTGGACTTTGAATGGGTAACATGCCCAATTGTTTTCCTATAAAAACTTATGTATTTTAGTCTTAGGGAATGTATAAAATGTTTACATGTTATCATAATGTGTCCATTTTAGGAATATTATCTTGTAAAACGGGTGTCATTTGATAGCATGTCAAGCCTTAATATTCATGTACACATATTCTTCATATTTTCCATGACATAGAGATTGACATGGAATAAAATTACAAGTAATTATCTTTACAAGTAATTGAAAATGGAAAGCATGAAGAGACTTTCATCCACGTTTGGTTTATCAGAGGCTGACCTATCTTAGGTTACTCTCACGGATTTTTGGCATGAAGGTTCCCAGATCATCGCAATTTACTTGACGGGAAGTTAATCCGCTCTTTCAACTAGAGCGAATCTGGGTGGTGCCTTTCCTGAGCCTTGTTGGAATTAGTCTCCCTACGAGTCCAGTAATCAAACACCGACAGGATAGCCTCCTGGTGGAGGAACCACACAACATACATTTACATGCAATGTGTCTCACCGTTATGGGAATGATGACATGTGCGAAGCACTAATCTCACATATACATATATTGCAGTGCCGTAAGTAAATGCATTCATACACATTCATCAAAATGTAAATGCAACACCCACACATAAATATATAAGTTTTGAAAAGCTTGTAGTAGCGGCTTAAGTCCTCTTACTGGAGTCCCCAGTAGAGTCACCACTTGTTGATGTCAGGATTTTTATTGTCCCTCTTCTGTTCTTGTCTTTTGGTGTTCTCATATTAGGTGAGATTTATTTGAAAAAACAAGTTGTGAAAAGGTTCGACATTTATATGTCGACGATTTGACTGTAAGAGTCGCCAGTTGGTTTTTTAAATGGTTGTACCAACATAACCGAGGAAAGGTTTGCACATTGACCCAGTGATATGACACTGCTAAACGAGTCTATGAAATCGAGATTCATTAGGGTCCGAGGACTTACTTATGTGGAGAGAAGGTGTTAGGCACCCCCTCGACATCCATGTTACTACGGTGACCGCCACTTTTCAATTAAACTGTTATATAAATGCGTGTGTATTTGGATCAATATGCAATTTATTTTAATGTAATGTTATGCCTCGTTCGCACCTATATACAAAGGGTTTGAATTTATGTAAAAATTTAATTTTAACAAGATATAGCAGTGATGTATTGTAAAAGAGGTTTTCAAACCCTTTGCTCAATAGTAATTGATTCCATTGATACTTCCATTTTATTAAATGTTCCGCATGATTGCTTTTATTTTCGAGATGTGAAGCATCTTCGAGAAAATATGATATATAGCAGTGTCGAACTCCTTATGGGTGTGAAAGCCATCTAAGAAAATTCAAACACCGTGAATAATTTACAAGCTGCTTACAACTGAAAATGTCCCCATCACGGGAACCGAATTTAGATTTAGTAGACTGAATATGTAATCACATGATTCCTAGGCTCACATGATGCCACAATTTATATGAAAGCAGTAAGCAGTTATATATATAAAAGCTGTAAATATATATATATATAGACATGATCAACCACCACAAAGCACCTCCATGGGGGATCGGAAATGTAAATATATAAAAGAGGTAAATATATATATAGAGACATGATCAACCACCACGAAGCACCTCCATGGGGAATCAGAAATGTAAATAAAGCATTAAATACGATCAACCGCCACGAAGTAAATTCTAGGCGGGACTAAATGTAAATAAAGTAGTAAAAACGATCAATCGCCACGAAGTAAGCTCCAGGCGGGACAGAATGTAAATAAAGTAATAAAAGGCCACGAAGTAAACTCCAGACCTGACAGAAATGTATATATATATATATATATATAAGCGATAAACGCATAGGATATATATCGATTCCGGCTCGGTTTATAATTTCAGCGATTTGTATCTATATATATATATATATATATATATATATATATATATATATATATATATATATATATATATATATAAACTATTGTCGGACGTGAGTCTTGGCTCAATCGAGACATAACTCGATAATGTTAGTATATATATATATATAAGGAAATAAAAGCCACGGACCGAAGTCCGGGCATACACACGCAACACGACTCTCAATATGAAGAATGGTGTGTGCAAAGTAGAAGAGAAAGGCTTAAAAGGTGTAAGAAGGCTTACAGTGGACTGTCAAATAAGACTTTTATAGCTTTAAATGGATGAACACTCGGCTCCCTAATATGTAAGTTTTATACTGACTTATCCGATATCTATTACTTGAATTAGTTGCTTAAACCTATGTTTTGTACTTACTTTGCATGCATTGTGTTTTCATTTCATACATTTTATGTTATTTTATAGGCTATGACACGTCATTGATATGAAGAAGCAAGGAAAAGCAATTCGGACATCTTTTGGACTAAAATACGTAAGCAAATGCAAGAAGGGAATATTGAAGGACCTTTAACACTAAGTTGGATGCATGTTCTTGGGTTGAAACTTGGATTTTATTGTAGATATACTTCTTAGCTTTTTGGAATATCTTGAATCGTCCCAATCGGAGCTCGGATGCGAGAGTTATGGCCTTTTTATGAACAAAGATCAAGACTAAGAGTTGTCATGCTTGCCATTTACATAGCATCAACTTCAAGCCCAATTTCGACCATTATCTACCCTGAATATATCAAATCTCAAAGAATGAAAGTTGTACATCTCGTCGATATCTTCGATTTAATAGGTGTCAGGTTCCCGTAATGCCTAGCGGATCAAAAGTTATGTTTATTTTACCAAAGGATGTCGCAGTAGGAAATAGAGCGGCGCGGGGCGCGCCGGGCCATCAGAATTTCTGCTACAATAGCGCGGGGGGCGCCGGTCGGTGGGGGGGAGAGTTAAATTGGGTGTTATGTTGTCCAATTTGAGCTAGAATATGATTCTTAGTTGCCTAACTTGCTAGGGTGTCCATTAGAACTATAAATACTTTATTTTAACTTGGATTGGGAGGCTAATTTTGGAGGATTCCATTAGATTAGAGTAGAGTAGATTAGGAGCAAAACCCTAGTTCTTATTAGTTTTGGAGATTGAAGCAACTTGGAGACCATTGAAGATCAAAAGCGGGAGCTTGAGGAAGATGGAGATTTGCTGACAACAGATTTTTTCTTTACTCTACTCTTAGTTTTGTCTTTTAATGTGTATTAACGTGTGGATTCTTAGTTTTAATTTAATGAACTAATTCTTTGTTTGAGATTACAATGGATCTTATTGTGTAGTTTATTTTAATATGCTTTGCTATCAATTACTATGTTCTATTGTGAGAATTGTCTATTGTGATTTGGACTTAATTGTTTAATTGATTGGCAATCAATTATCGTGATAATCTATATGAACTCGAGAGATGAAGTATAGGTTTAGATCTGATCATGATAACATGTGTTTGATATTTTTGCATAGATGGAATTCATGATTCGTGTTTAGGATATAGATATGCCTTTACACCATATGTAATCTTATAGAGAACTTGTGCTTTAAATCCATTTTAATTTTAATTCACATAGAGATATAATGGATTAGTTAATTAGGGTGTCTTTCTTAATTCTATCATCTGTGGATTTAAGTGAGTATGTGTATTATGCATTGAGATGTGGTTTTATCTGCTTTAGTGTTCTTGATTAACAATTTAGGATAGAGAATAATTGATGAGAAGTGTGTTAACTTAAATGAAACAATAAGTGAAGTTGTGATTTTAAATCTCTGTAATCTTAATTTAACTAGGGAAATTTAATAGTAGTTTAATTATATATTTTGAAATTCATTCATTTAGATAAGATTGAGTTGGTTACGGGTTAGTACTTGGTGATATTTATTAAACAATTTCTCGTGGGAACGATACTCTACTTATACTTTATTACTTGTTGACCACGTATACTTACGTGTTGTGTGAAACCCCAGATTTTATAAATAAAGAATTAATTTTCTCGAAATAATTTTTTTATATTATGGTGTGAATTTGAGATAATATTATAGTTGTGGGTAGTATTTATAAATTTTGCAAAGTATGCAAGTTGTTATATTATATTCGATTGGTCAGGGAATATTCTTTGTGTCGAAAAATATTCGTACGACGGTACAATTATTGGTGGACCCCACAACGGAATTATTGTCGGATTGAGAAAACGACAAAAATGTTTTATTGAAAATAACGGCGGAAGTTTTACCGTTGATACTGTTGAACTACTGGGTAGTAAAAGTACAGTAATACGCGTTGTTGCATAGTAGCACACGGTATTGATTATTGATATTTATGTGAGAAGTCGCTCAGTTTGATTCAATTATTGTCGATTAATAATATGAATTATTATAGCGATGATGACGTTTTGTTTTATTCATATTATTAACGTAATAAAACAGAAACATCTTTTTATATAAAACAGAATACTTTATTAAAGTTATTCTATAAATAGAATATATTATATTTTATTATGCATAGTGTTTGCATAGTAAAAATCTTTTTATATAAATAGAATATATTATATTTTATTTAAAAGATTTTTCTTTAAATATGGACCGTCAGATTAAAGTAAATCAATCTAGATCGTTCATGGATTAGTTACTATGCATTCCATTTTCCTATAAATAAAAGCTCATTCCTTCATTATTTTCTTACGAATTCACTGAACTCTAGAGAGAGAAACTATAGAGAGATAGAAGAAAAGTATTCTGCTACTTTACTACTTCTATATCCAGTTTCTTTTACGGTAAGGGGTGTTATTCTTTCTTATTCATGAAGAGAACTGTTGTTATTCCATTTCTTATTATTCTGTTGGAATAACCTGTATACGCGGTCTACCCTATACTTGGTGACATTCTTCTATTATTCTGTCTTTATTATTCTGTCATAATATCCTGTCTGTGCTATACATCGGACCTGGTTCCATTTTTATTATTCCGTCTTTATTATTCTATCGGAATATCCTGTCTGTGCTTATACGCCGGACCTGGTTCCATTTTTATTATTCTGTCAGAATATCATGTCTGTGCTATACGCCGGACCTGGTTCCATCATTTACTATTCCGCATTTATTATTCTGTTGGAACATCCTGTCGGTGTGAATTTCACCTGACCTGGTTCCGTTATTATTATTCTGCTGGAATAACCTGTTTGTGCGGTCTCTATCGCATGCATGGTGATATCTTTTGTTATTATATTCGGTATTACTCAGTTGATTAAAATTCTGACTTCTATACTCCATGAAATTAGTGGAATATCCATGATATTTGCGCTTCATTCAGTATCCTTTCATGGAAATATTCTTCTGATCATTCTTGAATTTTACTCTACAAAACAGTATCATGTTGACAATTTGGACGTTAATAATTTCTGGATAAAATAATTCTTGAACTTGTTTTATTGAATTCTTATATCATTGTCATCATCCTCATGTTTATGTTATGTTGAAAGTCATCTGTGGCCTGTAGTGCATAGATGGACTTGGTATGATTATGACCAGGGATTATTCGGTATAATCATGACCGTAATATTACAAATGATGTGGAAAAAGTCCTCATTGGCCCGTAGTGCATTGATGGACAGTTTTTGGTATGATTATGGCTATGGATTCTCTTTGGCCGTAGTGCAAAGATGAATTGTTTTATGGCATGATCAGGACCGTTGATGAAAATACGATTATCTTTGGCCCGTAGTGCATGGATAATTCGTGGTCGTGATACTAAAGAATATCATTGGCCTGTAGTGCAGGGATGATTTAATGATGTGGATTATTTATTGAGCTGAGTCTTAGCGATAAAAGTGATGAAAAACTTTTTAAATCATAAAAGGTAGTAGATTCAATTCTCTACTTGACTCTTTTAATGGATTGCTTGTTCCGCTGCAGTTAAACTTGATGTCTATTGTATTTTATCAGTTTAACATTGTTGGAGGCTAATGATAATTTATTCTGCAATATCTTAGTCATAATATTTCTTACTGGGCTAGTTGAGCTCACCCTTTCTTTCACTGTTCTCTTCAGGAAATGAGAACATAGCAGGGACTAGTCGGGGAACGGAGTGACGGTCCAGAGGATAGCATTAGTAGTCCTCACTATTATGTGATATAGTGTATTAATAATTGTAATGAGGACTCTTTTTGAGTTTGTATAATCTCTAGTAGACAATATTTGTATTCAAACTCACAGTTATGTTTTGTCGTATTGTACACGACAGTCGTATTAGTAAGTTGTATTTGAATTATGTACCATGTATCTGAGGACCCAAGATGGGTGATGTATACCTAATTTTGGGGAAGTCACATGTTGTGCCTAATTAGATTTTACCCAAAAAGTTTTTGGCACCGTTCCGTTCAATCAAATTAGTTTTAATTTAATCATTTTTTTTTTCTTTTTATTTAATTCTCTTCCTATTTTTCTTTCTTTTCAGGTACCATGGCGGAATTTAATTATCAATGTCTGTATACGAGAATGGCTCAGCCAAGGGGAGCGGGTATTGATGGTCTCAATGCATTTTCTGCATTATCAACGCAGCTTGAGACACTTTCAAGGAGGTTGGACGTTGTTGCAGCCCAACGTAATCGAAGGATAGAAGTTAATTACAATTATTGTGATGGTAATCATCCGAGTCATCAATGCAACATTAGTTTTGGGCCGGGACAACACAGTGGTGAATACCTCAATGATTATACATATGCTAATTATCATCAAGTTTGGGGGTATCACCCGAATTCGTCATGGAGCTATACTTATAAAGACCAATACTACGCTCCAAATCCAACATACACACCATAATTTTAATGTAAACTTCCATTGCCACAAGAAGAAAAGTCAAATTTGGAGAAATTACTGTCAAATCTCATAGCAAACCAAGAGGAGAGGATAATGAGTCAAGAAATATCGAGCCACAATTTTCATCACCAGATGGAACAACTCATCACCACTTCAACCCATGGTCTTCAATACATGGATTCCAAAACTAAGACAGATAATTCAAGGTTGGAGGAATTATTATCCAAGTTCGTAGCATCAAATGAGGAGAGGAGGATTAATCAAGAGTGGTCAATTCAGAATCAAGAGATATCAATTCAAAATCTGCATAACCAGATGGATCAAATACTCAAAGCCTTGAACAACATCCTCAAAACAATTGGTGTTATGATGAGGATTCCGAGATTGATGAAGTGCCCGAGCCAAATCTACAACTGGATGAGACACGAGATGTTGAAAAAGAGGAGACAAGTGGGGATAATAAAAATAAGGCCGGTGAAGAACTAACTATGAGTACCAACAAGGATGAGCCGATGTTATTAGTGCCCCAAGTTCCTTCTCCACCAAATATCAAGGGTCCAATTAGATTTGAAAAACCATGCCCGCTTGGTAGTCATGCCGTCGGCAAGGATCTTTATGACATAAGAGCGAGTGCAACAATGAAGCCGTTGTGGGATGAGAAAGAGAAGATAGATGAAGAGCCCATTGTGTTTAACACACTTCTATGCCCAAATATGATCACAAACACAATAGAGATAGCATCTAGTTATTTTCCCTTCTTCATGGAGATTATACCGAGTCAGAGCATGCTAGGTGACTTTGATGCTATGGACATCGCTTGTGGGAACCTCCCAAAGAATTATTTGCTACTGATGGATGAAGGATTCCACAACTTTCGAAGAGGAATTGGATAGCGTTGACCAGACAAAGTCAGGCTGAAAGACTGTACTTCAAGCGCTAACTAGGAGGCAACCCAGGAATTTATATATTTATATGCTTTACTAGTTTATTTAGTAGATAGGAATTAATTTGCTTATTAAGTTCTTATACCAATCCAAGTGTTATTCTAATCCATATTGTCTCTCTTAATTGCGGGTATTGGAGGTTCAATGGATAGGCAAAAGATTATGAAAAGGTTATTCAAGTCAAATTCAAGTGTGGTTCCCAATTTGTTCCATGTGCCTAACCTATTCTCCAAACTTAGCGGACAAGGAGGAGGATTGCTATATTTTCAGGGAAGTCATCTGCTTTACTTTTTTCTATTTCAACCAATGAGGACAATGTCCAGTTTAAGTTTGGGGTCATTTTAATGTCGTATTACATATATTTAGTTATTTACATTGTAGTTCATATAGTTACATTTAGTTTTTGCATTCAGTTTCTTGAAATAAAAAAAATTAAAAATTAAAAAATAAGTAGTTAGTTTAGTATGTTTATATAGCATTTAGTACCTCTTGCATGAGTCCGGCTATTTGATATTTACAATTTTTTTTGGCCAATGATGAGATTGGAATTGGGTAAAAAATCATAGTACTCACTATTAGAGCTTTAATGTGATTTCTTGTTATGAATTGAGTCTTTTTCTGTTTGAAACCGATATAATAAGGATAACACAGTAAAAATAACTTGTTGATTGATTGAGTTTAAATTGATACATAATGGGACTCTAAAGGATAATGCTAATTTGAATGAAAGAATAACAAGAATAAGTAGTGATGACTAAAGTTAGACAAGAACCTAAGTTTGGGGGAATATTTGGGGTATATAAGCTATAAAAAAAGAAAAAAAAAGAAAGTGTTAATAAACACCGTACCGTGCTTGTCTAGTTTTGTGGCCTTTGTTACTTGAGTAAGTAAGCCCGAGAGGATTGTCTTTACACCTAGCGCCCTAAGGTCTTAATGGTCAGGGAGTCGTTGGTCGAAAGCTCGTTAAGGTAACACTAAAAAGCCTAAGGGAATAAGACATTGCATAGCTATGTGTATATAAACCAAAAGAAAAAAATGAATAAAACGGGAAATAAGAGCAAAATGCCCCCGTAGATAAAAAAATGAAGCATAAGTATCCCATATTGACTCTCGATATTGGTAATTATTTGATTTTAGTTGGATCTAGCTTGTTTTTAGATTTCTTGAGTTTACATTGTATGATGCCTTCGAAGAGACTTATTATGTGTTAAATTTGATTTTATATTAGTTAACATTGTTGTGGAGCACACACGCACTATATTAGTAATAACAGTCTAAGATTTGATGATTGATTGGGAAGTTAATGATTTGTTTTGATATGATGTATTATAATGTTTACTTGATTTCTCTAAGGCCAGTTGAATAGACTTGTTGTCATTACTACGGGATTTGTAGGCATGTAGAATTGTTGCATTGCATAACATTATTGTTTTGTGTTTTTGCTTGAGGACAAGCAACTGTTTAAGTTTGGGGGTATTTGATAAGTAGGTTTTATACCTACTTATTCGATATCTATTACTTGAATTAGTTGCTTAAACCTATATTTTGTAGTTACTTTGCATGCATTGTGTGTTCATTTCATTCATTTTATGTTATTTTGTAGGCTATGACACGACATTGGCATGAAGAAGCAAGGAAAAACAATTTGGACATCTTTTGGACTAAAATACGCAAGCAAATACAAGAAGGGAATATTGAAGGACCTTTAACACCAAGTTGGATGCATGTTCTTAGCTTGAAACTTGGATTTTATTGTATATATACTTCTTAGATTTCTGGAATATCTTGAATCATCCCAATCGGAGCTCGGATGCGAGAGTTATGGCCTTTTAATCAACAAAGATAAAAATTAAGAGTTGTCATGCTTGCCATTTACATAGCATCTATTGCAATCCCACTTTCAACCTTTATCCGACTCGAATCTATCAAATCTCAAAGAATGAAAGTTGTAGATCTCGTCGATATCTTCGATTTGATATGTTGCAGGACCCGTAATTCCTAGCGGATCAAAGGTTATGCCTGTTTTACCAAAGGACGTTGCAGTAGGAAACAGAGCATCGCGGGGCACGCCAAAAACAGTGTGGGGCATGCCAGAAAAGGCGCGGGGCGCGTCGGGCAATCAGAATTTTTGCTACAGTAGCGCGGGGCACGCCGGTCGGCCAGGGGAGAGTTAAACTGGGTGTTATGTTGTCCAATTTGAGCTAGAATAGGATTCTTAGTTGCCTAAGCATGCGCTAAAGACATTGGCTCGAGCTGTTGAAGATTACGATCGTACCATTCAATATTATTATGGAAGAGCAAACATGGTAGCTGACGCGTTGAGTAGAAGATCGTATGCGATTACAAGTGTGAATATACGAACCCGCATAAAGATAATGAATATACGAGTAGAATCGACTTTAATCGATAAAGTTAAAGCCGCTCAAGCTACACACCCGGAGCTGATGACTGAAGAAGGTTGAAGGGGGCGTTATTCTAGAAGCAAGAATCAACGAAGAGAGGAAATCTCAACCCTCGATTTAATTGGCCCATTTGAAATCCTCGATCGAGTAGCAACTGTGACCTATAGACTCGTTTTACCACCAAGTATGTCGCGTGTTCATAACATTTTTAACGTATCGATGTTACGTAAATATGTGGACGACCCGAACCACGTTATTAAATTAGAAATAGACGAGATAGCAGAAGATTTAACGTATTCAACACTCAAAGGCTATATCTCAAGAGTTAGAATCTGAAATGAAGTCAAGGTATCCTCATCTCTTCGGTATACCAGGTACGTACGTAAATTTCGAGGGAGAAATTTCATAAGGGGGAGATTGTAAAATCCCAAATTTTACGAATAAAGATTTAATTTTCTCAAAATATTTTTTTTAAATTATGGTGTGAATTTGAGATAATATTATAGTTGTGGGTAGTATTTATAAATTTTGAAAAGTATGCAAGTTGTTATATAATATTCGATTGGTCGGGGAATATTCGTTTTAACAAAGAATATTCGTACGACGGCACAATCATTGGTGGACCCTGCAACAAAATTATTGTCGGATTGAGAAAAAGACAAAAATATTTTTATGAAAATAACGGCGGAAGTTTTACCGTAAATACTGTTGAACTACTCGGTAGTAAAAGTACAGTAATACACGTTGTTGCATAGTAGCACACGGTATTGATTATTGATGCTTACGTGAGAAATCACTCAGTTATACTCAATTATTGATACAGTAATTGCTGCATCATATCTCTCATATTATTGATTCGATTATTGTCAGTATCATCTGCATTATATGTTATATTATTAAATCAATAATTGAGACGACAAAGTTATTCATATTATTAAATTGCAATATTTACAATGTCTAGAAGTTCTGTCAAGGAGAGGTATGGTCACCTAATTGCGCGCCAATAGGGAGAAATCCTTATTGGAAAGCCCTCCCTTTCCTGGGAACGACCTGGTTGTTAAATATTGTGAGTTATGATATTAATGATGAATAAATTCGTGTTGATTAAAGATGAATTTGATAGTTCCATTGTGAGGGATTATTTGTGTTAGTAGAAATAGATATCTATTCCGATGATAATTCATGTATTGAGGTTATATTGTTCAATCGGGTATTCAGGACACTTTTCGTGTCGGAGTTACTATTCATGAGTTACTATTGATGAGTTACTATTCACCCGAACAATATATTTCTTTTCGGTCCAAATTATTTTTGGGTACAATATTATTCCATGAGGAGATGTGCTAATTTTTCAGACCGTTGGTTGAAGTTTTAATAGTGAATCAATATGGATCGCTGGTTTAAAGTTTTAATAGTGAATCAGTATGGATCGCTGGTTTAAAGTTTTAATAGTAAATCAATATGGATCGCCGGTTTAAAGTTTTAATAGTGAATCAGTATGGACCGTTGCTTTAAATTTTAATAGTGAATCCGTATGGATCGTCCGTTTAAAAGTAAATCAATCTGGACCGTCCATGAATTAGTTACTATTCAATCCATTCTCCTATAAATAGAAGCTCATTTCTTCATTATTTCTTACGAATTCACTAAAACACTAGAGAGAGAAATTATAGAGAGAAAGAAGAAGAGTATTCTACTACTTCACTACTTCTATATCTAGTTTCTTTTACGATAAGGGGTATTATTTCTTTTGTATTCATGAAGAGAACTCCTGTTATTCCATTATTTATTATTCTGTAGGAATAACCTGTATACACGGACTCCCCTATACTTGGTGAAATCCTTCTGTTATTCCATTCTTTATTATTCTGTTGGAATAACCTGTATACGCGGACTCCCCTATACTTGGTGAAATCCTTCTATTATTCTATTATTTATTATTCTGTTGGGATAACTTGTATACGCGGTCTCCCCTATACGTGGTGAAATTCTTCTTTTATTCCATTCCTTATTATTATATTGGAATAACTTGTTTATGTGAAGTACCGCATACATGGTGAAATTCTTCTATTATTTTGTTCTTTATTATTATGTCGGAATATCCCGTCGGTGCGTATTACGCATGACCTGGTTTCATTATTTATTATTCTATTGGAATAATCTGTCTGCGCGGTTTATCGCATGCATGGTGATTTCTGTTGTTATTCCATTCTTTATTATTCTGTTGGAATATCCTGTCGGTGTGAATTTCGCCTGACCTGGTTCCATTATTTATTATTCCGTTCTTTATTATTCTGTCAGAATATCTTGTCTGTGCATTTACGCCGGACCTAGTTCTATTATTTATTATTCTGTTAGAATATCTTGTTTGTGCATTTTACGTCGGACCTGGTTTCGTATTTATTATTCTATTGGAATAACCTGCCTGTGCGGTCTATCACATGCCTAGTGATTTCTTTTGTTATTCCATTCTTTATTATACTCAGTTGGTTAAAGTTTTGACTTCTATACTCCATGAAATTAGTGGAATATCCTTGATATTTGCGCTTCATCCAGTATCTTTTCATGAAAATATTCTTCTGAGCATTCTTGAATTTTACTCTACAAAGAAGTATCATATTGACAATTTGAACGTTATTAGTTCCTGGATAAATTAATTCTTGAACTTGTTTTATTGAATTCTTATATCATTGTCATCATCCTTATGTTATATTTTGTTGAAAGTCATCTGTGGCCTGTAGGGCATATATGGACTTGGTATGATTATGACCAGGGATTATTTGGTATAATCATGACCGTAATGTTACAAATGATGTGGTAAAAGTCCTCATTGGCCCGTAGTGCATTGATGGACAGTTATTGGTATGATCATGACTATTGATGAATACACGAATATCTTTGGCCCGTAGTGCATAGATAATTTATGGTCGTGACCCTAATGAATATCTGTTGCCTAATTTCTTAATAGCACTTTAACACGCAAGTATACCCGTTCAATTGTAATATTCAGCAAGCAAGGATATCGTTCTCACGAAGAAATAGACTAATATTTATCAAATACTAATTCCAATGCAATTAATCCTATTTTAAACTACGAAATATTATTTGTGATTTAAAAAAATAAACTTAACAAAACTAATAACTAAAATCAGAATTTCACAAGAATAACTGCTGATTTAACATGTTAAGATTACAACTTCCCTTGGTATTTCATTTAAACCAATTACTTCCCATTTAAATCAATTAATTAATATGAATCATTATCCAAGAATGCTTTATAAAATTCACGCACTTCTTCCAAAGACACATGAACAAATCCTCCTAAATTCAATCTTTAAGACGCGGAATTACAAGGAACACCCCAGTTAATCAACTCACTATATTTCTATGCGAATCAAATTAATGAAAGTTTTACGCACAAATTCTTTCAATGGATACAAAAGACACATAGGTATATTCCTATCCTACATGCTAATCATATTAACCCTATTCAGATTATATGAACAAATGTTATCATATCCAGATCTCAACCTATACTCCATCTTCCAATTTTATATAGATTATCACAGTAATTGTTGGCCAAACAATTAATCAATAAACATAAGATATGATAAAAAATTCAATAAAAACCAACTTTCATTCAATGGGAAGGATCAATTTAAACTACATACCAAGTTTTATTGCAATCTTAATGAAAATTTAGTTCATACTAATAATAAAGAAAAACATCATCCAAATTAATAATCCAAACATCCCAGATAATAACAAAAGATAAAACTAGAGAAGAGAAGAAGAAACTCTGAATTTGATCCAATACTCTCTCTTTGATCTTCAGCCCTTGCAATTCTCCTTCGTGTTTTCCTTCGTTGTTCTCTCTGCGAATCCCTTGAAAATTGAGTGATACATCTTTTCTAAAGTCTTCTCCTATTTGTATTAGTCTCCCACCTCATTCAGATTCCTTTTTGGCTTTAAAAACCCACTTGGCAGTAGAAAATCTCTTCTTTTTCTGTACATGAGCGCCTAGGCACTCATCACAAGCCATTTCCAAGCGCATAGGCGCTTGCCCAGGACAGCGTAATTACAAAAATACCACTCAGCTCTAATTTTCATATTTTTGACATTTTTCTTCTCCAAAATGACCAATTTGTCCCTCCAGCTCCAACCTACAAGAAATAAACACAAAACATATAAAAAGATACTAAAAAATAATTAAAAATAACAATAATTAAGTTTAATAATATCGGATTCATAGGTATAAAACCTACTCATCAATATCATTGGCCGTAGTACAGGGATGATGTGGATTATTTATTAAACTGAGTCTCAGAGACAAAAGAGATGAAAAAATGTTTTAAATCATAAAAGATAGTAGATTTTATTCTCTACTTGACTCTTTTAATGGATAGCTTATTCCGTTGCAGTTAAACTTGATGTCTATTGTATTTTATCAGTTTAACATTGTTGAAGGCTAATGATAATTTATCCTGCATTATCTTAGTCATAATATTTCTTACTGGGCTAGTTGAGCTCACCCTTTCTTTCACTGTTCTCTTCAGGAAATGAGAACGTAGCAGGGACTAGTCGGGGAACGGAGTGATGGTCCAGAGGATAGCATTAGTAGTCCTCACTATTCTATGAAATAGTGTGTTAATAAATGTATTTATGACTTATTTTGAGTGTGGATATTGTCTAGATGACAATATTTGTATTAAAACTCACTGCATATATTGTCGTATTTTACACGACTGTTGTATAATTAGTTTGTATTTGTATTCAGTACCATGTATTTGGCAACCCAAGATGGGTGATGTATACCTATTTTAGGGGCGTCACAGTTGGTATCAAAGCTTAGGGATATGATCCCTGGCTGATATGTTTGATAAGAACTAAGAGGGGAGAGACGGGGAATTCTTTCGCTAGTATGACCTACCTATGTTTATTTGGTATTTAATTGGTCGGTCAGAGTATAGGGATAATATGTGATATGTTAATTAACCCTTGTTTTGTGACAGTGTTTGAGAATGGCATCTAAAAATGCTGAGATAAGCAATGAAGCACATGAGAGAGTTGATTCAGCTCAAATAAAAGGTAACGACCAATAACACGATAATAATCATACCAGTGGCAACGGCCATCGGAACAATGATAACCATCGTAGGGGAAATTATCATGCCAAAAATGGTAACCACTTCGGTGGTAATCATGGCCAAAATAATAAGAATGGATATTTCAAGAAGAGGAGATTCAACAATGATGGAATGACATCAGCACCAGCACCTGTTGTTAAGGAAGGAGAACGACCACCTATCATATGCTTCAAATGCGGAGGGGAGGGACACCTCAGTCCAAACTGCGCGATGCCGTCCAAAGCATGTTATAATTGTGGAAAAGAAGGTCAACTTGCCCGATTTTGTCGTTCGCCGAAGACAAGTTCAGCTAGGATGGAGGCACCAAAGGCCGTCCCAGAAAAGTCAAAATCGGTAGTGCAAGGAAGAGCGTTTTTCGTGTCTTCTCAAAAAGCGAGTAACCCGAACAAAGTTATCACAGGTTAGTTAATTATAACTTTTTGCAAAGTCTATATCTTATTAGATACCGATTCTACCCATTCTTTTATCTCTCTTGCTTGCGCTCAACGTTTAAAATTGACTCCGGAGAAGTTAGACTTTGACTTATTAGTTAAAACTTCGTTAGTAGAAACCGTCATTACCTCCACTGCTTATAAATCTTGTTGATTAAATTGACACTTTCAAGTTACCTGTCGATCATATCTCTTTGAAAATACTTTCCTTTGATGTGATTTTAGGAATTGATTGGTTAACTACTCATCATGCTTTTCATAAGGTTGTTACCTTTCATATTCCTAACCAACCTGTTATGCGAATTCAAGCAACCAAACCACTAAAGTCAATCACTGTTATATCAAGCCAAAAGTAAAGAGCCCCGATCTTTTTGTTGTTGACTTCCTTGTGTGGAATGCACCAAAGCCAGACTTTCTGTAGGCGACATCGTGAATGACGATGGCAAGTTGATAGGAATCAATGTAAGACCCCAACTTATTATGAATAAAATTAAATTTTCTCTATTTATTATCTTGAAATAATTAGGAGTTAATTTGATATAATACTTTGGTTATGGGTGAAATGTGTAAATTTTATAAAATAAGCAAGTGGTTATAAAATATTCATTTTTGTCGGAAAATATTCGTTTGGTCGTGGAATATTCTTGTGGTCGGGGAATATTCGTACGACGGCGCAACCATTCGTGGGCCTCATAACAGAATAACTGTCGGATGAAGAAAACGACAAGTTTAAGTTTTTATAAATAATGGCGTAGTTGTTACTGTGAATACTGTTGGATTACCCGGTGGTTAAAATACAGTAGTACGTGTGGTTGCGCAGTAGCACACGGTATTGCATAGTATTTTTGAATTATTGATTCTTACGTAAGAAGGCACTACTCAATAATTGTTACAGTAATTATTTTTCAATATTCTATTTTATTGATTCAATAATTGCTGCGTTAATATTTTATATTATTGTTGTTTTAATAATTATCACTGCACAGTATTCCCCATTATCAGATCAATAATTCATATTATTTGAATAATATTATTAGATAACATTATTGGCGATGTCTAGAAAGTTCTGTCTAAAGAGAGGTTTGGTCTCCTAATTGCGTGCCAGTAAGAAGAAATCCTTATCGGAAAGCCTCATATTTCCTGGGAACGGCCTGGTTGTCATAATTGTGATTCTGTAATATTATTTGTGAATAATTAATTATTGATTTATATGAAAAGGAAATATTTATTTTTGATGGTTATATTTATTTTATGCGGATATAATTGAAGGAATTAATGTTGAGGTGTTTTTTTCGGAATGGAAGTATTAAAAATTAAATCACTATTCTTGAGATATATTGTGTAAGTTATAATTTTTAATCTGACCGTTGGATCGTTGTTATTTTTGGACATGTTATACATATATAAGTTGAGTATATATCCACAAATTTTGAACCGTTAAAAATGAACGAATGATTTGTTATGAATTTTAAGAGGTGACTGATTCGGAAATTAGGGTTATAATTGATTTTGGTGGAAAATTCTAGAATTGAGTGGGCCCCACTTGTGGTTGGTGAAGAAATGTGCTGAATTTTATTTCAAATGTGGTGGGTGGCAATAGTAGCAGGTAAAGCCATCAGGTAGCAGGTCAAGTCTGCTTTGGCGGGCTAACATTTTCCTATAAATAGAGGGCTAAGTTAGAATTGAAAATCACACAAAAAACATAAGCTTTCTCTCTTTCTCTCTCTATATTATCGAGCGTATTTTGTGAGTATTTAGATAATTTGAGAGTTGTTGTTTAGTACAAGTTTCATTCACCATCACTTCCAACCTTTCATTCCGAAGTACTGTTTCTTTGGGGTAAGGAATGTTCTTTTCTTCTTAAATGATATTATTTTCTTCAATATCATTATGCCGAAATGTTGGTTTGAACTTTTTAATCAAATTTGGAACTTTTGTGTCGGGGTTGCTATTCACGTATACAGCACTATTCACGTATACAGCACTATTCACAAATACAGCACTATTCACCAAAAATGAAATTTTCTCTTTTTCATCCCAGATGTCTTTTATGGTTACTATCCATGATTGTATCCATGTTTTGATCTTTATTCTACTTCACACTTGGTTATTATGGAGATTTATTGAATTTGATAAATCGAAATATGAATCCCTAATATTTTTCCTTCTGTCTCACTGGATTCGTTCTCTTAAATGATTTTCATCATCCTCAGTCCTTAATGGTGATACTTGATGAATATCTTTGGCCTGTAGTGAAAAGATGAATGATTACCTGATGAATATCTTTGGCCCGTAGTGCAAAGATGAACAGGTGTTGAGATGAACATGACCAACTGGTGATACAACTGAATATCTTTGGCCCGTAGTGCAAAGATGAATATTTGATGCAAGATGTATATTGATTGATGTTACAGGAAAAAAATATTGATGATGGACTTTTAAATTCATAGATGGTAGTAGATTGCATTCTCTACTTAACTCTTCTAATGAATTGTTGTTTTCGGTGCAGTTATTGATCTAAAACTTGTTGTCTATTATATTCTATCAGATTTTTCCCTGTTGAAGACTAAGGATAATTTGTTGTATATTATCTTAGTCATAATATTCTTTACTGGGCTAGTTGAGCTCACCTTTTTCCTTTTTGTTCCATTTTTCTTCTCAGGAAGCGAGAACATAACGGGAAGTAGTCGGGGTGTGTAATGATGGTTCTAGACAGTTGTTTAACAGTCCTAACTATTTTATAAAATAATGTGTCAATAATTGTAATGAGGACTTTATCTGGGTGTGGATATTGTCTAGAAGATAATATTTGTAGTTAAACTCACAGTATGTGTTGTCGTATTTTGCACGACAATTGTAATAATAAAGTTGTAGTTATTTTCTATACAATGTATTTGGCAACTCAGAATGTGTGTTTTATACCTATTTTGGGGGCGTCACAGTTGGTATCAGAGCTTAGGGATATGGTGTCTAGCGGAGATCGGGGAATAGAACTAGGAGGGGAGAGATGAGTAAATCCTTCGCTAGTGTGTCCTACCTAAGCTTACTTGTTGGTCAGTTATAATATAGGGATATTATGTGATATGTTAATTTATTTAATTAACCCCTGTTTTATGGCAGTTTTAAGAATGGCAGCTGAGAACGTTAAAAATGGAGTCTATGAGACTGTGGAACAACCTTTGATTACCATCCAAGGGAACGTGCAACTGGAAGGCAATATTCCTCCTATAAACAACACTACCGAGCAAACGATGAATGATGCGATGTTTAGAAGCTTTTTGTAGTTCATGCAAAATCAAACGAGGGAGACTCGTGTACAAAATACGGGTGGAAATGATAGCAACGCGCGGTCTGTCACAGCCAAGCAGTTCAAGGAGTTGGGAACACCAGATTTCTGGGGAAAGCCCGATCCGATTAAGGTGGAAACGTGGGTTAAGCAAATGACCAAGATATTCGATGTCTTGGGCTGTACAAAGGAACAAAAGGTTCCATTCGCAACCTTTATGTTCCGAGGTGAGGCAGATTACTGGTGGGAATCTGTGAAGCGTACCCAGCCAGCCGCACTCGACATGTCTTAGGAAAAATTTTAGAAACTGTTCAATGAAAAGTACTTTCCTGAAAGTATTTGTCATATGAAGGAGGTAGAGTTTATTAAACTGGAACAGAAAAACATGACGGTGTCCCAGTACGAGGCGAAGTTCGTGGAGTTATCCAGTTTTGCACCTCATTTGGTAGAAAATGAGGAATGTATGACGCGGATGTTTCTGAGAGGTCTAAAACCCAAGATTCGACAATACCTTATCTCTCATAAATTTTCTTTATATTCAGATGTTGTAAACAGGGCTCAATTATTAGAGCGTGATAATGAGTATGTTCAACCGAGGGACCACAACCAGGGTCATACCGGTGACAGCAGTCATCAAAACGATGATAACCGGTGAGGAGGGAAGAATACGGACAAAAGCGGTAACCACTCGAGTGGTCATCGTGGCCATGACAATAGGAGATGTGAGTCAAGTGAAAATTTCAAAAGGAGGAGATTCAATAATTACGGAAAGACATCAGCACCAGCACCAACAACAAATCCTAGGGGAGGAGAACGACCGCCAGTTAGATGCTACAGATGCGGAGAGGAGGGACACATAAGTCCAAACTGTTCACAACCTTCCAAGGTGTGTTTCAATTGTGGAAAAGACGGTCACATAGCCCGATTCTGTCCTATAGCAAAGTCAAGTCCAACTAGGATGGCGGCACCGAAGGCGACTACAGACAAAACAAAGGCGGAGGTTCAAGGAAGGGCATTTGTCGCGACTGGCCAAAACGCGAAAAACCCGAATGAGGTGATCACGGGTAAGCTAATCTTGAACTCTTGCGAAGTTATACCTTACTAGATACCGGTTCTACCCATTCTTTTATCTCTCCTACTTGTGCTCAACGTTTAAACTTGACTCCGGAGAAATTGGAATTTAGCTTATCTGTTGAAACTCCATTGGGTGAAACCTTCGTTACATCTACAGTTTATAAATCTTGCTTAATCCAAGTTGGCACAATCAAATTACATGTTGATCTTATTTCTTTAAAGATACTTGCATTTGATGTGATTTTAGGGATTGATTGGTTAACCACTCATTATGCCAAAATTGATTGTTTTTGTAAGGTTGTTAGTTTTCATATTCCTAACCAACCTGTTATATGAATACAAGCAACTAAACCACTAAAATCAGTCAATATCATATCAAGCCATAAAGTTATTCATTTATTAAAAAACGGATGTCAAGCTTTCTTAGCCCATATTATGGAATTGAACAAAAACACGTCAGATTTGAATAATATTCCTGTTGTTAATGAATTTCCTGACGTATTTCCTGAAGAACTTCCTGATCTACCCCTGGAAAATGAAGTTGAATTCTTTATTGATCTTGAACAGGGTACAAAGCCCATTTCTAAAACCCCATATCGAATGGCTCCTATTGAACTTCAGGAATTAAAAGTCTAACTACAAGAATTGTTACACATCGGTTTTATTCGTCCTAGTACATCTCCTTGGGGTGCTCCTGTTTTATTTGTAAAGAAGAAAGACGGGAGTATGCCACTTTGTATTGACTACCGAGAATGTCACCATCAAGAATAGGTATCCACTACCTCGCATTGATGACCTGTTTGACCAGTTGCAAGGAGCACAATACTTTTCAAAGATTGATCTTCGTTCTGGATATCATCAGCTGAAGATTAAAATTGATGATATTCCAAAAACTGCCTTTAGAACTTGGTACGGGCATTATGAATTCTTAGTCATGTCTTTTGGATTGACTAATGCTCCTGCTGCTTTCATGGATATGATGAACCGTGTATTCAAGGAATATTTGGATCAGTTCGTTATTGTGTTTATTGATGACATCCTCATCTATTCCAAAAGCCGTGAAGATCATGAGCACCATTTGAAGCTGGTACTTCAAAGACTTCGTGACAACAAGCTATATGCCAAGCTGAAGAAATATGGGTTCTGGCTTAAGGAAGTAGCATTCCTTGGGCACGTGGTGTCAAAACATGGAGTATCTGTTAACCCGGCAAAGATTGAAGCAATCCAAAGTTAGGAGCAGCCGAAGTCGGTAACCGAAGTGCGTAGCTTTCTGGGCTTAGCTGGTTATTATCGGAGATTCGTGGAAGGATTTTCTCGAATCGCTACTCCGTTAACTCAGCTGACTCAGAAAGATGCAAAATTCGTATGGAGCGAGGAATGCGAGAAGAGTTTCCAAGAGCTTAAGAGGAGACTCATTTCGGCACCTGTTCTGACAATAACATATGGTTCGGATGGATTTGTTATCTACAGCGACGCTTCATGCAAAGGGTTAGGATGTGTTCTCATGCAACATGGGAAAGTCATAGGCTATACCTCGCGACAACTCAAAGAATATGAGAGGAATCATCCTACTCATGATCTGGAGTTGGCAGCAATCGTTTTTGCGTTGAAAATCTGGAGACATTACCTGTATGGAGAGAAAGTGGAGACTTATACGGATCATAAAAGCCTCAAATATTTCTTCATCCAAAAGGAACTCAATATGCGACAGCGACGTTGGCTCGAGCTATTAAAGGATTACAACCATAGCATTCAATATCATCCTGGAAAAGCAAACGTTGTAGCTAACGCATTGAGTAGAAGATCATATGCGGGTACGAGTGCAATGTTGTTAACACAAAGGCCCATTTTGTATGACTTGCAAAGGATGGAGATAGAGTTAAAGGCTCTAAGTACCCACGTGATGATATCAAACATACAAGTAGAACTGACTTTAATCGATAAAGATAAAGCTGCTCAAGCTACGGACCTGGGGCTGATGCGTATGAAGAAGAAAGTACAAGAAGGTGCTATTCCAGAAGTAGGAATCGATGAAGAAGGAATACTTCAAGTCAACTCCAGACTTTGCGTTGCTAACGATTCTGACTTGAAGCATAGAATCATGATGGAGGCACACAACACACCATTTGCAATCCATCTTGGGAGTACCAAAATGTATCATGATCTTTGACATACATTTTGGTGCAACAATATGAAGAGAGAGATCGCGGAGTTTATCTCGAGGTGTTTAACCTGTCAACGTGTAAAGGCGGAGCATCAAATGCCAAAGGGTCCATTGCAACCACTTGAGATTCCAAAATAGAAAAGGGAACACATTACTATGGATTTCGTTACGGGTCTTCCCAAGGTTTCTCAAGGTGTAGATGCGATTTGGGTTATTGTTGATAGATTAACAAAGTCTGCTCATTTCTTGCCTATACGTGAGACTTATTCCCTTGAACGTCTTGCTCATATATATGTGAATGAGATTGTGAGATTGCATGGCAAGCCAATATCCAAAGTTTCAAATCGTGACCCAAGATTCACTTCACGATTTTGGGTTAGCTTGCAGAAAGCTATGAGCACGGATTTACAATTCAGTTCAGCATACCATCCTCAAACAGACGGACAATCAGAGAGGACTATTCAAACTCTTGAAGATCTATTAAGACTCTGTGTCCTTGATTTCAAAGGAAGTTGGGATAAGTACTTACCATTGGTGGAATTCTCTTATAACAACAGTTATCAAGCAAGTATAGGCATGGCTCCATTCGAGGCGTTGTATGGACGAAAGTGTCATTCTCCAGTATGCTGGGACGAGGTAGGAAAAGTAACATTGTTGGGACCAGAGTTGGTACGTATGACTACGGAAAAGATCCAAATGATTAGACAACGTATACAAACGGCACAGGATCGACAAAAGAGTTATGCGGATCTTCATCGAAAGGACGTGGAATTTGGTATTGGGGATCATGTACTGTTACGTATTGCTCCATGAAAGGGAGTTACAAGATTCAGGAAGAGAGGAAAGCTCAATCCACGATTTACTAGTCCATTTTAGATTCTTGACCGAGTAGGAAATGTGGCCTATAGACTCGCGTTACCTCTTAGCATGTCTCGTGTTTATAATATTTTTCACATATCTATGCTTCGTAAATATATGAAAGACTCAAACCACATTATTGAGTTAGAACTAGACGAGATAGTCGAAGATTTAACTTACGAGGAGGTACCTGTTAAGATCTCGGATAGGAAAGAGCATGTCCTGCGCACCAAGGTTATACCACAAGTTAAGGTCTTGTGGAGGAACCATGCTATTGAAGAAATGACTTGGGAGTTGGAATCAGAAATGAAAACGAGGTACCCTCACCATTTCAAAACACCAGGTACATACGTCAATTTCGAGGATGAAATTTCATAAGGAGAGGAAGTTGTAAGACCCCAACTTATTATGAATAAAATTAAATTTTCTCTATTTATTATCTTGAAATAATTTGGAGTTAATTTGATATAATACTTTGTTTATGGGTGAAATGTGCAAATTTTACAAAATAAGCAAGTGGTTATAAAATATTCATTTTTGTCGGGGAATATTCGTTTGGTCGTGGAATATTCTTGTGGTCGGGGAATATTCATATGATGGCGCAGCCATTCGTGGGCCTCATAACAGAATAATTGTCGGATGAAGAAAATGACAAGTTTGAGATTTTATAAATAACGACGTAGTTGTTACTGTGAATATTGTTGGATTACTCGGTGGTTAAAATACAGTAATATGCGTGGTTGCGCAGTAGCACACGGTATTGCATAGTATTTTTGAATTATTGATTCTTGCGTAAGAAGGTACTACTCAATAATTATTACAGTAATTACTTTTTAATATTCTATTTTATTGATTCAATAATTGTTGCGTTGATATTTTATATTATTGTTGTTTTAATAATTGTCACTACACAGTATTCCCCATTATCAGATCAATAATTCATATTATTTGAACAATATTATTAAATAGCATTATTGGCAATGTCTAGAAAGTTCTGTCTAAGGAGAGGTTTGGTCTCCTAATTGCGTGCCAGTAAGGAGAAATCCTTATCGGAAAGCCCCCTCTTTCCTGGGAACGGCCTAGTTCTCATAATTGTGATTCTGTAATATTATTTGTGAATAATTAATTATTCATTTATATGATAAGGAAATATTTATTTTTGATGGTTATATTTGTTTTATGTGAATATAATTGAAGGAATTAATGTTGAGGTATTTTTGTCGGAATGGAAGTATTAAAAATTAAATCACTATTCTTAAGATATATTGTGTGAGTTATAATTTTTAATCTGACCGTTGGATCGTTGTGATTTTTGGACATGTTATACATATATAAGTTGAGTATATGTCCACAAATTTTGAACCGTTAAAAATGAACGAATGATTTGTTATGAATTTTTAGAGGTGATAGATTCGGAAATTAGGGTTATAATTGATTTTGGTGGAAAATTCTAGAATTGAGTGGGCCCCACTTGTGGTTGGTGAAGAAATGTGCTGAATTTTATTTCAAATGTGGTGGGTGGCAATAGTAGCAGGTAAAGCCATCAGGTAGCAGGTCAAGTGTTCTTCGGCGGGCTAACATTTTCCTATAAATAGAGGGCTAAGTTAGAATTGAAAATCACACCAGAAACATAAGATTTCTCTCTTTCTCTCTCTATATTATCGAGCGTATTTTGTGAGTATTTAGATACTTTGAGAGTTGTTGTTCAATACAAGTTTCATTCAGCATCACTTCCGACCATTCATTCTGAAGTACTGTTTCTTTGAGGTAAGGGATGTTATTTTCTTCTTAAATGATATTATTTTCTTCAATATCATTATGCCGAAATGTTAGTTTGAACTTTTTAATCAAATTTGGAACTTTTATTTCGGGGTTACTATTCACGTATACGGCACTATTCACGTATACAGCACTATTCACAAATACTGCACTATTCACCAAAAAATGAAATTTTCTCTTTTTCGTCCCAGATGTCTTTTATGGTTACTATCCATGATTGTATCCATGTTTTGATCTTTATTGTCTTCACACTTGGTTATTATGGAGATTTATTGAATTTGGATAAACCGAAATACGAATCCCGAATATTTTTCCTTCTGTCTCACTGGATTCGTTCTCTTAAATGATTTTCATCATCCTCAGTCCTTAATGGTGATACTTGATGAATATCTTTGGCCTGTAGTGAAAAAATGAATGATTACCTGATGAATATCTTTGGCCCGTAGTGCAAAGATAAACAGGTGTTGAGATGAACATGACCAACTGGTGATACAACTGAATATCTTTGGCCCGTAGTGCAAAGATGAATATTTGATGCAAGATGTATATTGATTGATGTTACAGGAAAAAAATATTGATGATGGACTTTTAAATTCATAGATGATAGTAGATTGCATTATCTACTTAACTCTTCTAATGAATTATTATTTTCGCTGCAGTTATTGATCTAAAACTTGTTGTCTATTATATTCTATCAGATTTTTCCCTGTTGAAAACTAAGGATAATTTGTTGTATATTATCTTAGTCATAATATTCTTTACTGGGCTAGTTGAGCTCACCTTTTTCCTTTTTGTTCCATTTTTCTTCTCAGGAAGCGAGAACATAGCGAGAAGTAGTCAGGGTGTGGAATGATGGTTCTAGATAGTTGTTTAATAGTCCTCACTATTTTGTAACATAGTGTGTCAATAATTATAATAGGGACTTTATCTGGGTGTGGATATTGTCTAGAAGACAATATTTGTATTTAAACTCACAGTATGTGTTGTCGTATTTTGCACGACAATTGTAATAATAAAGTTGTAATTATTTTCTGTACCATGTATTTGGTGACTCAGAATGGGCGTTGTATACCTATTTTGGGGGCATCACAATCAATGTGACGTGCTATCCAAGTCTTGGATGAGGGTCACAGTTTTGAATGATATTTTTTATTGTTAATAAATTTTCTGACGTATTCTTGAAGACTTCTTAGCCTACCCCAGAGCGTGAAATCGAATTTTGTACTGACCCCAGTACAAAACCCCATTTCTAAACTCTTAAATATTTCTTCAACTAAAACGAACGTAACATATGCCAAAGACGTTGGCTCGAGCTGTTGAAGACTACGATCGTACTATTCAATATCATTGTGGAAGAGCGAACATGGTAGCTGACGTGTTGAGTAGAATATCGTATGCGATTACAATTGTGAATATATGAACCCACGTAAAGATAACGAATATATGAGTAGAATCGACTTTAATCGATAAAGTTAAAGCCGCTCAAGCTACACACCCGGAGCTGATGACTGAAGAAGGTTCAAGAGGGCGTTATTCTAGAAGCAAGAATCAACGAAGAGAGAAAATCTCAACCCTTGATTTAATTGGCCCATTTGAAATCCTCGATCGAGTAGGAACTATGACCTATAGACTCATTTTACCGTCAAGTATGTCGCGTGTTCATAACATTTTTAACGTATCGATGTTACGTAAATATGTGGACGACCCGAACCACGTTATTAAATTAGAACTAGATGAGATAGCAGAAGATTTAACGTATGAGGAGATACGTGTTAAAATCTTGGATAAGAAGGATCGTATTCAACACTCAAAGGTTATATCTCAAGAGTTAGAATCTGAAATGAAGTCAAGGTATCCTCATCTCTTCGGCATACCAGGTACGCACGTAAATTTCGAGGGTGAAATTTCATAAGGAGGGGAGATTGTAAAATCCCAAATTTTACGAATAAAGATTTAATTTTCCCGAAATATTTTTTTAAAATCATGGTGTGAATTTGAGATAATATTATAGTTGTGGGCAGTATTTATAAATTTTGCAAAGTATGCAAGTTGTTATATAATATTCGATTGGTCGGGGAATATTCGTTTTAACAGGGAATATTCTTACGATGGCACAATCATTGGTGGACCCCGCAACGAAATTATTATCGGATTGAGAAAAAGACAAAAATATTTTTATGAAAATAACGGCGGAAGTTTTACCATTAATAATGTTGAACTACTAGGTAGTAAAAGTACATTAATGCGCGTTGTTGCATAGTAGCACACGGTATTGATTATTGATGCTTACGTGAGAAATCACTCAGTTATACTCAATTATTGCTACAGTAATTACTGCATCATATCTCTCATATTATTAATTCGATTATTGTCAGTATCATCTGCATTATATGTTATATTATTAAATTAATAATTGAGATGACAAAGTTATTCATATTATTAAATTGAAATATTTACAATGTCCAGAAGTTTTGTCAAGGAGAGGTTTGGTCACCTAATTGCGCGCCAATAGGGAGAAATCCTTATTGGAAAGCCCCCTCTTTCCTGGGAACGACCTAGTTGTTAAATATTGTGAGTTATGATATTAATGCTGAATAAGTTCGTGTTGATTAAAGATGAATTTAATAGTTCCATTGTGTGCGATTATTTGTGTAAGACCCCGAATTTTATGAAATAAAAGTATTCAATTTTTCTTATATTTACAATTCAGTAAATGGTTAAATTGATAAAAGGTTAAAGTTAAGGCTGATATATGAATTTTTTTCAAAAATAAGCAAGTGGTTATAAAATACTCATTGTTGTCGGGAAATATTCGTTTGGTCGTGGAATATTCTTTCTGTCGGGGAATATTCGTATGACGGCGTAGTCTTTTGTGGGCCCCATAACAAAATAACTGTCGGATGAAGAAAACGACAAATTAAACTTTTTTTTATAAATAACGGCGTAATCGTTAACGTTTACACTGTTGGAATACCCGGTGGTTAAAATACAGTAATACGCGTTGTTGCACAGTAGCACACGGTATTGCACAGTATTTTGAATTATTAATCCTTACGTAAGAAGGCACTACTCAATAATTGCTACATGAGTTACTGTTCATTACTTTATTGATTCTATAATTGCTGTGTTGATATTTATATTATTATTGTTTCAATAATTGTCATTGCACAGTATTTTCCATTATCAGATCAATAATTCATATTATTTGAATAATATTATCAGATAACATTATTGGCAATGTCTAGAAAGTTCTGTCAAGGAGAGGTTTGGTCATCTAATTGAGCGCCAGTAAGAAAAAATCCTTATTGGAAACCCCCTCTATCCTGGGAACGGCCTGGTTGTCAGTACTGTGATTCTGTAATATTATTTTTAATAATTAATTATTGATTATTATGATAAAGAAAATATTTATTTTATGTGGATATAGATGGAGAAAATTTTTAATGTGATAATCATTGAAAATTAATATTTTATCTTTTTCTGATAAAATAATTCATTTAAATATATTATTATATTTTAATATAATAATGGTGATATTTTTATAATGAATGGAGGATATATGAGTTTATGAGGAGAAAGAGTATTTTTGTTGTAATAAATATTAAAAACAGATTTGGTGTGTCGGTAGACCCATTTCTTGACTGAAAATTGATTGTAGACTATAAAATCGCCCGTTTGTGGATTTTGGGTAATTTCTGTTTGGAATTTGGAAAAAAATTCTTCTGCAAAGTTGTAGAGAATTGAATTTCCTATAGAGAGACGCGAGATTCGAATTTTCTGACAAAAGGGCTATTTATCATGAATTATTGAAGTTTCGGAGTTCTGAAATAATTGATTTTTGGAAGTTTTAATTATTTTATATAAGAAAAACGTTTTTGTGGTTGTTGGCACATGGGTGGCTGATGTTTTTGACCAAAGAAGGTATGCTAGAGTTTTCAAAACATGTGGGTAAGAATTTTGAATAAATAATAATATATTTTATTAATTTAGTCTCCTTTGGCGTTCTAACATTTTCCTATAAATAGAGGGCTAAGTTAGAATTAAAAATCACACCAGAAACAAAGTTTTCTCTCTTTCTATCCCTATATTATCGAGCGTATTCTTTGAGTATACTTTGAGTATTGCTATACGGTGCAAGTTCGTTCAGTGTTATTCAAGTCAGAGGTACTGTCTTTCGAGGTAAGGGATAGTAAGGGAGGTTATTTTCTTCTAAAATGATATTATTTCTTCAATATCATTATGCCGAAATATTGGTTGGAATTTTTTATCAAATTTGGAACTTTTTCATGTCGGGGTTACTATTCATGAGTTACTATTCACGAGTAACTATTCATGAGTTACTATTCACGAGTTACTATTCATAAGTTACTATTCACGAGTTACTATTCACGAGTACTATTCACGAAGCGTGAAGATGATTTTTTTTGTGAAATTACTATCTTTTGGTGTCGGAGTTATTATTCACGTATACGACACTATTCACGTATACGACACTATTCACATATACGACACTATTCACGAATACGGCACTATTCATCGAAAAATGAAAATTTTCCCTTTTCGTCTAAAATATCTATTGTGGATACTAGCTTTGATTGTATCCATGTTTTGATCATTCTTGAATTTTACACCACTATGATTATTTTTGAGGTATTTTTGGACATGGATAAAACAAAGTACGAATCCTTAATCCTTAATCCTTGTCATTTTGTTTCACTGGATTCGCTTCTTTAAAAATATTTTTTATCATCATCAGTCTTAAAGGATGTTATTATTGAATATCTTTGGCCTGTAGTGCAAAGATGAATGATTTCTGATGAATATCTTTGGCCCGTAGTGCAAAGATGAACAGGTGTTTAGATGAACATGACCAACTGATGAATATCTTTGGCGTGTAGTGCGAAGATGACTTGTTGATGAATATCTTTGGCCTGTAGTGCGAAGATGACTTGTTGATGAATATCTTTGGCCTGTAGTGCAAAGATGACTTGTTGATGAATATCTTTAGCCTGTAGAGTGAAGATGACTTGTTGATGAATATCTTTGGCCTGTAGTGCAAAGATGACTTATTGATGTATATCTTTGGCTGTAGTGCAAAGAAGAATTTATTAGTATGATTATGAACATGAACTGTGATTTAGTATAACCATGATCTTTGATGTTTCAGGTGATAAAAATTATCTTTGTCCTGGATGAGAAAAGGAATTTAGAACAACAATTACGATTATGAGTTATACATGTGATTGTGGATAGGAATTGTTGATTGTTGTTATAGGGATAAAACATTGTTGATGGACTTTTAACATGGAGAAAATAATAGACTTTATAGTCTATTTGACTCTTCTAATGGATTGCTCGTTCCGCTGCAACTATGGTTGAAAATTTTTATCATCTACCATATATTTTAAATCTCTGATTTATTACTGATGATGTCTATTGATAATTTAATTATCTTTAGTTATGATATTCTTTACTGAGCTGGTTGTGCTCACCCTTTTGCTTCACAATTCCTTTCAGGTAATACAAGTGTAGCTGGGTCGAGCGGGGGAATAACAAGGGAATAGAACGGTGGTCTATAGATGTTGAGGGTGAGGTGAATTTAACTTGGAAGGGTGTTTTGCCACTGTCATAAAAGATGTCTAATGACATACCACCTCATGTCATCATAAGACATGGATGTGCTCATCCACTTGCTGAGTATATCTACCAGCACTATCTATATGATCTTGGAGTCTATTTGAAATATAACTCTCAATTAGGGACATTGGAGATAATGATATGTCAGGAGAAGACTTGTCATTGGGAAGAATATGATAGTAATCTTCTTGTTTTTCTTTGGGGTTTATTGGGTCAACCAAGGATAATTCTGTGGCCATATGATATCTATAATAATCTGGACGCATGGCCTCCCATGTACGAAGGTTTCCTTGAGCACTTCCCAAAGATTTTAATTTCTAAAACAGTTTTCGACTATAACTTTATGTAAGGTGTCATTATGATGTGCTGTCCACGGTTGGGACATGAGTCACAGTTGATATATATTTGTATCCAAACTCACAGTATATGAGTTGTTGTATTTTTGCACGACAATTGTTGTAATAAAGTTGTAGTTGTTTTCTGTACCATGTATTTGGCGACTCAGAATGGGTTGGATGGAATTGACCTGTTTTGGGGTCGTTACAGTTGGTATCAGAGCTATAAGTAAAGAGCCCCGAGCCTCTCGTTGGTGACTTCCTATTTATGGGGGATGCACCGAAGCCAGACTCTCCGTAGGGGACGCCGTTTTGCGGTGGCAAACTGATAGGTACCATTGTGAGGTGTTGTGCTTGAAGCACCATGTGGGTCACAGTTGGTATCAGAGCTTAGGGATATGATCTCTGGCGGAGATCGGAATTGGAACTAGGAGGGGAGAGATGAGTAAATCCTTCGCTAGTGTGTCCTACCTAAGCTTAATTGTTGGTCGGTCATAATATATGGATATTATGTGATATGTTAATTTGTTTAATTAACCCTTGTTTTATGGCAGTATTTGAGAATGGCTGCTGAAAATGCTAACAATGGAGTGAATGAGACTGTTGGGATACCTCTAATCACTAATGTGATGACAGACGAAGAAGGAATTAGAGATATCCATGTGGTGAGTGAAGAATTGATAGTTGCAACCGAGATAGTCGCAGAGGTAACAGGTGAGAGCGAGGAAGAAGAGGAAGAAGAGGTACCTGAGGAGAGTTTATTAGAAGTATTTTATGATCAAAATGTAGAATTGCAAAATCGTATTCATGAGTTAGAAGAGCAGGCTGAAGAATTGCAGGCAGTCGTGGAGCAAAAGGATGCAACAATTCAAGCTTGTGTTACCCGATATGTGATGCTTGAACAGAAGCATTCTTTGGCAGAGTATAAGATGATAAAGATGGAATCTGAGCTGAAAGAAGAAAAAACTGAATGAGTGAGAATAAGTGATGCATGGGTAAAAGCCACACGACACGTGGATATTGTGGAAAGAGATGTTCGATCTAAGAAGGCTAAAATAGATGATATGAATTTCTCTTTTTGGAAAGCAATTGGGAGAACTCAACATCGAGTTTTGAATTACCCTGTACAGAGCGGTCAACCTGAATTTGATATGGATCGAAGATTGATGATTCAGATCATGAATCAGGAGTACGAAGAGGTAGTTGAGGGAGGAATATGCCCTATAGAAAAGTATGTTCCAATGGTAGTGAGGACGCCAAATGCTGCCCCAGACAAGTCAAAACCGGGTAGTTCAAGGGATAGCGGTTGTCATGACTTCCTAACAAATGAGGAATGCAAATGAAGTTATCACGGGAGATGAGTAATAGAGAAATCATAATGACTCGGGAGATAGAATCTGAAATGAAAGCAAGGTATTCTCAACTTTTTGAAATACCAGGTACGTAAATTTCGGGGACGAAATTTCATAAGGAGGGGAGATTGTAAGACCCCGAATTTTATGAAATAAAAGTATTCAATTTTTCTTATATTTACAATTCAGTAAATGGTTAAATTGATAAAAGGTTAAAGTTAAGGGTGATATATGAATTTTTTTAAAAAATAAGCAAGTGGTTATAAAATTCTCATTGTTGTCGGGAAATATTCGTTTGGTCGTGGAATATTCTTTCTGTCGAGGAATATTCGTATGACAACGCAGTCTTTTATGGGCCCCGTAACAAAATAACTGTCGGATGAAGAAAACGACAAATTAAAGTTTTTTTTATAAATAACGGCGTAATCGTTACCGTTTACACTGTTGGAATACCCGGTGGTTAAAATACAGTAATACGCGTTGTTGCACAGTAGCACACGGTATTGCACAGTATTTTGAATTATTAATCCTTACGTAATAAGGCACTACTCAATAATTGCTACATGAGTTACTGTTCATTACTTTATTGATTCTATAATTGCTGTGTTGATATTTATATTATTATTGTTTCAATAATTGTCATTGCACAGTATTTTCCATTATCAGATCAATAATTCATATTATTTGAATAATATTATCAGATAACATTATTGGCAATGTCTAGAAAGTTCTGTCAAAGAGAGGTTTGGTCATCTAATTGCGCGCCAGTAAGAAAAAATCCTTATTGGAAAGCCCCCTCTATCCTGGGAACGGCCTGGTTGTCAGTACTGTGATTCTGTAATATTATTTTTAATAATTAATTATTGATTATTATGATAAAGAAAATATTTATTTTATGTGGATATAGATGGAGAAAATTTTTAATGTGACAATCATTGAAAATTAATATTTTATCTTTTTCTGATAAAATAATTCATTTAAATATATTATTATATTTTAATATAATAATGGTGATATTTTTATAATGAATGGAGGATATATGAGTTTATGAGGAGAAAGAGTATTTTTGTTGTAATAAATATTAAAAACAGATTTGGTGTGTCGGTAGACCCATTTCTTGACTGAAAATTGATTGTAGACTATAAAATCGCCCGTTTGTGGATTTTGGGTAATTTCTGTTTGGAATTTGGAAAAATTTTCTTCTGAAAAGTTGTAGAGAATTGAATTTCCTATAGAGAGACGCGAGATTCGAATTTTCTGACAAAAGGGCTATTTATCATGAATTATTGAAGTTTCGGAGTTCTGAAATAATTGATTTTTGGAAGTTTAATTATTTTATATAAGAAAAACGTTTTTGTGGTTGTTGGCACATGGGTGGCTGATGTTTTTGACCAAAGAAGGTATGCTAGAGTTTTCAAAACATGTGGGTAAGAATTTTGAATAAATAATAATATATTTTATTAATTTAGTCTCATTTGGCGTTCTAACATTTTCCTATAAATAGAGGGCTAAGTTAGAATTAAAAATCACACCAGAAACAAAGTTTTCTCTCTTTCTATCCCTATATTATCGAGCGTATTCTTTGAGTATACTTTGAGTATTGCTATACGGTGCAAGTTCGTTCAGTGTTATTCAAGTCAGAGGTACTGTCTTTCGAGGTAAGGGATAGTAAGGGAGGTTATTTTCTTCTAAAATTATATTATTTCTTCAATATCATTATGCCAAAATATTGGTTGGAATTTTTTATCAAATTTGGAACTTTTTCATGTCGGGGTTACTATTCATGAGATACTATTCACGAGTTACTATTCATGAGTTACTATTCACGAGTTACTATTCACGAGTACTATTCACGAAGCGTGAAGATGATTTTTTTTGTGAAATTATTATCTTTTTGTGTCGGAGTTATTATTCACGTATACGACACTATTCACGTATACGACACTATTCACGTATACGACACTATTCACGAATACGGCACTATTCATCGAAAAATGAAAATTTTCCTTTTTCGTCTAAAATATCTATTGTGGATACTAGCTTTGATTGTATCCATGTTTTGATCATTCTTGAATTTTACACCACTATGATTATTTTTGAGGTATTTTCGGACATGGATAAAACAAAGTACGAATCCTTAATCCTTAATCTTTGTCATTTTGTTTCACTGGATTCGCTTCTTTAAAAATATTTTTTATCATCTTCAGTCTTAAAGGATGTTATTATTGAATATCTTTGGCCTGTAGTGCAAAGATGAATGATTTCTGATGAATATCTTTGGCCCGTAGTGCAAAGATGAACAGGTGTTTAGATGAACACGACCAACTGATGAATATCTTTGGCCTATAGTGCGAAGATGACTTGTTGATGAATATCTTTGGCCTGTAGTGCGAAGATGACTTGTTGATGAATATCTTTGGCCTGTAGTCCAAAGATGACTTGTTGATGAATATCTTTGGCCTGTAGTGCGAAGATGACTTGTTGATGAATATCTTTAGCCTGTAGTGCAAAGATGACTTATTGATGTATATCTTTGGTTATAGTGCAAAGAAGAATTTATAAGTATGATTATGAACATGAACTGTGATTTAGTATAACCATGATCGTTGATGTTTCTGGTGATAAAAATTATCTTTGTCTTGGATGAGAAAAGGAATTTAGAACAACAATTATGATTATGAGTTATACATGTGATTGTGGACAAGAATTGTTGATTGTTGTTATAGGGATAAAACATTTTTGATGGACTTTTAACATGGAGAAGATAATAGACTTTATAGTCTATTTGACTCTTCTAATGGATTGCTCGTTCCGCTGCAACTATGGTTGAAAATTTTTATCATCTACCATATGTTTTAAATCTCTGATTTATTACTGATGATGTCTATTGATAATTTAATTATCTTTAGTTATGATATTCTTTACTGAGCTGGTTATGCTCACCCTTTTGCTTCACAATTCCTTTCAGGTAATACGAGTGTAGCTGGGTCGAGCGGGGGAATAACAAGGGAATAGAACGGTGGTCTATAGATGTTGAGGGTGAGGTGAATTTAACTTGGAAGGGTGTTTTGCCACTGTCATAAAAGATGTCTAATGACATACCACCTCATGTCATCATAAGACATGGATGTGCTCATCCACTTGCTGAGTATATCTACCAGCACTATCTATATGATCTTGGAGTCTATTTGAAATATAACTCTCAATTAGGGACATTGGAGATAATGATATGTCAGGAGAAGACTTGCCATTGGGAAGAATATGATAGTAATCTTCTTGTTTTTCTTTGGGGTCTATTGGGTCAACCAAGGATAATTCTGTGGCCATATGATATCTATAATAACCTGGACGCATGGCCTCCCATGTACGAAGGTTTCCTTGAGCACTTCCCAAAGATTTTAATTTCTAAAACGGTTTTCGACTATACCTTTATGTAAGGTGTCATTATGATGTGCTGTCCACGGTTGGGACATGAGTCACAGTTGATATATATTTGTATCCAAACTCACAGTATATGTGTTGTTGTATTTTTGCACGACAATTGTTGTAATAAAGTTGTAGTTGTTTTCTGTACCATGTATTTGGCGACTCAGAATGGGTTGGATGGAATGGACCTGTTTTGGGATCGTTACAGTTGGTATCAGAGCTATAAGTAAAGAGCCCCGAGCCTCTCGTTGGTGACTTCCTATTTATGGGGGATGCACCGAAGCCAGACTCTCCGTAAGGGACGTCGTTTTGCGGTGGCAAACTGATAGGTACCATTGTGAGGTGCTGTGGTTGAAGCACCATGTGGGTCACAGTTGGTATCAGAGCTTAAGGATATGATCTCTGGCGGAGATCGGGATTGGAACTAGGAGGGGAGAGATGAGTAAATCCTTCGCTAGTGTGTCCTACCTAAGCTTAATTGTTGGTCGGTCATAATATATGGATATTATGTGATATGTTAATTTGTTTAATTAACCCTTGTTTTATGGCAGTATTTGAGAATGGCTGCTGAAAATGCTAACAATGGAGTGAATGAGACTGTTGGGATACCTCTAATCACTAATGTGATGACAGACGAAGAAGGAATTAGAGATATCCATGTGGTGAGTGAAGAATTGATAGTTGCAACCGAGATAGTCGCAGAGGTAACAGGTGAGAGCGAGGAAGAAGAGGAAGAAGAGGTACCTGAGGAGAGTTTATTAGAAGTATTTTATTATCAAAATGTAGAATTGCAAAATCGTATTCATGAGTTAGAAGAACAGGCTGAAGAATTGCAGGCAGTCGTGGAGCAAAAGGATGCAACAATTCAAGCTTGTGTTACCCGATATGTGATGCTTGAACAGAAGCATTCTTTGGCAGAGTATAAGATGATAAAGATGGAATCTGAGCTGAAAGAAGAAAAAACTGAACGAGTGAGAATAAGTGATTCATGGGTAAAAGCCACACGACATGTGGATATTGTGGAAAGAGATGTTCGATCTAAGAAGGCTAAAATAGATGATATGAATTTCTCTTTTTGGAAAGCAATTGGGAGAACTCAACATCGAGTTTTGAATTACCCTGTACAGAGCGGTCAACCTGAATTTGATATGGATCGAAGATTGATGATTCAGATCATGAATCAGGAGTACGAAGAGGTAGTTGAGGGAGGAATATGCCCTATAGAAAAGTATGTTCCAATGGTAGTGAGGACGCCAAATGCTGCCCCAGACAAGTCAAAACCGGGTAGTTCGAGGGATAGCGGTTGTCATGACTTCCTAACAAATGAGGAATGCAAATGAAGTTATCACGGGAGATGAGTAATAGAGAAATCATAATGACTCGGGAGATAGAATCTGAAATGAAAGCAAGGTATTCTCAACTTTTTGAAATACCAGGTACGTAAATTTCGGGGACGAAATTTCATAAGGAGGGGAGATTGTAAGACCCCAAATTTTATGAAATAAAAGTATTCAATTTTTCTTATATTTACAATTCAGTAAATGGTTAAATTGATAAAAGGTTAAAGTTAAGGGTGATATATGAATGTTTTTTAAAAAATAAGCAAGTGGTTATAAAATACTCATTGTTGTCGGGAAATATTCGTTTGGTCGTGGAATATTCTTTCTGTCGAGGAATATTCGTATGACAACGCAGTCTTTTATGGGCCCCGTAACAAAATAACTGTCGGATGAAGAAAACGACAAATTAAAGTTTTTTTTATAAATAACGGCGTAATCGTTACCGTTTACACTGTTGGAATACCCGGTGGTTAAAATACAGTAATACGCGTTGTTGTACAGTAGCACACGGTATTGCACAGTATTTTGAATTATTAATCCTTACGTAAGAAGGCACTACTCAATAATTGCTACATGAGTTACTGTTCATTACTTTATTGATTCTATAATTGCTGTGTTGATATTTATATTATTATTGTTTCAATAATTGTCATTGCACAGTATTTTCCATTATCAGATCAATAATTCATATTATTTGAATAATATTATCAGATAACATTATTGGCAATGTCTAGAAAGTTCTGTCAAAGAGAGGTTTGGTCATCTAATTGCGCGCCAGTAAGAAAAAATCCTTATTGGAAAGCCCCCTCTATCCTGGGAACGGCCTGGTTGTCAGTACTGTGATTCTGTAATATTATTTTTAATAATTAATTATTGATTATTATGATAAAGAAAATATTTATTTTATGTGGATATAGATGGAGAAAATTTTTAATGTGACAATCATTGAAAATTAATATTTTATCTTTTTCTGATAAAATAATTCATTTAAATATATTATTATATTTTAATATAATAATGGTGATATTTTTATAATGAATGGAGGATATATGAGTTTATGAGGAGAAAGAGTATTTTTGTTGTAATAATTATTAAAAACAGATTTGGTGTGTCGGTAGACCCATTTCTTGACTGAAAATTGATTGTAGACTATAAAATCGTCCGTTTGTGGATTTTGGGTAATTTCTGTTTGGAATTTGGAAAAATTTTCTTCTGCAAAGTTGTAGAGAATTGAATTTCCTATAAAAAGACGCGAGATTCGAATTTTCTGACAAAAGGGCTATTTATCATGAATTATTGAAGTTTCAGGAGTTCTGAAATAATTGATTTTTGGAAGTTTTAATTATTTTATATTAGAAAAACGTTTTTGTTGTTGTTGGCACATGGGTGGCTGATGTTTTTGACCAAAGAAGGCATGCTAGAGTTTTCAAAACATGTGGGTAAGAATTTTGAATAAATAATAATATATTTTATTAATTTAGTCTCCTTTGGCGTTCTAACATTTTCCTATAAATAGAGGGCTAAGTTAGAATTAAAAATCACACCAGAAACAAAGTTTTCTCTCTTTCTATCCCTATATTATCGAGCGTATTCTTTGAGTATACTTTGAGTATTGCTATACGGTGCAAGTTCGTTCAGTGTTATTCAAGTCAGAGGTACTGTCTTTTGAGGTAAGGGATAGTAAGGGAGGTTATTTTCTTCTAAAATGATATTATTTCTTCAATATCATTATGCCGAAATATTGGTTGGAAATTTTTATCAAATTTAGAACTTTTTCATGTCGGGGTTACTATTCATGAGTTACTATTCACGAGTTACTATTCATGAGTTACTATTCACGAGTTACTATTCACGAGTACTATTCACGAAGCGTGATGATGATTTTTTTTGTGAAATTACTATCTTTTGGTGTCGGAGTTATTATTCACGTATACGACACTATTCTCGTATACGACACTATTCACGTATACGACACTATTCACGAATACGGCACTATTCATCGAAAAATGAAAATTTTCCTTTTTCGTCTAAAATATCTATTGTGGATACTAGCTTTGATTGTATCCATGTTTTGATCATTCTTGAATTTTACACCACTATGATTATTTTTGAGGTATTTTCGGACATGGATAAAACAAAGTACGAATCCTTAATCCTTAATCCTTGTCATTTTGTTTCACTGGATTCGCTTCTTTAAAAATATTTTTTATCATCTTCAGTCTTAAAGGATGTTATTATTGAATATCTTTGGCCTGTAGTGCAAAGATGAATGATTTCTGATGAATATCTTTGGCCCGTAGTGCAAAGATGAACAGGTGTTTAGATGAACACGACCAACTGATGAATATCTTTGGCCTGTAGTGCGAAGATGACTTGTTGATGAATATCTTTGGCCTGTAGTCCTAAGATGACTTGTTGATGAATATCTTTGGCCTGTACTGCAAAGATGACTTGTTGATGAATATCTTTGGCCTGTAGTGCGAAGATGACTTGTTGATGAATATCTTTGGCCTGTAGTGCAAAGATGACTTATTGATGTATATCTTTGGCTGTAGTGCAAAAATGAATTTATTAGTATGATTATGAACATGAACTGTGATTTAGTATGACCATGATCTTTGATGTTTCAGGTGATAAAAATTATCTTTGTCCTAGATGAGAAAAGGAATTTAGAACAACAATTACGATTATGAGTTATACATGTGATTGTGGACAAGAATTGTTGATTGTTGTTATAGGGATAAAACATTGTTGATGGACTTTTAACATGGAGAAGATAATAGACTTTATAGTCTATTTGACTCTTCTAATGGATTGCTCGTTCCGCTGCAACTATGGTTGAAAATTTTTATCATCTACCATATGTTTTAAATCTCTGATTTATTACTGATGATGTCTATTGATAATTTAATTATCTTTAGTTATGATATTCTTTACTGAGCTGGTTGTGCTCACCCTTTTGCTTCACAATTCCTTTCAGGTAATACGAGTGTAGCTGGGTCGAGCGGGGGAATAACAAGGGAATAGAACGGTGGTCTATAGATGTTGAGGGTGAGGTGAATTTAACTTGGAAGGGTGTTTTGCCACTGTCATAAAAGATGTCTAATGACATACCACCTCATGTCATCATAAGACATGGATGTGCTCATCCACTTGCTGAGTATATCTACCAGCACTTTCTCTATGATCTTGGAGTCTATTTGAAATATAACTCTCAATTAGGGACATTGGAGATAATGATATGTCAGGAGAAGACTTGCCATTGGGAAGAATATGATAGTAATCTTCTTGTTTTTCTTTGGGGTCTATTGGGTCAACCAAGGATAATTCTGTGGCCATATGATATCTATAATAACCTGGACGCATGGCCTCCCATGTACGAAGGTTTCCTTGAGCACTTCCCAAAGATTTTAATTTCTAAAACAGTTTTCGACTATACCTTTATGTAAGGTGTCATTATGATGTGCTGTCCACGGTTGGGACATGAGTCACAGTTGTTATATATTTGTATCCAAACTCACAGTATATGTGTTGTTGTATTTTTGCACGACAATTGTTGTAATAAAGTTGTAGTTGTTTTCTGTACTATGTATTTGGCGACTCAGAATGGGTTGGATGGAATGGACCTATTTGGGGTCGTTACAATTTGTGTTAGTAAAATCGACATCTATTCCGATGATAATTGATGTCTGGAGGTTATATTGTTCAATCGGGTATTCAGGACACTTTTCGTGTCGGAATTACTATTCACGAGTTACTATTCACCCGAACAATATATTTCTTTCCGGTTCAAATTATTTTTGGGTACAATATTATTCCATGAGGAGATGTGCTAATTTTTTAGACCATTGGTTGACGTTTTAATAGTGAATCAATATGGATCACTGGTTTAAAGTTTTAATAATGAATCAGTATGGATCGCTGGTTTAAAGTTTTAATAGTAAATCAATATGGATCGTCGGTTTAAAGTTTTAATAGTGAATCAATATGGACTGTTGCTTTAAGTTTTAATAGTGAATCAGTATGGACCGTCCGTTTAAAAGTAAATCAATCTGGACCGTTCATGAATTAGTTACTATTCAATCCATTCTCCTATAAATAGAAGTTCATTCCTTCATTATTTCTTACGAATTCACTGAAACTCTAGAGAGAGAAATTATAGAGAGAAAGAAGAAGAGTATTCTACTACTTCACTACTTCTATATCCAGTTTCTTTTATGGTAAGGGTATTATTTCTTTTGTATTCATGAAGAGAACTCCTGTTATTCCATTCTTTATTATTCTATTGTAATAACCTGTATACGCGGACTCCCCTATACTTGGTGAAATCCTTCTTTTGTTCCATTCTTTATTATTCTGTTAGAATAACCTGTATACGCGGACTCCCCTATACTTGGTGAGATCCTTCTGTTATTCCATTCTTTATTATTCTGTTGGAATAACATGTATACGCGGACTCCCCTATACTTGGTGAAATTCTTTTGTTATTCCATTCCTTATTATTATGTTAGAATAACCTGTTTATGCGAAGTACCGCATACATGGTGAAATTCTTCTATTATCCTGTTTTTTATTATTCTGTCGGAATATCCTATCGGTGCGTATTACGCCTAACCTGGTTCCATTATTTATTATTTTGTTGGAATAACCTGTTTGTGCGATCTATCGCATGCATGGTGATTTCTGTTGTTATTCCATTCTTTATTATTCTGTTGGAATATCCTGTCGGTGCGAATTTCGCCTGACCTGGTTCCATTATTTATTATTCCGTTCTTTATTATTCTGTCGAAATATCCTGTCTGTGCATTATGCCGAACCTGGTTCTATTATTTATTATTCTATTGGAATATCCTGTCTGTGCGTTTTACGCCGGACCTGGTTTCGTATTTATTATTTTGTTGGAATAACCTGCCTGTGCGATCTATCACATGCCTGGTGATTTCTTTTGTTATTCCATTCTTTATTATACTCAGTTGGTTAAAGTTTTGACTTCTATACTCCATGAAATTAGTGGAATATCTTTGATATTTGTGCTTCATCCAGTATCTTTTCATGGAAATATTCTTCTGAGCATTCTTGAATTTTACTCTACAAAGAAGTATCATGTTGACAATTTGGACGTTATTAGTTCCTGGACATATTATTTCTTGAACTTGTTTTATTGAATTCTTATATCATTGTCATCATCCTTATGTTATATTTTGTTGAAAGTCATCTCTGGCCTGTAGGTCATAGATGGACTTGGTATGATTATGACCAGGGATTATTCGGTATAATCATGACCGTAATGTTACAAATGATGTGGTAAAAGTCTTCATTGACCTGTAGTGCATTGATGGACAGTTGTTGGCATGATCATGACCATTGATGAATACACGAATATCCTTGGCCCGTAATGCATGGATAATTTGTGGTCGTGACCCTAATGAATATCCTTGGCTGTAGTACAGGGATGATGTGGATTATTTATTAAGCTGGGTCTCAACGATAAAAGTGATGAAAAAAAGTTTTAAATCATAAAAAATAGTAGATTTTATTCTCTACTTGACTCTTTTAATGGATTGCTTATTCCGTTGCAGTTAAACTTGATGTCTATTGTATTTTATCAGTTTAACATTGTTGAAGGCTAATGATAATTTATCCTGCATTATCTTAGTCATAATATTTCTTACTGGGCTAGTTGAGCTCACCTTTTCTTTCATTGTTCTCTTCAGGAAATGAGAACGTAGCAGGGACTAGTCGGGGAACGGAGTGATGGCCCAGAGGATAGCATTAGTAGTCCTCATTATTCTATGAAATAATGTGTTAATAAATGTATTGAGGACTTATTTTGAGTGTGAATATTGTCTAGATGACAATATTTGTATTAAAACTCACATCATATATTTTGTCGTATTTTGCACGACTGTTGTATAATTAGTTTGTATTTGTATCCAGTACCATGTATCTGGCGACCCAAGATGGGTGATGTATACCTATTTTGGGGGCGTCACATGCTGTACTTCGCGTAGACAGGTTATTCCAACATAATATTAAAGAATGGAATAACAGAAGAATTTCACCAAGTATGCGGTAATTCGCATAGAAAGGTTATTCCAACATAATAACAAAGAATGGAATAACAGAAGTTCTCTTCATGAAGACGAAAGAAAGAAATAATACCCCTTACCGTAAAAGAAGAATATTCCGACTAGTAGGGTGAGGATATTCTTGAAGAAAACTTTCACTACGCTCAAAACTTCTTAAAACTGTAAAGAAATACGCTCAAGATTATAGAAGAATTCTCTGAACTTCTGGTGTGGTTTTCAATTCTAACTAAGCATCCTATTTATAGGAAAATAGAAAGGATACTATGCTGCACTATGCAATAAAATATAATATATTCTATTTATAATCAAATAAAAAAAACTTTATAAAAAGTATTCTGTTTTATATAAAAAGATTTTACTATACAAACACTATGCAGGCACTATACAAACACTATGCATAATAAAATATAATATATTCTAATTATTGTCCAATAAAATAAATAACTTTATAAAAGTATTCTGTTTTATATAGAAAGATTTACTATGCAAAACACTATGTATAATAGAATATAATATATTCTAATTATTGTCTAATAAAACAAATAACTTTATAAAAGTATTCTGTTTTATATAAAAAGCTTTTCTGTTTTATTACATTAATAATACTAATAAAACAAAATTTATATAATATATATATATATAAACTTCCGTGACTTCATAAAAAGACACCTCAATATATTTAACAATATTTATCATTATTATTATAATTTACAATATTAATCGACCAGGTCGTTCCCAGAAAAGAGGGGGCTTTCCAATAAGGATTTCTCCCTATTGGCGCGCAATTAGGTGACCAAACCTCTCCTTGGCAGAACTTCTAGACATCGTTAATATTGCAAATAATAATATTAATAACTATATCATCTCAATTATTGATTTAATAATATATAAAATATCGATAATAATTGAATCAAATAACGTGAGATACTATGCAACAATTACTGAAGCAATAATTGAAAAAAACTGAGTGACTTCTCACGTAAGCATCAATAATCAATACCGTGTGCTATTATGCAACCACGCGTATTACGGTACTTTTACTACTGAGTAGTTCAACAGTTTTAAATGTAAAACTTCTATCGTTATTTTCATAAAAATATTTTTGTCATTTTATCAATCCGACAATAATTCCGTTGTGGGGTCCACTAATGATTGTGACGTCGTATGAATATTCCCTTTTAAATTTAATATTCCCGACCAATCGAATATTATATAACAACTTGCATACTTCGCAAAATTTATAAATATTACCCACAACTATAACATTATATCAAATTCATTCCATAATATTTAAAAATGATATTTATAGAAAAATCATCATTATTAAAAAGTTGGGGTCTTACATAAGAATATAGAGGAAGCCTTGGAAGATTCAAGCCAGATTAAAGCTATACAAGAGGAATTGAATCATTTTAAAAGAAGCAAAGTGCGGAGATTTGTTCCAAGACCAAATCACCAACAAATCATTGGCACCAAATGGGTATTTAGAAACAAGATGGATGAAGATGGAGTGATCACAAGGAAAAAGGCAAAACTTGTGTCAAAAGGTTACTCTCAAGAAGAAGGCATCGACTATGACGAGACCTTTGCTCATGTCGCCAGACTAGAAGCAATCAAAATATTTCTTGCCTTCACTGCACATGTGAAATTCAAAGTCTTTCAAATGGATGTCAAAAGTGCATTTATGAATGGAGAACTTCAAGAAGAAGTTTATATGGAACAACCCCCAGGTTTTATCAATCCAACCTTCTCCAATTATGTTTATAGATTATATAAAGTAATATATGGTCTAAAACAAGCACCTAGAGCATGGTATGAAACTCTAACAAACTTTTTTATTGAAAAGGGATTCTCTAGAGGAAGAGTAGATACCACACTATTTCTTAGAAATCACAAAGATAAAGATCTATTAGTACAAATATATGCAGATGACATTATTTTTTGCTCTACTGATACAAATACTATTAATCATATTAATATATTTAAATCCTTAAAATTTAAATTAATTCCCTTTTAAATAACGTTCTATGTGTGTGACCCTATAGGTTATTATTACGTTGACAATAATTTTAAAATCATATTATAAAATTATAAACAGTGAGCGGCATCTAGTAATGTATCACTGCTACCCAAGTGATAATAAGATCGATGATTCGATGCAACCTTTTCGTGACCAATTTTTCAATGTAATTTAATCCTTTTAACCTTAATATCCTAGATTAAACTCGAGTCATGGAATGTGTCATACTCTTCATAATTTAATCTTAGTTTTCTTGATCAATGAGTAGACTATATGAAACAAATCACTATTTGAGCATGGCCATGCATTTCATAGTCCTACTCAATCAAGAGGCCTATGGATATCACCCATAATATATAGGATGGTTAAATTCCATCTAGATCACTCATATTTCTCACACGATTAATGATGAACCCAATAATCACCTTTATAATCCACCCTATTAAAGGTGACATTTGATGATATCAAAGTACATAAATTCTCGTGTAGTAATATAGCGATTTCAGGTCGGAGGACCATTACATCATTGTCACTATGAGAATTGCTAATGACACTTCGCATAATGCTCCATATAGAATTCTCATGGTGGGTCTGTCCAGTACATCGTTCTCTAACATGTACCTATGCATTGACTTAATATCTCATATATTTATGACCAATGAGATTTGGTCATCAGTCAATCCACATACTAGTCTCAATGCATCATTGTTGTCCCATCAACAATGATACTCGACTAGGGACATTTAAGAACACTGATACTAATGGTAATATATAATCTCATGTTCAAGTCACATACTTAAAACTATATAATTTGTATCACTATTCTAAGGAATTTTATTATGCTAACAATTATATTATGCAGTAAATAAAACCATAATAAAATCATTTATTTATTCAATCAAATATAATATCAAAACGTTAAGCAATTATATCAAATAATTGGCCTCTACGGCATAAACTCCAACATGGAGATTGTTGGGAATTGCATATTTAAATTTGATGTTGGAATATATACATAAGCATGCTTTTCACAAGCTGTCAAGTCCTTTTTAGATCATATATGCAAGGACTTAGATTAAAGATCAAAGTTGTTAAGTTAATCTGAGCTTAATGTTTTTCTTTTTGTGAAATCTCTTGTAATAGAAAGATCAAAAACTTGTTAGAATGGTCTTATAAGTTGTAATAGATAGGCAGAACAAATTGTGGAGATTTCAAAAACTAGAATCATAGTATGTTGGGCAAGCCTATCAGAATCGTGAAACAAATTTAGCGAATACATGTCAAGCTAAGTCAAAATCATAGGCATTGATCTAAATCGAGGTATTCCGAAACCATCAAGATCTTAGTCAGTCAAGCACTATCAAAGCTAAGGAAGAATCATAGAATGCAAGCTCTTATCATCAGACCACGATCGTAGTGCTCTTTAGTAAGCATCAAAATCTGTGAAGATTAAGTCTAATAAACAAAAATGTTTGACATCATCAACTGAAACTTGAACGTTGATATGATTGAGAAACTTAATGCTCTCACCAATAACCTTGGTTAAATCAAAGAATCAAAAATTAAGGAGAAATATATCTACCAACTAGTTTGCTGATAGTGACGTTTCAAAGGTGTTAGGTGAGAAAGCAGACAGTTGTGTTAGGCAAGTCAAAAAGAAGCTTTCACATCATCAAGATGTCAACATCAAAATGCTTAGAAAACTCAAAGCATTAAATTCTCAAAGGTAAGTCTCTGAAAGATTTCAAAGGCTCCTATATAAGGACATCAGATTGAAGATGTCAGTAAGCAAGAAATAAGAACAAAAAGATCACAAAACATCTGATAAATCTTCACTCCACGATTCAGCTATATCTTGCTTCGCTACTAAGTTTATCATAACTTGAGTTTAAGGCAACTTAGTAGCACAACAACAACATCAACTACACTCATTGTAGAACTGCCAAACCTGTTAGGTTTGAAGAGTACTTAGTGTACTATCTTTCCAAGTCTGCTGGGCTTGAAGAGTTCTTCGTGAACTAGCTTTCCAAAACTGCTGGTATTGAAGGAATCTCAGTGATTTGAAGATTGTATCAACATCCTTAGTGGATTTCCTACTCGTGGAGTAGAAGAGTGGACTAGGAGTCTTGAGTGCTTTGAACCACTTAAAAACACTGTGTCATTTACTTTCAGTCTCTTTAACCGTTTTATCTGTTATAATTATTGCTTGATTTATAACCTTTATTTTATCTTAAGGGGGATAATTAAATCATATATCCCGTTGTGCTAAGCTTATCCTTTTAATTAACAAACCTGTTAAGTTACTCTTTGAAAAAAAAATCTAAAATATCTATTCAACCCCCCTTCTAGATAACTTGTGTTCCTCTGGGAATTAACAAGATCTTTTCCTTGCGCTGACCCAACACAACCCCTACTGTATAATCGCTGGCATCACACATCAACTCAAATGGTAGAGACCAATCAGGTGCCACAATCACTGGTGCTGATGTGTGCTTCTTCTTGAGTAAGTGAAATGCAGCCAAGCTGTGAAACCCCAGATTTTATGAATAAAGAATTAATTTTCACGAAATAATTTTTTTATATTATGGTGTGAATTTGAGATAATATTATAGTTGTGGGTAGTATTTATAAATTTTACAAAGTATGCAAGTTGTTATATTATATTCGATTGGTCAGGGAATATTCTTTGTGTCGAAAAATATTCGTACGACGGTACAATTATTGGTGGACCCCACAACGGAATTATTGTCGGATTGAGAAAACGACAAAAATATTTTATTGAAAATAACGGCGGAAGTTTTACCGTTGATACTGTTGAACTACTGGGTAGTAAAAGTATAGTAATACGCGTTGTTTCATAGTAGCACACGGTATTGATTATTGATATTTATGTGAGAAGTCGCTCAGTTTGATTCAATTATTGTCGATTAATAATATGAATAATTATAGCGATGATGACGTTTTGTTTTATTCGTATTATTAACGTAATAAAACAGAAACATCTTTTTATATAAAACAGAATACTTTATTAAAGTTATTATATAAATAGAATATATTATATTTTATTATGCATAGTGTTGCATAGTGTTTTGTATAGTGTTGCAAAGTGTTTGCATAGTAAAAATCTTTTATATAAATAGAATATATTATATTTTATTTAAAAGATTTTTCTTTAAATATAGACCGTAAGATTAAAGTAAATCAATCTGGACCGTTCATGGATTAGTTACTATGCATTCCATTTTCCTATAAATAGAAGCTCATTCCTTCATTATTTTCTTACGAATTCACTGAAACTCTAGAGAGAGAAACTATAGAAAGATAGAAGAAAAGCTTTTTGCTACTTAACATTTCTTTTCCTATATCCAGTTTCTTTTACGGTAAGGGGTGTTATTCTTTTTTATTCATGAAGAGAACTGTTGTTATTCCATTTCTTATTATTCTGTTGGAATAACCTGTATACGCGGTCTACCCTATACTTGGTGACATTCTTCTATTATTCTATTGGAACATCTTGTCTGTGTGTTTTACACCGGACCTGGTTCCGTTTTTATTATTATTCCGCTGGAACATCCTGTCTGTGTGTTTTACACCGGACCTGATTCCGTCTTGGTTTCGTCTTTATTATTATTCCGTTGGAACATCCTGTCTGTGTATTTTACACCGGACCTGGTTCCGTCTTGGTTTCGTCTTTATTATTATTCCGTTGGAACGTCCTGTCTGTGTGTTTTACACCGGACCTGGTTCCGTCTTTATTATTCTGTTGGAACATCCTGTCGGTGCAAATTTTGCCTAACCTGGTTCCGTTATTATTATTATGTTGGAATAACCTGTCTATGCGAAGTACCGCATGCATAGTGATTTTTGTTGTTATTCCATTCTTTATTATACTCAGTTGGTTAAAGTTTTGACTTCTATACTCCATGAAATTAGTGGAATATCCTTGATATTTGCGCTTCATCAAGTATCTTTTCGTGGAAATATTCTTCTGAGCATTCTTGAATTTTACTTTACAAAGCAGTATCATGTTGACAATTTGGACGTTATTGGTTCATGGATAAATTAATTCTTGAACTTGTTTTATTGAATTCTTATATCATTGTCATCATCCTCATGTTTATATTATGTTGAAAGTCATCTATGGCCTGTAGTGCATAGATGGACTTGGTATGATTATGACCAGGGATTATGCGGTGTAATCAGACCGTAATGTTAAAAATGATGTGAAAATTAAAAGTCATCATTGGCCCGTAGTGCATTGATGGACAGTTTTTGGTATGATTATGGCTATGGATTCTCTTCGGCCAAGGGAGCAAAGATGAATTAATTTATGGTATGATCTGGACCATTGATGAAAACACGATTATCTTTGGCCCGTAGTGCATGGATAATTCGTGGTCGTGATACTAAAGAATATCCTTGGCCTGTAGTGCAGGGATGATTTAATGATGTGGATTATTTATTGAGCTGAGTCTCAGCGATAAAAGTGATGAAAAACTTTTTAAATCATAAAAGATAGTAGATTCAATTCTCTACTTGACTCTTTTAATGGATTGTTTGTTCCGCTGCAGTTAAACTTGATGTCTATTGTATTTTATCAGTTTAACATTGTTGGAGGCTAATGATAATTTATTCTGCATTATCTTAGTCATAATATTTCTTACTGGGCTAGTTGAGCTCACCCTTTCTTTCACTGTTCTCTTAAGGAAATAAGAACATAGCAGGGACTAGTCGTGGAACGGAGTGACGGTCCAGAGGATAGCATTAGTAGTCCTCACTATTCTGTGAAATAGTGTATTAATAATTGTATTGAGGACTCTTTTTGAGTTTGTATAATCTCTAGTAGACAATATTTGTATTCAAACTCACAGTTATGTTTTGTCGTATTGTACACGACAGTCGTATTTAGTAAGTTGTATTTGAATTATGTACCATGTATCTGACGACCCAAGATGGGTGATGTATACCTAATTTTGGGGGTGTCACAGTTGGTATCAGAGCTTAGGGATATGATCCCTGGCTAAGATGTGAGAATAGTACTAGGAGGGGAGAGACGGGGAATTCCTTTGCTAGTATGACCTACCTAAGTTTATGTGCTATTTAATTGGTCGGTCAAAGTATAGGGATAATATGTGATATGTTAATTAACCCTTATTTTGTGGCAGTGTTTGAAAATGGCATCCGAGAATGTTGAGATTATCAATGGAGCTCAGGAGACCGTTGAGTCCCCACAGATCAATAATCAGGACAATGTGCAATAGGATGGCGATAATCCTCCTGTAAACAACAACACTGATCAATTGACGAACGACGGTACGTTTAGGAGCTTTTTAGAATTCATGCAACATCAGGCGAAGGCGACTCCTGTTCATAATGCAGGTAAAGACAATGGCAACCCACGGTTGGTCACCGTTAAGCAGTTCAAGGAGCTGGGACCACTGGAGTTTTTGGGAAAGCCAGAACCACTTAAGGCGGAGACATGGTTAAAGCAGATCACCAAGATATTTGATGTCTTGGAATGCTCCGAGGAGCAAAAGGTTCCTTTTGCCACCTTTATGTTGCGTGAAGAAGCAGATCATTTGTGGGAATATGTAAAACGTACCCAGACTGACGCACTCAAGATGTCTTGGGAGAAGTTCCAAGAGCTGTTCAACGACAAATACTTTCCCGAAAGTATTCGTCACATGAAGGAGGTAGAGTTTATCAAGCTGGAGCAAAAAAATATGACCGTGTTGCAGTACGAGGCTAAGTTTGCGGAGTTGTCTCGGTTTGCATCCCATTTGGTCGATAATGAGGAGCGAATGGCGCGAATGTTTCTGCGAGGTTTGAAACCCGATATACGTCAATACCTCATTTCTCATAAACTTTGTTTATATTCAGATATTGTGAATAGGGCTCAGTTAGTGGAGTGCGATAATGAGTTATCACAACCAAAAGGTAATGACCAGCAGCACGATAATAATCATACCGGTGGCAAAGGTCATCGGAACAATGATAACCATCGCGGGGGAAATTATCATACCAAGAATGGTAACCACTTCGGTGGTAATCGTGGCCAAGATAATTGAAATGGACATTTCAAGAAGAGAAGGTTCAATAATGATGGAAAGACAGCAACGCCAGCACCCGTTTCAAAGGAAGAAGAACGCCCATCGGTCGTATGTTTCAAATGCGGACAGGAAGGACACATCCGTCCAAACTGTACGCAGCAGTCCAAAGCATGTTTTAATTGCGGAAGAGAAGGTCACCTAGCTCGATTTTGTCATATAATGAAGTCAATTCCAGCTGGGATAATGATGCCAAAGGATGTCCCAGACAAGCCAAAGCCGGTAGTTTAAGAGAGAGCATTTTTTTTCTCTCGTGACGAGGAACCTAAATAAAATTATCACGGGTAAGTTAATCATAAGCTCTTACGAAGTTTATACCGTGTTAGATACCGATTCTACTCACTCTTTTATTTCACCTAGTTGTGTTCAATGTTTGTACTTAACTCCGGAGAAGTTAAACTTTGATTTATCTATTAAAACTCCATTGGGAGAAACCTTTGTTACCTCCACTGTTTATAAATCTTATTTGATTCAAATCGACACTTTCACATTACGTGTTGATCTTGTCTCTTTGAAAATACTTACCTTTGATGTGATTTTTGGAAACGATTGGTTAACTACTCATCATGTTTTTCGTAAGGTTGTTAGCTTTCATATTCCTAACCAACCTATTATGCGAATTCAAGCAACCAAACCACTAAATTCAATCATTGTCATATCAAGCCATAAGTAAAGATCCCCGATCCTTTTGTTGATGACTTCCTTGTGTGGAATGCACCAAAGCCAGACTTTCTGTAGGCGATGTCGTGAACGACGATAACGAGTTGATAGGTATCATTGTGAGGTGCTATCTAGGTTAAGGGATAGAAGTCACAGTTAGTATCAATGTGACGTACTATCCAAGTCTTGGATGTGAGTAACAGTTTTGAATGATATTTTTATCATTAATAAATCTCTTGACGTATTCCTGAAGACTTCTTAGCCTACCCCAGAGCGTGAAATCGAATTTTGTATTGACACCAGTACAAAACCAATTTCTTAAACCCTCAAAAAAAAAATTCAACTAAAACGAAAGTAACATGCACCAAAGACGTTGACTCGAGCTGTTGAAGATTACGATCGTACTATTCAATATCATCGTGCAAGAGCGAATGTGGTAGCTGACGTGTTGAGTAGAAGATCGTATGCGTTTACAAGTGCGATGTTGTTAACACAAAGACTCATTTCGTATAACTTGCAAATGATGAAGATAGAGTTAAAGACTTTAGAGACCCACGTGAAGATAACGAATATACGAGTAAAATTGACTTTAATCGATAAAGTTAAAGACGCTCAAGCTATATACCCGAATCTGATGAATGTGAAGAAGAAGGTTTAAGAGGGTGTTATTTTAGAAGCAAGAGTTGCTGAAGAGAGGAAATCTCAACCCTCGATTTAATTGGCCCATTTGAAATCCTCGATTGAGTAGGAACTGTGGCTGATAGACTCGTTTTACCGCCAAATATATTGCGTGTTCATAACATTTTTTTTCGTATCGATGTTACATAAATATGTGGACGACCCGAACCACATTATTAATTTAGAACCGGACGAGATAGCGAATGATTTAACGTTTGAAGAGATACGTGTTACAATCTTGGATAAGAAGAATCGTATTCAACACTCAAAGGTTATATCTCAAGAGTTAGAATTTGAAGTGAAGTCAAGGTATCCTCACCTGTTTGGCATACCAGGTACGTACGTAAATTTCGAGGGCGAAATTCCATAAGGAGGGAGATTGTGAAACCCCAGATTTTATGAATAAAGAATTAATTTTCTTGAAATAATTTTTTATATTATGGTGTGAATTTGAGATAATATTATAGTTGTGGGTAGTATTTATAAATTTTGCAAAGTATGCATGTTGTTATATTATATTCAATTGGTCAGGGAATATTCTTTATGTCGGAAAATATTCGTACGACGGTACATTTATTGGTGGACCCCACAACAGAATTATTGTCGGATTGAGAAAACGACAAAAATATTTTATTGAAAATAACGGCGGAAGTTTTACCGTTGATACTGTTGAACTACTAGGTAGTAAAAGTACAGTAATACGTGTTGTTGCATAGTAGCACACGGTATTGATTATTGATATTTATGTGAGAAGTCGCTCAGTTTGATTCAATTATTGTCGATTAATAATATGAATTATTATAGCGATGATGACGTTTTGTTTTATTCGTATTATTAACGTAATAAAACAGAAATATCTTTTTATATAAAACAGAATACTTTATTAAAGTTATTCTATAAATAGAATATATTATATTTTATTATGCATAGTGTTGCATAGTATTTTGCATAGTGTTGCATCGTGTTTGCATAGTAAAAATCTTTTTATATAAATAGAATATATTATATTTTATTTAAAGGATTTTTCTTTAAATATGGACCGTAAGATTAAAGTAAATTAATCTGGAACGTTCATGGATTAGTTACTATGCATTCCATTTTCCTATAAATAGAAGCTCATTCCTTCATTATTTTCTTACGAATTCACTGAAACTCTAGAGAGAGAAACTATAGAAAGATAGAAGAAAAGCTTTTTGCTACTTAACTTTTCTTTTTCTATATCCAGTTTCTGTTACGGTAAGGGGTGTTATTCTTTCTTATTCATGAAGAGAACTGTTGTTATTCCATTTCTTATTATTCTGTTGGAATAACCTGTATACGCGGTCTACCCTATACTTGGTGACATTCTTCTATTATTCTGTTGGAACATCATGTCTATCTGTTTTACACCAGACCTGGTTCCGTTTTTATTATTATTCCGTTGGAACATCCTATCTGTGTGTTTTACACCGGACCTGGTTCCGTCTTGGTTTCGTCTTTATTATTATTCCGTTGGAACATCCTGTCTGTGTATTTTACATCGGACCTGGTTCCGTCTTTATTATTATTCCGTTGGAACATCCTGTCTGTGTGTTTTACACCGGACCTGATTCCGTCTTTATTATTCTATTGGAACATCCTGTCGGTGCAAATTTTGCCTAACCTGGTTCCGTTATTATTATTCTGTTGGAATAACCTGTCTATGCGAAGTACCGTATGCATAGTGATTTTTGTTGTTATTCCATTCTTTATTATACTCAGTTGGTTAAAGTTGTGACTTCTATACTCCATGAAATTAGTGGAATATCCTTGATATTTGCGCTTCATCAAGTATCTTTTCGTGGAAATATTCTTCTGAGCATTCTTGAATTTTACTCTACAAAGCAATATCATGTTGACAATTTGGACGTTATTGGTTCATGGATAAATTAATTCTTGAACTTGTTTTATTGAATTCTTATATCATTGTCATCATCCTCATGTTTATATTATGTTGAAAGTCATCTGTGGCCTGTAGTGCATAGATGGACTTGGTATGATTATGACCAGGGATTATGCGGTGTAATCATGACCGTAATGTTACAAATGATGTGAAAATTAAAAGTCATCATTGGCCCGTAGTGCATTGATGGACAGTTTTTGGTATGATTATGGCTATGGATTCTCTTCGGCCAAGGGAGCAAAGATGAATTGTTTTATGGCATGATCAGTACCAGTTGATGAAAACACGATTATCTTTGGCCCGTAGTGCATGGATAATTCGTGGTCGTGATACTAAAGAATATCCTTGGCCTGTAGTGCAGGGATGATTTAATGATGTGGATTATTTATTGAGCTGAGTCTCAGCGATAAAAGTGATGAAAAACTTTTTAAATCATAAAAGATAGTAGATTCAATTCTCTACTTGACTCTTTTAATGGATTGCTTGTTCCGCTGCAGTTAAACTTGATGTCTATTGTATTTTATCAGTTTAACATTGTTGGAGGCTAATGATAATTTATTCTGCATTATCTTAGTCATAATATTTCTTACTGGGCTAGTTGAGCTCACCCTTTCTTTCATTGTTCTCTTCAGGAAATGAGAACATAGCAGGGACTAGTCGGGGAACGGAGTGACGGTCCAGAGGATAGCATTAGTAGTCCTCACTATTCTGTGAAATAGTGTATTAATAATTGTAATGAGGACTCTTTTTGAGTTTGTATAATATCTAGTAGACAATATTTGTATTCAAACTCACAGTTATGTTTTGTCGTATTGTACACGACAGTCGTATTTTGTAAGTTGTATTTGAATTATGTACCATGTATCTGACGACCCAAGATGGGTGATGTATACCTAATTTTGGGGGCGTCACACAAGCAATCCTCATCAAATCTAAACAGAACATCCTTCTCCAATAAACTGCATAATGGTTTTGTAATCTTGGAGATGTCCTTAATGAATCTTCGTTAAAACCCTGTATGTCCCAAAAAACTACGCACCCCCTTGACTGATGTAGGTGGTGGCAAATTCTCAATGGTCTCCAATTTGGCTTTATCAACTTCTAACCCCTTTGGTAAAACTTTGTGCCCTAGTATAATTCCCTCATACACCATGAAATGGTACTTTTTCTATTTTAGTACAAGGTTGGTTCCCACACAACGCCTTAGCACCATGATCAGATTCTCAAGACAACTATCAAAAGAGTCTCAGAAAATGGAGAAGTCATCCATTAAAACCTCAACATTTTTCTCAACCATGTCTGAGAAAATAGCCATCATGCAGCTTTGAAACGTGGCAGGAGCATTACAAAGCCCAAAGGACATCCGCCTGAATGCAAAGGTACCGTAGGGACAAGTAAATATCGTCTTTTCTTCGTTATCTAGAGCGATGACAATTTGGTTGTACCCTGAATATCCATCTAGCAAACAGTAGTATTCATGGCTTGCAAGTCTGTCCAACATCTAGTCAATGAATTGCAACGGAAAATGATCCTTTCTAGTTGCTTTATTGAGCTTCCTATAGTCCATACACACTCTCCAATCAGTCATTGTTTGTGTTGGTATCAACTCGTTGTTTTCATTCTTCACCATTGTCATCCCCCCTTTCTTGGGCACACATTACACAGGGCTCACCCATGAACTGTCTTAAATAGGGTATATGATCCCAACGTCTAACATTTGTTTATCGTTAAACTGGTAGTTTGGTGTATATATTGTGTGTTAGTTGGTAGATTTAAATTGGCAGTTTGGTGTATATTAGTACTAGATGTGTCTCGTGCCTCCGGCACTACATGGACGGTGGGATTTATCCCAAATTTTGGATGACCCGTATGATTTATTAGGGTTAGCAAGAAATTCAAAATCAGTTGTATTTTGTTAGATAAATTGATATGTAATATTGGGTGAATCTTATAATTATATTAACTAATGTATCTCGATAGATTTTTTTTTAAAAATATATAGCAAAAGTAAAGTTTTTTTAAATCACAATCTATATTTTATTTAATAACAATCAGTTTTACATTTTTACCACACATAACTACATTTTCAAAATTTAAGTAATAATACTCCCTCTGATCCAAAATTAAAGATATAATTTGATTTTTAAAGTCAAACGATGACATATTAAATTTCAAATTGATGTGAATTTATTTAATTTTAGTTTATACAATTATTATAATTGTATATTATATAATAAAAAATATTAATCATAAAATTTAATTCATTATAAATGTGAGACCTCAAATTTTATGAAATAAAAGTATTCAATTTTCTTATAATTATTCTATTTAGTAAATGGTTAAATTGATAAAAGGTTAAGGTTAAGGGTGATATGTGAAAAATTTTCAAAGTAAATAAGTTGTCATAAAATAATCGGTGATAAAAGTATAATAATACGCGTGGTTGCATAGTAGCACACGATATTGATTATTGATGCTTACGTGAGAAGTCACCCAATTATATTCAATTATTGCTACAGTAATTGCTACATCATATCTCTCATATTATTTATTCAATTATGGTCACAGTATCATCTGCATAATATGATATATTATTAAATCAATAATTGAGAGGACAAAGTTATTCATATTATTAATTACAATATTGACAATGTCTAAAAGTTCTGTCAAGGAGAGGTTAGACAATCTAATTGTGCGTCAATATGGAGAAATCCTTATTGGAAAGCCCCCTCTTTCCTAGGAATGACCTGGTTGTTAAATATTGTGAGTTATAATATTAATGATGAATAAGTTCGTATTGATTAAAGATGAAATTGATAGTTCCATTGTGTTGAAATTATTAGTGTTAGTGAAGATCGACATTTATTTCGATAATAATTGATATCTGGAGGTTATATTGGCCAATTGGATAATTAACCGGATAAATGAGCAATTAATTGCTATTAATTCACATGATTATAACTATTTATTCACATGTGTGTACTATTAATTCATATTCTTGTACTATTAGGGGAGGTGGTGCAAGATTAATAATACTTGCATTACTAAATTAAAAATGGAGGTATAGTTGAAGGTACTATACAATAATTAATTTTTTTACATGTTTAGAACTATTGAGTCACATGATTTACTATTGATTCACATGATTTACTATTAGGGGAGGTGGTGCAAGTTTGATAATACTTGCAGGACTAAATTAAAAATGAAGAAAAAAAGGAAGGTATTATACTGTAATATTTCGAACCCCAAAATGTGCAATTATCGAAACTATATTTTTCTATAAATAGAAGCTCATTTTTCCTTCATTTCTCACTAATTCACTAAAGCTATAAAACAATTATTATAGAGAGAAATTATAGAGAGAAAGAAGAAGAGAATTCTACTACCTCATTATTCCAGTATCCAGTTTTCTTCTAAGGTAAGAGATATTATTATTATAGTAAGGGGTATTATTCTTTCGTATTTATGAAGAGAGTTATTTTCTTTCGATACTCGTAAGGGTTGTTATTCCATTCTTTATTATTATGTTGGAATAACCTGTCTATGCGAAGTACTGCATACATAGTGAAATTCTTCTATTATTCCATTCTTTATTATTCTGTTTGAATAACCTGTCTGTGCGGTCTATCACATGCCTGGTGAATTCTGTTGTTATTCCATTCTTTATTATTCTTTTGGAATATCCTGTCTGTGCGGATTACGCATGACCTGATTTCATTCTTTATTATTCTGTTGGAATATTCTATTTGTACGGATTACGCATGACCTGGTTTCATTCTTTATAATTATGTTGGGAATAACATGTCTGTGTGGTCTATCTCATGCTTGGTGATTTCTTCTGTTATTCCATTCTTTATTATTCTATTGGAATAACCTGTCTATGTGGATTACTACATGCATGATGAATGACCTTTCATATTCATTCTTTATTAAATTGTGGAAATGATTTGTCTACGTGGATTACTGCATGGCGGGTGAGAATCCATTTGCAGTTTCATATATTCTATTATACTCGTATGAAATATCATTTCTTTTGTACTCGTCATGAAATATCATTTTTTTGGTATTTTTCTTTTACGAGTTACTATTCACGTGTTACTATTCACCCGGTTACTATTCACTCTAGTATTATTCACTCGGGTATTCGGGATACTTTTTGTGCTAGAGTACTATTCACGAGTTACTATTCACGGGTTACTATTCACCCGATTACTATTCACTCTAGTATCATTCACTCAGATATTTGAGGCACTTTTCGTGTCGGGGTACTATTCATGGGGTACTATTCACCCAAAAATATATTTTTTTCTGTCCAAATTATTTTTGGTACATGAATATTATTCTTGAATTTTACTCCACAAAGCAGTATCATGTTGAAAATTTGGACGTTATTGATTTCTAGATAAATTAAATTATAAATCTTTAAAATTTATCCTTGAACTTGTTTTATTGAATTATTATGTTATTATCATCATCCTCATTCTTATATTATGATGAAAGTCATCTTTGGCTTACGTGCATAGATGGACTTGGTATGATTATGACCAAGGATTATTCGGTACAATCATGACCGTAATGTAAGGAATGATGTGGTGAAAGTCCTCAGTGGCCTGTAGTGCATTGATTGACAGTTTTTTGTATGATTATGACTAGAGATTATTCGGTATAGTCATGACCATTGATGATTTAATGAATATCCTTGGTCCCGTAGTGCATGGAAGAATCAATGATATGGTTTATTTATTAAGCTGAGTGTCAGCGATAAAGTTAATAAAAAACTTTTTAAATCATAGAAGATAGTAGATTGTATGCTCTACTTGACTCTTCTAATGGATTGCTTATTTCCGCTGCAGTTGTTGATCTAAAACTTGTTGTCTATTATATTCTATCAGTGTTATACTGTTGAAGGCTAAGGATAATTTATTCTGCAGTATCTTAGTCATAATATTTCTTACTAGGCTAGTTGAGCTCACCCTTTTCTTTCATTGTTCTCTTCAGGAAATGAGAATGTAACCGGGACTAGTCGGGGAATGGAGTGATAGTCCGAGATAGTGTCATAATAGTCCTCACTATTCTATAAAATAGTGTGATAATAAATGTAATGAGGACTCCATTGAGTGTGGTTATTGTCTAGATGACAATATTTGTATTAAAACTCATATCATATGTTTTGTCGTATTTTACACGACTGTTGTATAATTAAGTTGTATTTGAATTTTGTAACATGTATCTGACGACTCAAGATAGGTGATGTATACCTGTTTTGAGGGCGTCACAATAAACTTTTATGAGTCATGCCAGTTTTAAAGTTTAATATGTTATCGTTTGATCTCAAAAATTAAATTGTATTTCTAATTTTTTTAGAACGGAAGGAATAACAAATACTCCCCATGTTTTAAATTATAAGATTAATATATACTTTTAAAAAGTCAATTTAAAATATTTTCAAACTCAAAATTGAGATAATCATTTAGTTTATGTTAATAATAATTATGAATATTATAAACTACCTAAAAGTACTATTACTTATAAAATTTATTATTTTGAAACTTAAATCAATCGTATTAAATTTAAATTAAATAATGCTACTATCACATAAAAAAGATCACATAATGTTCACATACACATATGCATACTGTGAGTCATACATGTTAGGCGGGGTCCACAGTATACATGTATGCGAGTTTTTTTTATGTGATAATAGTATTGTTGTTTTAAATTTAAAAATTTCTCAAATTAATTTTTAGAGAGTCAATCATGGGGTAATAATATGTTATTTTTAATAATAACAAGCAATCCAAGTACTGTATGAACTATGTTTGTAATAGGGCTAAGCAAGTAACCAAATTGGAACCGAAATCGTACCAAAAATCGTATGAACCGCACCAATTAAAACCGCACCAACGGTTCCGGCGTATATGACGATTTTAAGTGGGTTGAATAACCAAATTTACGATTCCGATTTGGTTACTAGCCAAAACCGCACGTATAAAACCGAAACCGCAACATATGTGTGTATGTATGTATTATCTCTAGTAAATTTTAAAGTTACTTTTCACTTGAACACGCTCAGAGAGTCTAGCATCGTCATTTTCAATTGAAAGAAGATTGTTAGAGGTTATAGAGTCAAAAATTAAGCAATTGGGTTTTAGAATTTCGAATTTGTTTGATGCGTTATTGGAGGGGCTTAAATTTGAGGGGCCAAATTCATTGGTTCGAGTACTTGATGCATTGGTTAAGGTCAATACTATAGTAATAATAGTCTAATAGATTGTTTTTCAAATTAGGTATAGTTAGGATTATATTTTATAAGTCCTCCCTGCAATATATAAGATACTCCAGTATATACTGTTAATTTTTGGGGAACTAGATAAACCTTTTTACTTGTTATCGAATATATGATCTCCGTTGTTTTATATAACATATGTTTTAGTTTTAAAGCATCATTCCTTTATTATAAACTAAAACTATTTTACGTGGCTCACTGTTCTATGATTTGATGGTGAATTTGACATGTCTGGCAGAAGAAACTTTGGTTCTATACTTGATATAATTCCCATCGCTGACTCTGTCACTAAGTTAATTACTCGATGTAAGTTCTATGTTAAATTTTATTGAAGGCTTATACTTTTTTTGTTGTTTCAATTGATTTTGGAACTGAAATCGCACCAATTAAAACCGCATCGCACACTTTAAAACTACGTCGCACTAATCATAAGCGGTTTCGTGTGCGGTTTTGAATTTTTCAAACCGCACCTAAGCGATTTCAGGTGCGATTTGGACTTCAAACCCACCAAACCGCACCATGCTTATCCCTAGTTTGTAATACCATACCCGTGATGAAAAAGGTTGACGGACACCCGACCCGTTAAACAGTGTCAGCTTCCAGTACAATCATTTTTTCACAGATTAGATACACCTCTCTCTAGCTGTGTTAAATTCCTGCAGCTGTTTTTGCAATTTAAGTTTGAAATCCGATTTCAAAATTCAAATATAGGTTCGCTGAAATGGATTCAACCCCTTCATGTCCTTCGACTCCTCGATGGAATGTCGAAAGACCCTTTCTCACCGGCCGATTCTACCAGGTTTCTCTCACTTTTTCATACGCAATATTTCACTTTTCTAGTATTTAAAAAAAAAAAAACATTTCTTCCTCTTATGGATGCACATTGTTTAATTTTGCTGCAAAATTTCAATTCAGGAAACAAAGTTGACATCTGGGCTGGCTGAATCGAAGGGATTTTCTATGGACTCATTTAGGTATATTTGAGCTTGGTTTTTTCTTCTAATGTATTCTATATTTAGCCTTGTTTTGATTTTATGCTACAATTGCAGTAATAATATTGATATTTATGTAAATGTTGTTTTTATTACACAGTCCTGGATTGGACCAGGCTATCGGTTGCTACCATGCTTCAGTTCAGGTATTTGGTGCATATATTTATTATTTTTGGGATGTTGGCCTGTAAAATTTGATTTTTTTTTGAGGTGGGGTGTGGTCACTTGTAAGGAAATCGATTGGGTTTTTTTATCAATCTGCCAGAAGTGATAATGGGTGGTATAATATTGTCCCTCTGAGTAATAATCATTGCCCATATCTCTATATAGGTATATAAATGTATATCTTCTATTTTGGTTATGTGTTTACTGTTTGCAAGTTGTGAGTTGATTTTTGAGGATATATGAATTTAAGTGAAATCCGTGTAAATGATGGATTTGTTGAGCAGTCGTGTTAGATAAAACTTATTGCTACATTAAAGTCTGATGAATCTAAGATCTTTGTTTGTTTATCTAACTGATTTTTTTACAATAAATTTCTTAAACGAATTAACAGTCTTATCTTGCTCAATTAAAACAATTTTTAGTGCTAATCTCTCTCTCTCTCTCTATATATATATGTATGTATATATATATATATATTTATATTTATAGTCAACTTTGTTCATGTTATTGACCTGTCAAATAGGAGGTTAGGGTGGCTCTGCTGGGTTAATTAAACTTTTGTATGTGATGACCTTAAAACGGGTTATTTTTTTTAAAATTTTAATTAATTATTGACCGGAAGGATGGGATGTGTAACTGTTATTTCTGATTTAGCTAGACTTTTTGTGGTCCTTCAAGTTTTCCTCTGTTTAGAGATGGTGGATTTAAGGGCTGGTCTCATTTTAAAAGCAACTATCTAAAATTGGCTTTTTACATGTCATAAAAACCATGAAAAACCTAGCACTTGGTTTATTATTGACTCTTGGCTTGTGATTTAGTTAATTTTTGTTTTCAATTAATTACTTTCTTCTGCTGTGCCCTATTTGACCTTTAAGTTATTTCTAGAATACAAATTGATCTTTTGAAGTGTTGAAACCCTTCATATAGTTTATATCAACAAAAGAGCAAGATTAAAGTTAACAAACTCTATAATTATATAATACCTTATGCTTTAAAGCTTTTCTGAACTTGGTCATCAGTTTATAAGCTTGGTTAAATCTGTGTGTATTGAAATCGATTTATAAGCTTGGTTAAATCGGTGAGTATTTATGTCATGCAGGAACTGATTGTTATAGATGATCTCCTGTCTGCTTTGGTTGGAATTGAAGGAAGATATATATCAATCAAAAGAGTCCGAGGGAAAGAGGACAGTATCAACTTCCTTGTTGATGCATCTATGGATTTAGCACTTCAGGTATCAATTTTTTTCCAAAGTGTTCAAGTGACTGACAAGATTGATCTTTTTTTTATTGTTCGGTTGATTGTAGTTGCCCACAGTGTCTAGTCTTTAGAAGAAGTCTAGAAGGTAAGAAACCCTAAATTGCAAAGTGGAGAGCAAAATTCAACTCCAAAGCCACGTACTATGTATTCATGTGAGAAAGGGACACGAAAAAGAAAGTGGAGGCTAAGTTTTTAAAAGAAGATAAGAAACCCTAAAAAGCATTTTAAGGCTTGTTATATAGAACAAGTGAACAACTCGTGAAAACAAAGGCTTTAATCAGTTAAGCTGTTATTTTAACAGTTCTCAAGTCTGTCTTTTACTTAAAAAACATATCATTAACACAAATCGTGTTATAAGACATTTTGCAATATCAGTACACTGCGTAAACCAATTTTACATGGACATAGGCGAAAACAGATCTAATATTCTAATTACTTCTATATTGTATCGCACATTGTGAGATAGGTATCACATATTGTGTGATACGTATTGATTGGGTATGCGAAATGAAAACGGGAATGAGGAACACTACCTATGGTGAAATCCACAAGGCACCTAAGTTCTTGTATCACGATTTGGAATGATAGCACTTGGTTCGTGGAATGCTCAATAATAAGAGTTTCATGGTAACTGTTGCTCACATATCAGAGTAGATCATTGGCTAAGGTGTTTTATTTTGTAGTTTCTTGTGTGGTTAATCATTTTATCATGTTTGTATTTCAACTTGGTAGAATAAGTGAATAACTAAAAGCTTGAATGAAGCGTCATTGTGAAAACGGCCATTATGGCCGTGTTTTACACTTCAAGTTTTCCTGCTATGCCATTTGAAAGTTGAATTAATTTGTGAAAGGTATATTTAGAAAATTAGGCTGGCCAAGGTCTAAAATTTGGTGGTGCATGAGGATTTGTTTTGAATCATGTAATATTTCTGGACATCAAAACAAGAATGTTTCTTATGGAATCACATTATGTTCCAAAGAACATTGTGGAGTCATTAAGCATCTAAGAAGAGTACCTGAAAACTTTTCCTGAAAGGTGCCGGAACATAAGAAATATTGTACTTTGTGAGTGAAAGATCTGATTATCTAGCAATTTAAAATATGACTAGGTTTGAATCTCAGCATGCGCATGCCTCACTAAGTTTTAGCTTTTGATTGAACTGATCATGGTGTTTGTTGCAGGAATCAGCAAAACGGATGTTCCCTTTGTGTGAGAGCTATATGCTGATTAATCAATTTGTTGAGTCAAGGTCCCAGTTCAAGACTGGTCTAGTTAATCATGCCTTTGCTGCTGCCCTAAGAACACTCCTTCTAGTAGGTTTTTCAATGTTATAAGTTCTTTTATAAGCTCAGGTGCATACTATCCAATTCTTCTTTGTTTTCCTTTCCTTGTAATTATATGCTATATCCCAAACTCTTATTATATTATGTGTTGCTCATGATATTAGGAATTGTATGGATTTAGGGATGAGTAAGGTGCAAGTCTGAATGGGAGCATAACTTTCCATGATAAAAATTGCCGTGTCTGTAATTTAATAAGAAAATTCTTATTTTTTAACATTAGATAGGACAGACCTATTTCAACCAACTTGGGATGTTGTGATAGCAGACAAAGGAAGTTTATTATTGTCATAGGAAAATAGTTGAAGAATTTGTTATAATGAAAATATAACGGGGTAAAATTATATTAAATGGAGGGTCATATGAGGGCAGAAGCCCTTAACTTATGTGTTTATACTTATCTTACCTATGGATAATTACAGATCTACGTTCATATAAGCACGTGCACACACATCATTATTGATGTATATTTTATGTTACATAGATGAACATGTAGTGTTTGAATCATATAGCGATAAATCTACTTGTTATGACAATATCTGTTTTTTATACTTCAGTTATTGACAATATCTATTTTGTATATTTCATAATAGTTCAATGCTTATAACCTTTAACTGTGTCCCCTCGTTTCCTAGTTCATGGTTTGTCATATCGGGTGTGTCTATCATTTGCATTTGTATCAGGTCAACTACTGCAAGTTCCTTCTGATTGATATTTGTATTGCACTGGCTCTGTTAATTTTTTACGTGCAAGTGCTCATACATTGTAGATGTAAACTTCCGTCGTAGTACTAAATCAACTAATATTACCTCACTATTATGTATGTCAGGATTACCAGGCCATGGTGGCACAACTTGAACATCAATTCCGACTTGGAAGACTTTCTATACAAGGATTATGGTTTTATTGTCAGGTATGACTTTGTAAAATCAGTGAAACCCCTTTCTCATTATGTCTTTTAGAACTCATTTCTGTACCTGTCTTAAATATGTACTGCAGCCAATGATGGGATCGATGCAGGCGCTTTCCATAGTGATAAAGAAGGCTTCAGCCAATAGTATTGTGGGTTCAGCAGTTCTTAACCTCTTGCAAAGTCAGGTATAATAGCAAGGGGGTGACATAACTTTTTGAATTTAAAATCCAATTTATTGCCTTAATTACTCAACCGTATGGTAGTAGTTAACTAACTATATTGTCTGTTTCCAGGCTAAGGCCATGGCTGGTGATCATGTAGTGAGGTCATTACTGGAAAAGATGACACAATCTGCAAGCTCCGCTTATCTTGGCATACTGGAAAGGTACTTAATAAAACATACATTGACTTGAAGTACAATAAGGTACATTTTTGTAAGTTCAAAGTAAGTTTAAAGTAAGTTTTTAATGCTGGTAGGAGAATCTTAGTTTCTTAAATATGTTTAGGAGCAATATCGTGGTCCTTATTGTCAGTAAGACTTGCATTTAAAGGTCTGAAGAAGAGAAAACCTACTTGCTATAAGTTACTGGTGAGGTGATATTGTTAGATTATATTCTCAAAATTTTAGTAGCAGGGTTATATTTATTCTAGCTCTTGTATACACATCATACAAAGCATTTCCCCTTCAATCTGTGCATCGGTGGTCCTGAGACTATCAGACTACTTTTTTATAATATTTAGAAATCCTCAGAAGCAAATTATAAATGTAAGGATATGTTTTAATTTCACAACTCTGGCAATTCTCATTGCCTAATTGGTACCAACCCACCATAGATATTTTCTACAGTAAAACACTCATTTGTTCTATCCATTTGGTCCAGGGAGAGATATCGTAGTTTCCTTACTAAAATAGTGTCAACTACTTAAACTTTTCATTTTTGATGGGTGTGAATGCTAGATGACAATATTATTCCATATCATAATATGTACAATAGAGAGTTTTTATATAGGTCAAAGTGTTAAAGCTAAATATGAAAAGTAAAGCATAGTGATCAATGATTACCACTAATCATGCTTATAGAATAATCCTACCACTAATCACTCCTAATCAAATCAATCCTAGAATCCTCTAAATTAAATCTAACACTCTCCCTAAAGTTGGAGCATGTATATCAATCATGCCCATCTTGTTACAAATATAACGGATTATAGTAGCCCCTAAATCTTTAGTAAACACATTCGCCAGTTGATTATCAGTCTTCACATGACTTGTAGAAATAATCCCTTGTATTTTCTCTCGAACAAAATGACAGTCAACCTCGATGTGCTTAGTTCTCTCGTGGAACACCTGATTAGAAGCAATGTAGAGTGCAACTGCATTATCACACCAAAGTTGCATAGGAACTATCTTGTTGAAACCCAACTCAGTAAACAAATACTTTAACTATATTAATTCATAATAGACATAAGCCATTGCTCGATATTCTAATTCTGCTTCTTACTTTTCCACGATACAAGATTACATCCAACAAATACACAATATCCTGTTGTAGATATCTTATCAGTTCAACCCTGCCCAGTTAGCATAACAAAATCCTTCTAGTGATTAGGATCTCTAAATACTAATCCGCGACCTGGAGCGGTATTTTAGTATCCTCACAATTGCATCCCAATGTGAGGGACCTAGGGGAAGATAATAATTGACTGACCACATTACAGGGAAAACAATGTCTGGCCGAGTATTGTTGTCTCCGTTTCGGTTTAACAAAACAAACTCTAACTCATGCAAGTATACACGGGTCAACAAGTACTACAGAGTAAGAAAGTATCGATCTCACGGAGAAAGATGAATAAATCTATGCTATCATGCAACAACCTTATCACTATTTCTGCATGCTCAAATGATTAATTAACAAGTAAATTTATATCTAAATTAATTACCGGCACAAAAATACTAATTACTAAAAGTAAGGTAATCAAATTGGAGATAAATGGGATCCTAATGTCATTTAATGTTTTATCCAACATGCACAACTCTTGTTATGCCTAATTGTTTAATATGGACAGCTAGTCGAGAGCATAAAAGTAAAACATAACCATCTTTCGATGTACTATGTTCAAATTACACAAAATCCACAAATTGATAGAATTTATGTAAGCATCAAAATTACCTAACCCACTATGTGTCTATGTGAATTAAAAGTAATAATGATTTAAGCACGAGCTCTCTCAATGACTACACGTGGTGAACCGGTATATGCCTATCCGGGTCACGAATCACAAAACCTAACATATATAAGTCTCATGAACATATGCCAACATGATTAAATCTGTACCTATACTTCCTTTTTCAATTCCATATAAGTAATTAGGGTGAATGGTGATCAAGCATTCAATAATTTAGCACAACCATTTCAGGCAATCCAGTATTAAACATACAAGCATTCACAAATAGGCATACAAGTATGGACTACACATTAAACTCCATTAGAATCCCATAATGGAAGTTAGTTCATTACTGAATCAACATCCATTATGGGATTTAAACCAAACATTGAAATAAGCAATGAAAGCAAGAGATATAAGGGAAATGAGGAATCAAATCTGATAAACCCTGCTTGAAAGTCTTATTCCAAGCTAATTCAGGTCCACAATTGTCACCAGAATGAAAACCAATATTTACAAGCAATAATCTAGAGAGAGAAGCACAAAGAAATATAGAAATGCTATGAATCCTCTCTAGAATACCAAATCCTAAAAGTAGAAATAATAACTGCTTAATAATACGTCTTTTCAAACCATCCAATATATCTCAAAAAAGCAAACACGCTCCAACATTTCAAAATGGAAAGTCAGCTTCTTAAATTAAGCTTGACTGGCGCGGCCGCGCGCTATCACAGTACAATTCGGGCGCGGACGCGCAACATGTGCTACTGCCGAGTGCTTGGCGCTGGCGCTGGCGCGCCGTGTCTGGCCTATAAGGCAGCGCGGCCGTGCTGGTGCTGGTTGCTGTCTGCTGTGCTTTGCTGCTTGCTACTTGCTTCTTTTTTTATTCTTCACTTTTTCTTCTTCATTTGGTCACATCAAAGCTAGAAGAGCTGTCCTCAAATGCTTGAGTCTAGTTGCCATCTTCATTCTTGCACAAGCCACCATGCCTTGTCTTGCCATTTCCATTTCTATGCCATTTCCATGCTATACAATGCCTTAGGAGTTCCAACTATGCTCACTGCAAAACAAACACGAAAAACCATAAAAACATACCAGAAATACTTGAGTTGAGCAAAATTCCAGTGAGTTGGTAACCAATAAGTAGGTATAAAACTTACTTATCAAATACCCTCAAACTTGAACTATTGCTTGCCCTCAAGCAATCAACACAAAAATTAAATTAGACAGTGCAAACTACATGCTATGCAAACTACACTATCATGCAAGTGATTCTCAAGATTTCCAGCCATACTAGAATTCCAATCAAATGTGCCTCAGAGAAATATCCAGATTCAAGAACAGAGCATCAAACCAAGCTACAGACATAACGACATACAATCAAATAATCTAAACCTGCTATAAGGATGATGTGTATGTGTGATGTGTTCACAAATAAGCTTGTCAAAGGCAAAGACTACACATGCTCTACTGCTTAAGAAAGAAAATTGAAGTTTAAATCAAGAACTGCATACAAATGAAACAACTATTCCAACACATCAATACAAACTAAGGTTCAATAATAGGTTTATTCTGCTTTATTTTTACTCATGAGGGTGATTTTCGCACTTTCCCGCAGTGTTTATTGATTTCTTTTCTTTTTCCCATTGCTGTGCAATGTCTCATTCCATTAGGCTAACAGTGCTACCCCTTAGCGAGCTTTCAACCAATGACTCCCAGACCATAAAGACCTTAGGGCGTTAGGTGTAAAGGCAATCCCCTCGGACGTACTTGCTCAAGTAGCAAAAGTCCCAAAACAAGACTAGCCACGGTAATTTTTCATATTTTTCTCTCTTTTTTTTATAGCAAGCGTACCCATGCGTTCCCAAAGTTTGATTTTCAGTGTTTTCATAGTCTACACAATTCTATTTTTAAAAATAACATTTTCTTCTCAGCAGCCAAACAAGTTATTCTTTTACCAACAAGTAGACACGAACACTAACGTGCTAACCGATAGCATCTAAACAACAAGCATGGATCAAATCATGTATAACATTATAACTAAGCTCAAGCTATCATCCTAATTCAAGAATCCATCAAATTTCTAAATTCATCATTGGCTCAATTAGAATTCCACTAACTAGATACTTGGGATTATGAAACTAAACAGATAAACTAAAACAGATAATAAGCAAGAAAACGCGAAAATTAAACTAAAAACATTAACATGCAAAAATTATACTAAACATGGATAAATGATGCAAATTAAACTACATGCTCTACACTACACTACTAATTACCCAATACCCCCAAACTTATCATATTCATTGTCCCCAATGAATGAAGGTAAAGGGCAAACATAACTCCCTTAATTGTCGGCATTACCACCCTCCTCGGGTGGTGAGTCGGGCGGTGGAAAAGGCACGGCTGTACCGAATTGAGGCCACTCTAACATTGTCTCTTGCTGCGCAAAGGCTTTAGCTAATGACCGCGATAACCCATTTGCAAACGCCGAAAAGTTGTCATACATGGCGTCCACTTTTCTTTCCGATCTCTTAAGTCTGTGATCATCATTTTTTGCAATGGCATGGGATGAAGTTGCTGCTGTTGGCTGCGGAGACGACACCGAAGATGTTGCTGGAAGAATAAAGCCCTTGCCCCTCGGATGTGGTATGCCTCTTGCCCAGTCATCAAACTTTGCGATCGTGGCATGGGTGATGTCTTGGCTTGGATACTGCAACTGCTCATCGTCCCAAGTAACTCCCGCTCGTGCACATAGGTGGGCTACAACTAATGCGTGTGGGATGCTGCTGCCTGTGGTGCTTCCCCTCATATAACAAAGCATGCTTTGGTTGAGGAGGTGGCCAACATCTATATATTTGCCCGTGATGATTCCCCACAATATAATAGCCCTGTCAGACGGGATGTCATGCTGGTGTGATGAAGACATTAACTTTGCACATATAAATAAGTTCCATGCCTTTGCATAGCAATTGAGCGCTGAACTTGGGAAATTAGTGGGCTGATTTGTGCCTGGTTTGTAGTTCCACTGAGTACCAGGCACGCACAAATCAGCTATCTCTCTGTCTAAATTTGTCTCAAATCTTGCAGCCTCCACCTAGTTGGCATGACCAGTCGGTGGTTCAGGTAAGTTGAAAACTCCTCTAATCGCCTGTGGGTGATAATCCACTTGAACACTCCTAACAAATGACAGCCCACTCATAGTTTCCTTAACCTTGGCGTAGAACTCATGTACAATATCCATGGGCGCATGCATGGGAGTAGATACAACTCCAACCCATCCTCTCTCTCGTATCATTTCCCAAAGTTGTACATCTTGTTTGCTAGGATTAAACCCTCGTTCCTTCACAAAAGTTTTTTGCCACAATTCGGTAGTACTCCACCTAAGCATCTAGGCTGATGAACTTGGTAAGGTCCAAGATGTCTTCACTTTGGCTGCTAGAAAAAGATGATTCAAGGGTACGAGAACGTGCTCTTTTTTGACCCATAGAGAGATTGCTGAAGAAAAACCCTAAATGATTTGAGAAGAGGAGAATTTAACTGATGAAAACACTTTCTGTATACTCTGAAGACAACCCCCAAACTCGTTTTCCACTACTCTGACAAACCCTAGGCACTACTCTGTAACTGAATGGGCGATATGTAGAGGAAGTTGAGTGTGGGAAGAAAACCAAAGAAATAGGAATCGTGGTGGGGTTGGAAACCGTTTGTAGAAGTTGAAGGGGGCTAAGCTTCAGTTTTGAAAGGAGATGGGAAGGCGCATGTCTAAATGAAGTTGTAATTGATATATAAGAAGTGGAATGGGTCACGTTTTTAAAACATTTAATATTATTTGGAACCGGACTCGGGCGGGCCGCATCGAGTCTAAGCTTTAATGTGGCGCGGGCACTGTGATGTTAGGCTTATGATGGGCACGGGCGTGCTAAGGGCAAGAATGCCAACCTCTCGATTTCCAACCTCTATCGTTGATATTATCTTTTTTTTAGGTGGGTGTATGAAGGAGTGATTGATGATCCTCATGGTGAATTTTTCATTGCCGAGGATAAATCTCTTCAGAAGGTACGGCTTTATCAATGACTATGGTGCACTGTAAGTGTGCTTCAGATGCTGAAATCTTGTTTTCAATAGGAAAGTCTCACTCGAGATTATGATGCTAAGTACTGGCGACAACGGTACAGCCTCAAGGATGAAATTCCTAGTTTCCTTGCAAATGCTGCTGAAACAATATTGACCACAGGAAAATATTTAAATGTCATGAGAGAATGTGGTCACAATATTCAGGTATTGTCATGATTCTTTACAGTTTATATGAAAAATATTAAAATTTAAAACAATGGCCTTTCTCCAATGTCTATGTGGTGGTGTTAGTTTATGTCTTTGACCAGATTAATTTTTGAAGGCCCCCATGTCAGAAAACACAAAATTGATGAGCTCTGGATCAAGTCATCATTATCTTGAGTGCATCAAGGCTGCTTATGATTTTGCCAGTGGCGAGCTCTTAAATCTCATAAAAGATAAGGTGTGATTAAGAATAAATATTTATATTATTTTTTCAAAAATATCTTGCGTGACTATCCTTAAGGGTCCGATGTTTGACATTATGCCAACTGCTTTCCTTTTTCGGGTCAAAATCTTTCTTCTAATTCTATTGTTGCTATTGGTAGTATGACCTGTTGGGAAAGCTGCAGTCTATCAAGCATTATCTTCTTCTTGATCAGGTATGGGTTGGTCACTGTGACTCATAGATGGAATTTAAGCAGTTATGTGGTTTTTATAAGGTTAAATTTGAGACTACATCCCCATTCTAACTATCAGTAATGGGCTAAGAATAGTTTAGCTGTAGTTCCCTTATGGATTCATCAACCTTGTAAATTGATTCAAATTATTTGTAGAATACAGATCATCACATGGTGTGTTAGAATAGGATGGCTTCTGCTTAATTTAGATCAAGCATTAAGATAACCTTTTTGGATGTTTATTTGTCTAGTGCGCACCTCATTTCAATGTTCATCTAAAATATTAATCCAGGGTGACTTCTTGGTTCACTTTATGGATATAGCTCGAGATGAGCTTGTCAAAAGGCCAGATGAGATTTCTGTAGAAAAGCTTCAGGTATTATTATTATTTCTTTTCCTATACAAATGACTTGGATCATAGTGTAACTAAGAGGTTTTACAAGTGCAATCTTTTTCGATATTTCCCATTTTACTTGATTAGTCGCTCCTGGACCTTGCTTTGCGCACCACAACAGCTGCAGCAGATCCCTTTAATGAGGACTTAACATGTTGTGTGGTCAGTAACCTTTCTGATGTACTCATCCGAAAAGATTTGGAGTTTCATTTGCAATTCTTTCCTTGTGTATTTACTATAACTTTCAGGAAAGAACTACTTTACTTAAGAGGTTGAGCATGCTGAAAGATCTTGAAATTAGCCAGTCTGTTTCTGAGCATAATGACTTGGATGAACCAGTGAGCATTACTGGGATGGAAACATTTTCTTTAAGCTATAAGGTCAGTTTTGCTTGTGCATCTTCCAATCAAACACACACATGTACAATCTTTCCTGTTGTTAATCTTCTAGTAAAGCTAGTTTAATTCACCTCAATTTTTGGGTAACAGACCTTGGACTTCAGATATACAGCGTTATTATCTTGTCTGTATTGATTTTTGGTACCTTGAGTATACTTATCATTATTTCTTTATTTCAATATTTTTGGTAAGATAATTGCTAATGAGGCTCTATTAACTGTAATGTGTTGTGACAGTATGGCATTATCCGAATATCTTGTTTATTGTATCTAGTAGTTGTAGATCAATTTAGTTTCCTTTTTACCAGTTCTGAACAGAATTTTTTTAGATGAGTAATTTTTTCGTATGGGTACAATACTGTAGAAGTGATATTTATGGTTTCATTCAGCTGACGCTGGGTTTATTTTTCCTTTTTCTACAAATTGAGAAATTCTGGTCTGTTCATTATTGACAACTTTGTTATAGCTGAGTTCATGGACACCGTCAAATCAATTGTGTTTCAGGTTCAATGGCCATTATCTTTAGTCATATCAAGAAAAGCCATAACAAAATACCAGCTGATCTTCCACTTCTTATTTCATTGTAAACACGTAAATCGGCAGCTTTGTGCGGCGTGGCAAATTCATCAAGTATGCTGCTGAATCTCTTGCATTAAGTCTTGTCTTTTTCTTTCTTATTCGGTAAACTAATTTAAGTGGCTATTAGCTATTGTTCTATTGTCCCTCCTGTGTTTGGGAAGTAACTCCAATTTATTCTTGTAGGGTGTTCGTGCACTTGACATGAAAGGAACAGCAGTCTCTGTATCATCGTTGTTGTGTCGCAGTATGCTTAAATTTATTAATAGCCTTCTACACTATCTAACGTTTGAGGCAAGCTTTCAACAACACCCCCCACCCCCAAAAAAAAAAAAACATAATGTTCTCCTTTTACTTGTACATGCTTGGTTACATCTCTAGTTTTTGTTTTGATATTTAATTTTTTTTCTTATTTTTCAACTTTTATTTCCATATTTTAAGTAATTGAGTATATGTTTTTGATTTTGGAAACCATTCTCAAATTCTTTTTTCAAGGTGAAATTATAGAAAAAGTTGAAAACAATTTTTTTCTTGTTTTTTCTCTCTATGTATCGAAAGTACATAATAATTTCCAAAACATTTAAGTTGTATTATATTTTCCCAACATTTTACTTGTGATCGTATTTATTTCAGGAACAACTGAAAAACAGTTAAAGTTTGAGGATGTTTCTGAAAAGAAATCCTGAAAACAGGAAACCATAATGCTGCCCAAACATTTTTTTCTTGAATTTTAAGAGAGGAAACATAATACATATTTGAAAACGCTATATAAACAGGGCCTTTTCACTGTTCTCAACTTTATCATCTTCTTCTTTTTCGTTTGATTACATTTATTTTTATTTCTTATATTGGTTTATGTCATCGACTTCTTTTTGCCTTATCCTTTTTCTTAATGTGTAGGTAGAATTTATTTGTCTTTCTTATATTGGTGTCGCCTTCTCTGTGCTTTGAGACTTCAAACATTCTTTGCCTTATCCTATTGTAAAATGGCTCTGTTGGTTGGAGAATGCAAATCTGCATAATATTTTCCAGTCTCTTTATGACGTGTAAATATATTATTAGTTTAGTGGTTTTCACTGGTATGGAAATATTTTCAAGTAATCCTTGTTCCAGGTTCTTGAACCCAATTGGCATGTGATGCACAATAGACTTCAAACTGCAAAGAGCATAGATGAGGTAAGGACCCATTCTCGTATTGGACTTGATATTCTTTAGTTGCTCAATCTTGAATAGTTGAGGATAAATAGATTGACAAACATTGAAATCTTAAAAAGAAAAGTTCAATAAAGAAGAACCTACTTTATATCTTCTCCAATTCAAGTAAGTGATAGAAGCCTACAGCTAAATCTCTTTTTGTATGTCCCCGAAGGTTTTGTTTGATACTTATTTATAACATGACTCTTTGCATGGCAGGTTATCCAGTATCATGACTTTTTTCTAGAGAAGTGTCTCAGAGAATGTTTGCTGCTTTCCCCTGTCCTTCTCAAGGTTGGTTATGGTAATTTGTCTGATATATTTCTTTTTCTTGGGTTTGATGTTTTACAGTAAACATTTCAATCTTAATTTTGTTCCAAGATTTTGATAGCACTTTTTTATTTCTTCAGTTATTGTGAATACTAACTTTTTAGTGAATACTAGATTTGGAACCCTACTTTTCAGGGTTGATTAAAATTAGAGTAAATTCTATGTGCACAAAAAGTAGTGTCCAAACACTATAATCCCATGTAGTGAATAGTAAAAAGTTAATAAAACTTGTCTATAATTTGAATGGGAGAACTTACATACTACTTTTTCTCTTTGTACACAACTGTTTATGTATAGTTTGTGCACACAGACCTCTTAAAATTTTGCATTGTACAACATATAAACCTTTTTAATATTTAATTTTTTTATATTAAGCATTTCCTTTTGAACTCAATTTTAATTTTTTGTCGATCTTTGAGCTATTGACCAGGAATACTAATTGAAGTAGCCTGATACGGATTTTGCTTGCCATTTTGCATTGACCAACCTTTTATGCACTAATAATTAAGTGAATTCTTCAAGTGCAGAAGATGGAGAATCTGAAATCGATATGCCTTCAATATGCAGCAGTAACGCAGTGGTTGATTACATCCTCCATTGATATTCCCAAGACAGGAACACAGTCAGAAGCTGCACCTGAGGTGAAGAACACAAAGCATGTAAGACGAAGGACCGCGTCTCTGAAGTTAAAATTGGCTGCTGAAGACAAATCAATCATTGAACCTATTATGTAAGTTAATCCCTCCGTTCTTTTTTAATTGCCAAAACACATAAATAAAGAAATGTAATTAATGCTTTGTTTAATACAATTAAGTTAGGTATAAAATATCTACATTACCCTTTTAAAATTCATTGGAAAGATGAAAAAAAATATTATTTAATGTATAGGGATAATATGGGAAGAATCAAGTAATATTCTTCCTTGAAATCTACGACAGATTAAAAGGAATAAATTTTTCTCTCTAAAAAGACAAAAAAAAGGAAGAAAGGGAGTAGAATTGTATATGTTTGTGTGTTTCTGTTTCTCCCCGTCTGTCACACATTTAACAAGTGATCTGCAGGAAATTTGAGAGGGAATTTACGGCAGAGCTTCGGAGTTTGAGACCAATTTTGAGTAGCAGTGCCCAAGCAGAGCCATATCTGACTCATCTTGCGCAGTTGATTCTTGGTGTGGAACGAGACTAGTAAGTTATGTTGTATTTGCTTCATTACAATATATCAGAGCTGATATAAATCCCACACAACTAGTTAAGAAGTTACTGATTGTAAATATACTCCTTTTTGTTCTGCTTTGTATTTCATTTGTTTTCTTACTTTTCAAGTTAAGCAGACTTTTAGGCTCTGCATGAATGGCCGATTTTTTATTTTTTTTTTGGAAATTTTTTGGTGTGGCGGGTAGACAACTTTCCAGTTTGGAAAACTTGTGGATTTGTAAAATATGAGTTATTTGCTGGAGTGTACAAATGTTCTCTCTTTCCGAGTTTTCAGTTGCACTCTTCAATCCTGTTTATTTTTACAAAATACTTGAATATAATCTTTGAAGCTTGCAAATTTTGACACCAAGCATATCTTTTGAATAGCTGCGCGAGATAAGTTGGACCGTTATTTTATTACCTTTTTATTTTATTTTTTTAATCATAAACCCAAAGCATTTCATTCCCTAAACTTGGCAGGAAAAAATTCTAATTATTACATCAAACCCTACTTAATAAAAATGACAAGTAAATAAAAGAAAATTTAAATTAAAAGAAAAAAAAATTTGACTTAACATTTCTAACTATCATCTTACAAAAAAATAAAAAAATTCCAAGTCAACAAATTAAAGCTGCATCTTGCCACAGTACCTAGTGAAACACCTTTCTAATCCTTCCCGGGTAAAAAAATAAACACCCTTCTAATCTTCTCTAATACATTTACAGACATTGCTCAATTTTCTTTAAGGTTCAATCACAAATAGAGGCTGCAACAAAGAAGAGGTTAAGTTAACAAAATTAAAGAAACATAAAATTTTATGGGAAGGGGCATATGTATGGAATACTTCTAAAACCAGAATTATGAGAATAAGGCCCAATAAATGTGCACGGCGCGGGAATTTTACAAATTTATTGCAAATTCTCTAGAGGGTAGTTGAATCTAGCATGACTAGGGTGGTTGTCTGTCAGCCCTAACTAGTAAACCTAAGGGTTCTTTACACTAATATACAACATTTAGAAAGTAATTACAAAAATAAAACATACACAAAATAATTACAAAAATAAAACATAAGCAATATAACGCGCCTAAAATAGCGTGTCATTATCCGGACAGTTATCCATGTTCATAATTCAAATTAACCGTCCCTAAAATCATGCAACTTTGAAAACTCAATAACAGATCAACGACAGAGAAACCGACGACTCCTATCGCGACTAAACTCGTAATCGGAGAAGACGAAAGCCGGTTGTCGCAACGCATCTCTAAGATCGAAATCAAAACCAACGCCTTCAAGATCAGTAACCAAATACTGCAGTGATTGTTGCGTACAAGATCGACATCAACTTCGATAAAAAAATACTGAGGTGTGTGAATTTAAAATTTATAATAATATAGTTAGCTATTGTTACTACGAATGACTATATTGGTTACCTTTCTTAAGTTTTTTTCATTTAAAATAGTCACACTGTAAGAATAATGAATGTTTTGATTGCAATATGAATGTTTTGATTGCAATAGCATGAAAAAATGCACTTGGTTACTGCTTAACATTACATTAGTTACTGTCTAACTATGTATATGTTGCTGTTTAATGCTGGATTGGTTAATGCATAATGGTATTAACTAATGTTGAATTGGTTGCTTACTAATAATAATTTGGTTACTGTGTCAATTACATTGGTTACTGACTAATAATGAATTAGATATTGTGTACCATTGCTTTGGTTACTGACTAATAATGACTTTGTCAATGTGAAACATTATAATGGTTACTGATTATTACTTGGTTACTGACTAATGCTGAATTGGTTACTGCTTAAAATTACATTGGTTACTGTCTGACTATGTATATGTTACTGTTTATGCTAAATTGGTTAATGCATAATGGTACTAATTAATGTTGCATTGGTTAATGACTAATAATGATTTGGTTACCGTGTACAATTACGTTGATTATTGACAAATAATGGATTGGCTACTGTGTACCATTGAATTGGTTACAGACTAATAATGATTTTGTTAATGTGTAACATTATAATGGTTACTGATGAAGACTTGGTTACTAACTAATGCTGACTTGGTTACTGCTTAACATTACATTGTTTACTGTCTGACTATTTCTATGTTACTGACTAATACTGATTTGGCTACTGTGTACCAATGCATTGTTTACTGACTAATAATGACTTTGTTAATGTGTAACATTGTAATGGTTAATACTGAAGACTTGGTTACTGACTAATGCTTACTTGGTTACTGCTTAACATTACATTGTTACTGTCTGACTATGTATATTTTACTGACTAATACTGATTTGGCTACTGTGTACCAATGAATTGTTTACTGACTAATAATGACTTTGTTGATATGTAACATTATAATGGTTACTGATGAAGACTTGGTTACTGACTAATGCTGACTTGGTTACTGTTTAACATTATATTGTTTACTGCCTGACTATGTATATGTTACTGACTAATACTCATTTGGTTACTGTGTACCACTGCATTGTTTACTGACTAATAATGACTTTGTTAATGTGTAACATTATAATGGTTACTGATGAAGACTTATTTACTGATTAATGCTGACTTGGTTACTGTTTAACATTATATTGTTTACTGCCTGACTATGTATATGTTACTGACTAATACTCATTTGGTTACTGTGTACCACTGCATTGTTTACTGACTAATAATGACTTTGTTAATGTGTAACATTATAATGGTTACTGATTAATACTTGGTTACTGACTAATGCTGACTTGGTTACTGTTTAACATTATATTGGTTATCCGATAACATTGATTTTGTTACTTACCATTACTTATTCTATTGACAGACAATGGAGATGATTCCAGTTGTACTTTACTTCAACGGCACATGGACTGATAGTAACCAATACAGTAAATTTGAAGTTACTGGCATATTAGTTCCATCAACAATTTCGTTCAAAGAAATACTAACCAAAATATGCAGTGCATTACGGCTAGACACAAACGCAGCAACATTGTCAATCAAATTTCAGATTAGAAACGACATTCCACCGATCAGTATATCAGATGAAGCAACCTTACAATTCTTTCTGGAAGTGAGTAGAAAATCTGATGAACAAGGTAAATTCCCACTGATTTTAGATATTGAACACAGAATGGGACGCACAACGATCTTGCATAACTTGACAAATGTAGAAGAATCTACAATTCACGATGTAATGCCAATCAGATTAACACAAGGGAATTCAGCACTAGTTCCACAAGCAAGCCAATCAAGCCAATTTGGAACGCAATATGTTGATCAGCTTGCAATGGAAATTATTGAACAACAACGAGACAGACAACATGACTCAGCATACGCAGAAGAACTATATGATGATGTAATATCGAATCCGAATGAACGTGAAGTAAAATTACATCAAACATACGCAGACAAAAAAATCCTCTCACAAGCTATGAGGCTGCATTCAATCAGAAAAAACAGACAACACAAAGTCCAACGAACAAGTTATAGAGACTTTGTGCTAGTGTGTGTATGCAATGAAAATTGCAAATGGAAGATGAGAGCATCAAGTTTCAGAAAAACCAGTATGTTCAAGGTTAGAGAATTCAATGATATCCACACTTGTTCGGTCAATGTATTGTTGGGAGACCACAAACAGGCAAATAGTGAGTTGGTCAGTGAATGCATAATGCAAAAAATAACAAATTTGAAGAAAATATACACACCAACCGATATTGTGGAAGACATGATCTCAGAATATAATGTGTCTATCTCTTACCAAAAAGCATGGAGATCGAAGGAGAAGGCGTTGGAAAAGGTGAGAGGAAATCCACACGACTACTCACTCATCCCATCATGGTTATACATGCTGAAGAAAACAAATCCAGGTAACACCTTATTACATTTATTTGTTTTATAGCATTATACAGTAACCAATATGATGTTCAACATTAACCAATATATCATTACACGATAGAGTGTTTACTAATGTAAATTTGTTACTGATTAATATTGTATTGGTTACCTTCATGCAATAATTGATTACTGTATAATGCATTGGTTACCAACATGTGGTTACCAAGCATTAGTCAGTAATATTATTCAGTAACAACAATAGCATTATTCAGTAACCAGTTAAGCATTATACAGTAAATAATAAACTATTACACAGTAGCCAATACATACATAATTACACAGTAACCAATAAACTATTACACAGTAACCAATTAACTATTACACAGTAACCAACTAAGCATTATAGAGTAAACAATAAACTATTACACAGTAACCAATTAAGCATTATACAGTAAACAATAAACTATTACAAATTGTGTACCTTTAACCACATGAACAGTTACCGATTACTAGTTATTTGGATACAGTATACTACTTGTAATTCTAATGATAGTTTTGATGTTTTATATCAGGTTCCGTCACAGCTCTTGAGTTGGAAACAAATGGTCGTTTCAAGTATCTATTCTTTGCCATTGGAGCATCCATTCAAGCATGGCACCATTGTTTTCCAATCATCGTAATCGATGGCACATTCATACAATCAACTTACGGGGGGACATTACTGATAGCAAGCACACAAGATGCAAATCGAAATATTATTCCGATTGCTTTTTCAGTTGTTGACAGCGAAAATGAATTGTCTTGGAAATGGTTTTTCGTAAATTTGAGAATTGCTTGTGGAGTTAGGGAAGGTCAATGTATTGTTTCAGACAGACATGAAGCCATTATACAAGGACTGAATTGTGTGTTTCCGGATATCATGCATGGTTCATGCACATATCATATATTGAAAAATATAAAAAACAGATTCAAAAAGAAAGGAGAAGAAGTTAAACAGGCTTACAACGGGGTTTGTAGATCTTACACTGTTGAACAATTCAATAAACACATGGCTGAACTTGATGCCATTGATCCTCGAATAAGGACATATCTGGAGGAAGAGGTCAAGTTGGATAGGTGCACCAGGCTCCATGGGACTGTAAGCAGGTACTCAACAATGACCTCAAACACCGTCGAATCTATTAACAATGCAATCAAGTTTATCAGGGATCTTCCAGTTGTGACGATGATTGAATGCATACGTTGTCTGGTTCAAAAATGGTATTTCACAAACAAACAAGCAGCCATATCAACATTCACAACACTTTCCACAACAGCTGAGAGAAAGTTGCAATCTAATATCTTTAAATCAAAGATACTTAAGGTAATTAATATTCGATTTAAATTATTGCATCCTAATTTGCATTTGCAATCTACTGACTATTACTAACTTGGTTACTGACTATTGTTGAGTTGGTTACTTTGTAACCATATAATGGTTGTTGGCTATTGCTGAGTTGGTTACTGTGTAACATTATACTGACTAACATTAACTTGATTACTGGATAAAATTATAATCTTTATTGGTTACAGACTAATACTAACTTAATGTGCAACATTATATTGGTTACTGACTACTACTGAATTGCTTACTGTGTACTTATATACTGATTACTATATTATGCTTATTTGGTTACTGTGTAACACTATGTTGGTTACTGATCAATACAGACTTAGTTACTATATAACATTATAATATTACTGTGATTTATAATTGTTTCTTTTATATTTGTGGTTACTTATTGAATAATATTGTGTACTAGTTAATTGGTTACTATGAATTTGGGATGCAACTCTTAAACATATAATGGTTACTGACTATTGCTGAATTGGTTACTGTGTAACCATATAATGGTCACTCGCTATTGCTGAGTTGGTTAATGTGTAACATTATACTGACTACAGAAACTTGGTTACTAGATAAAATTATAATCTTTATTGCATAATATTACTGAATAATACTGACTTGGTTACAAACTATTGTTGACTTTCTTAATGTGCAACATTATATTGGTTACTAACTACTACCTAATTGCTTACTGTGTAATTATATAATGGTTATTGTATAATGCTTATTTGGTTACTGTGTAACATTATACTAGTTACTGATCAATACTGACTTAGTTACTATGTAACATTATAATGTTACTGTTATTCATAATTCTTTCTTTTATATTGGTGGTTACTTTTTGAATAACATTGTGTACTAGTAAATTGGTTACTGCATATTTGGCATGCAACTGTTAATCTGATTGTATACATTGGGTGTTGTAGGTTGAGACATCAAACTTAGTGATTTTTACTGTTTACGATGTCTCTAAACAGTATATTGTGGACATCGAACAAAAGACATGCACATGCCGTAAATTTCAGTACCATGAGATGCCTTGCCCGCACGCTGCTGCTGTTATGAGCAAGAGAAATTTGAGCTGTTATGATTTTTGCTCAAGAAATTACACTAAAGCAACTTTGGTCAAGACATATTCAGCTTCCATCATGCCATTAGATGACAAAGAAAACTGGGATGTATCAGAAGAAGTAAAAAACATATGTATAAAACCACCCAACACAAGAAGGCCAGCAGGAAGACCAAAGAAAGGGAGGTACAAACACGGATCTGAAATCAAAATTCAAAACAAATGCAGCAGGTGTCAAGAAAAAGGACACAACAGAAAGACATGCACTAATCCCCCGGTTTTAAAACCACTAAAAAGGGTCTCATATCGTGCAATTAATTTAAGAGTATAGATACATGAATGTATTATTGTTTACTTTGAGTAACCATTAAACGATTGGTTTGTAAAATTTTTGATTGTGTTTAGTAAACAAAATTGTTATTCATTTATATATTGATTTTTGATTTCAATTAAACATTAACAATAACAGTAATCAAACAAATACATAACAGTAACCATAACAGTTTTTAATGGTAACCAAATATGTACATATCAGTAACCAGAACATTTACCAGCTAATAACATAACAGTAACCATACCAATTTTTAACCAAATAATTACATAACAGTAACCATAACAATGTTTAATGATACCCAAATAATTAAGTAACAGTAACACACAGTAACAATCACAGTAACCAACTAATTTCATAACAGTAACAATACCATTTTATAATGGCAAACACAACATAAACAACATATATATCCAGCAACATATAATTAACATGGTATTGAAGTTTATGAAACCCATGTATACTCACACATGTCCACTTAACATATGACATATGTCCTGATACAATATCGTTACTCTGGTTACTATCAAATCATTATCTGGTTACATATTTATACATGATTGGTTACAAACTGTATATTACAAAATTATAATTGGTATTCATTTTATACATGACAGTAACCATAACAGTAACTATGCCGGTTTTTAATGTAAACCAAATAATTATATAACAGTAGCCATAACAATGTTTAATGGTACCCAAATAATTACATTACAGTAACCATCACAATAACCACCTAATTTCATAACAGTAACCAAATCAGTTTATAATGGTAACCACAACATAAACAACCTGTATATTCAGCAACATGTAATTAAAAGGGTATTGAATTTTAAGAAACCCATGTATACATAACACATGTACATTTAACATATGATATATGTCCTGATACAATCTTGTAACTACATGTTTACTATCAAATCATTATCTAGTTACTCCTTTATATATGATTGGTTACCAACAGTATATTTCAAAAAAATTCAACAAACACAACTTAAAAAGAAACAAAATACCAACCAACAAACAATATCACTTTCAAATATAATCAAATATGTAATCCAATCTACATTAGATCCAATGAACATCAAAAAAATCATAAACAATACACAAATGTTGTGTATAACACCAAAACTAAAACAAAAAATAAACAACAAAATTAATAAAGACAAAACAACGAAATTCGAACTAATCAAAATCTGGAACAAATCTTCCTGGAAATTCTCTATCAGTATCATAGCCCTCCAACTGCTTGTTCCTAGCATGCATAAATAGGTTTGTGCATAACTTTTTCCGATACTTCGCAATGGGGAAAGGAATAGGAATCTGATCAAACTTCTGATGAATGACATGCTCAGCAAAACAAATTGTGAACATCCCACAATCACTGTAACAACAAACAACATATAACAAAAATCAAAAATAAAATCATCCTATATGTAATAATTAAAAAAAATGTACAAAATTTAACCCTTACCCCTCTACTTGTTCAGGAACCGTCTCAGCAAATTCCAACTCAATTATATCGTCTTCGTCCTTGTTGCGATACGGGTCACTGCTGAAGTCAATGTCAGACCTATCCTTCCAAAAACCAGACTTGCGTAGTAGTATGGGAAGAATAAAGATGTACGGCTCACAAACATCAGATATTTTAATTTGCATGGCTTTCCTTTTTGGTTGTAGAGAATTGTACACAGTTAGACACCTACGATGCACATCAAAAGACAACAACAGCCAATGGTCCGGTGATGACATATGAATTGGGAACAACACATAGTCAACATTCCTCCATGGTGTGTTGACATCCATAAACAGCCCATGTATGTATTCAGCAACATCACCCTCCCCAGACAGAACAATTTTGTCACAATTTTTTTTTGTATACTCCTCGAAAAGAGCGGTGATCTTGCTGTGAAACCAACAATCCGTAGTCGTTACCCTTATAGGAACACTTTCGGAATGTCTTGCCAATTTACGAAAATAATACAAGGCAATATTGATGTGCTGAGCCAAAAAAAAATTAATATGATATTAACAGTTGTTGGCAAATGCAAATATGTGATTAATATAACTAAATAATGTAAACATAACTACAAAAACATTAACCAATACATCATAAGATAGTAACCAAGACATCATTATACAGTAACCAATACATAATAAGACAGTAACCAATACAGCATTATACAGCAACATGTTGCAAAAAGTTAACCAATGTAAACTGCTTACTTATTAATGCAGACTTGATTATCTTCATGCAACATGTTGGTTACTGTCTAATACATTGGTTACCAACCATGTGCATACCAATTATTAGTCATAAATATTATGCAGTAACCAAAACAGCATTAGTCAGTAACCCATTCAGCATTATACAGTAACCAATACAATGTTGCAAAGTAACCAATACATCTTTATACAATATATTGGTTAGACATTAACCAAAACATCATTAGACATCAATAAAGACATCATAAGACAGTAACCAATATATCATTAGACAGTAACCAAGAAAGCATAAGACAGTAACCCAAAAATCATAAGACAGTAACCAAGACATCATAAGATAGTAATCAAGAAATCATTAAATAATAATCAAGACACCCATAAGACAGTAACCAAGACATCATTATACAATAACCAATACATCATTATACAGCATTACTTAATATGATACTAACAGTTGTTGGGAAATGCAAGTATGTGATTAATATAACTAAATAATGTAAACATAACTACAAAAACATAATTTTTAAAATAATACTCACATCATCGTCTAACCACTGCCCAGGCGTCTTTAATTTATAGAACCACATCTTCGATGATATTGCAATTGATCCAAATTCAAAAGAAGGCATGATAATATCGTTCTTTCCTGGAAATTTGTCCGTCCTTCAATATAAAAACATAATATTAGTATACACACTAACATTAACAAATACCGTATTAATATACACACTACTACAAATCAAACTTGCACGTTCTATAATTAACATACTAATGAACCAACTTAATTTTAAACAGTACCCTGCTAACCAACAAATATTAAAATCATAACCATAATCAAATAGTAACTAATACATAACTAATAGGTAACCGAAACATAAACTAATATTAACCATATTATAAAGTAATAGCAACCATAACATTAATTTAATAGTAACCACAACATTTATTTAATATTAACATTTAATAAATATTTAATATTACGCAGTAACCAAAACAACATTAGTCAGTAACAAATTAAGTATTATATATTAACCAATGTAATGTTGCACATTAACCAATACAACATTCGACAGTAACCAAAACATCATTAGACAATAACAAAAACAGCATACCAAAATCAGTAAAATAATAAACTTAATTTTAAACATTAATCTGGTAACCAAACCATAATCACATAGTAACATAAACATAACTACTAGGTAACCAAAACAGCATGTCTAATATTAATCAGAATATAAAATAATAGTAACCATCAAACTTATTTAAATATTAACCATATTTTACTACAATAATAAAAACTTATTTGTTTCATAAAAAACTATAGCATTGTTAACAACAAAAACAAACCTTTTTCTGTTGTTTATTCCAATTTTGAACCATTCTTCAAACAATGCCTCTTCAGTTTTTGTGGGCATCTCCATGCATGATTTGGGGAATGCACTTAAACGTGCAAGTCTTTGACAATCATCACCCACTACAGTAGATGATGAACCAGCAGATCCGAACGCTGCTGTATATGGAGACCGTAAAATGGCACTCTTTGCATGATCACGTAAAGGTCTACCACCAGCTTTCTGGACACTCTTCTCCAACTCATCACACATATCTATGTCCTGTGTGGTGAGAACCATAAGATCAAGAGCATACCTGCTTGCTGACTCACCTTTCTTCCCCTTTTTCAGTTGACACAAAAAGGTAATATATACGATTAGTAACCTGAATAAAATAAACTAGTAACCAACTTACTTTAAAAAAGCTAATGAACTAAAATGAACATGTTATATTAGCAATCTGATTAACATAAACTAGTAACCAAATCACAATATAATAGTAGTCAAAACATAATATAATTGTAACCAAAACACAATATCATAGTAACCAATTCACTATATGATGGTAACCAAAACATAAATAACATTTCAATAAATGATGTTTTCAATAAATGATGGCCCATAATTATAACACTAACCTTGTCAGCATCAAACACAACAATCTCTTTCCCAGAACATTGGCTTAATATGTCAAAAGATGGCATGTCATTATTATTGTCAATCTGCGTAAAATAAAGAACCATTTAATAATTAAAACAAAATACATATAACACATAACAGAACAAACAAATATGTCTAACCTTGACAATTTCTTCATCATCATTATTTTTTTTTTCATCGGGTTCTTCAACCATAGCAGCACGTTCAACTTCATTAGCAATCTCAATTACATTCACATCACTCTTCTCCACGAATATTGACACATCATCGCCAACTTCATTAACCAATTCAATCTCATTCCCACCCTTCTTCTCAACTTCATCCAACACATCATCACCATCATTATTCTTATTCACTTTTGAACCATGATCAACATCCTCATCAACAATGTCATCCTCCACCATGACATCAGCATTCTCATTATCAATGTCATCGGAAGCATCATCATCAGCTTCATCACCTTCACCGCCTTCATAACCTTCATCACCTTCATTTTCATCATCATCATCATCATCATCATCATCATCACCAGCATTGTCAGAATCGTCATCATCAGACTCACCATCAAGCTTTTTGTCCCCCACGTCTTTGATAGCACGTAACTCATCTCTAATAATGGACCTAAGGTCCCTGCATAACTGGACATGTAAAAGCTGCATTTCATCTTTAATATTAGTTCGCAAATTTCCAAATTCTTTCTTCAATTCAGAAACATCTTTCTTCAATTCAGACACTTTCTTCTCCAACGGCTTAAACCGTACATCAATTGCCTCTTTCACAGCAGATAAATCAACACCAGTGTTGTCGGTCTTCACTTTTTTATCTACTTTCTTGTCACCATCCTTCCCATTAAAAAAGTGAAAACCGCCCAAATCAAGTCGATCCTTCTCATCGGCCGTGGGAGTCAAACTGTTTATCCTCATCTAAAAAATAATAAGTGTAGTTTAGTATATCATCTAACAAACAATGTACAATAACATTGAAATAAACAGTAAATAAGGAATCATAAAACATAATCAGTAACCAAATACATATATACAGGTAACCAAATGTATAATAAGTAGTAACCAACTAAATGTATAAATGTAACCAAAATGTGTATATGATTGGTAACCAAAAACAATGTCATTAGTAACCAGAATGAAATCTAATCAGTAAACGTATTTTAATATTCAAGTAACCAAAAACATTGTTATTATTAACATGCATATAAAATAATCAGTAACCAAACGTGTATATAAAGATAACTAACTACTTTGTTGATAGTAAACTTCTTATAATATTTTCATTTATCAAGTATATAACTAAAAGTGAAACAACATACCTGTCCGGAACAAAAAACTAATTCATTCAACTTGTCATTAGAAAGCGGCTTCATTAACTCCTTCCATCTGAATAAACGGACATCCGATGGATGCTCGTCATTGCATATACCCCGACTTTTGAATGTCGGAATAGTTTCAAACATAAAAACTTGGAATACATACGGAAGCCCATTCAACTTGTACAGTTTGGTGTAATGATCCATGTAAAAATTGTATGTTGAAACACCATTCTTTCCTTTCCTATAACGCCCCTTTAAAGAATTAGACAAAGAGTACTTTGTCATCTCAAAAGCAACTTTCCCCCAAGGAAAACTATTAACATCGCCGTAACACAAAAAATTAACCATTGCCCCATCAACGAAATTTTCAGAAAATGTGCACATAATGAAATTAAAGACCAAGAATATCATAGACATCTTAATAGCCTCGTCATCATCATCAAAAACTGCCTTCCTATATATCCTACCTATACTACTACGTGTCACAGCTTCGTCACCAAAAAACTTACCAACAAGCATATTATCCATACCTTTATATGGAGTTATATCATCCTCACCTTTCCATCTCAACCCAGATATCATACAAAACTCAGGCAAACCGAACCTGACCCTTTTCTCTCCGAACAAAAACCACATTTCACCGTCATCCCTCTGGTGAATCTCCCTCACAAGAGCGTGGTGAATGATCTGGGAATACATTTGGTGCTCACCAAACTCAAGAAAATTACCAAAACATGTTGCCTTAAATTTATCCAGCTGACTCTTATTCAATTTTTTTGCAATTATACTGGGGACTTCCATGTCGCACCAATATATCACTTTTCCGTTGAATTTTCTGTTCCATTCCTCGTAATAAAGATCCCATAACTGCAAGTAAACAAAATCATATTTACAAAGTTAACCAACCAATCATATGATAATAACCAAAAAAACATAGACAATTAACCAAAACAGCATTAGTCAGTAACCCATTCAGCATTATACAGTAACCAATTAAATGTTGCACAGTAACCAATAGAGCTTTAGACAATATATTGGTTAGACAGTAAACAAAACATCATTAGACATCAATAAAGACATCATAAGACAGTAACCAATATATCATTAGACAGCAACCAATAAAGCATAATACAGTAACCCAAAAATCATAAGACAGTAACCAAGACATCATAAGACAGTAATCAAGACATCATTAGATAGTAATCAAGACACCCATAAGACAGTAACCAAGACATCATTATACAGTAACCAATACATCATAAGACAGTAACCAAGACATCATTAGACAGTAACCAAAGACACTCATAAGCAGTAACCAATACAATATTAGACAGTAAACAACATGTTGCAAAAAGGTAACCAATGTAAACTGGTTACTTATTAATGCTGTCTTGATTATCTTCATGCAACATGTTGGTTACTATCTAATACATTGGTTACCAACCATGTGCATACCAATTATTAGTCAGAAAAATTATCCAGTAACCAAAACAGCATTAGTCAGTAACCCATTCAGCATTATACAGTAACCAATTAAATGTTGCACAGTAACCAATAGAGCTTTAGACAATATATTGGTTAGACAGTAAACAAAACATCATTAGACATCAATAAAGACATCATAAAACAGTAACCAATATATCATTAGACAGTAACCAATAAAGCATAATACAGTAACCCAAAAATCATAAGACAGTAACCAAGACATCATAAGACAGTAATCAAGACATCATTAGATAGTAATCAAGACACCCATAAGACAGTAACCAAGACATCATTATACAGTAACCAATACATCATAAGACAGTAACCAAGACATCATTAGACAGTAACCAAAGACACTCATAAGCAGTAACCAATACAATATTAGACAGTAAACAACATGTTGCAAAAAGGTAACTAATATAAACTGGTTACTTATTAATGCTGTCTTGATTATCTTCATGCAACATGTTGGTTACTATCTAATACATTGGTTACCAACCATGTGCATACCAATTATTAGTCAGAAAAATTATCCAGTAACCAAAACAGCATTAGTCAGTAACCCATTCAGCATTATACAGTAACCAATTAAATGTTGCACAGTAACCAATAGAGCTTTAGACAATATATTGGTTAGACAGTAAACAAAACATCATTAGACATCAATAAAGAAATCATAAGACAGTAACCAATATATCATTAGACAGTAATCAAGAAAGCATAAGACAGTAACCCAAAAATCATAAGACAATAACCAAGACATCATAAGACAGTAATCAAGACATCATTAGATAGTTATCAAGACACCCATAAGACAGTAACCAAGACATCATTATACAGTAACCAAAGACACTCATAAGCAGTAACCAATACAACATTAGATAGTAACCAAAACACTCATAATACAGTACACAAGTCAGTTTTGGTTACCTTCATGCAACATGATTGTTATTGTCTAATGCATTGGTTACCAATCTGGTGGTTACCAATCATTAATCATTAATATTATGCAATAACCAATTAAGCATTATACAGTAAACAATAACAATATTTAAATTAACACACCTTTAAAATTCGTTGAGTTGGAATTATCTTCTGGATAAGCACTTGAACTTCATTCTTAACAGGGACATCAAAATCAGAATCTACTTGCACTACGGAATGTTTGATATCACTATGTATCACCAAACTACTATCATTCTTACTTGATTTATTACCTACATCCTTCCCCTTTTTCTTTCCCTTCCCCTTTCCCTTCCCCTCCCCCTTGCTCTCCACAACAAACTTCTTCAATTTCTTAACAGAATCACCTTCCACGATCCTTTTCCTCTTTCCATCCTTCTTACTTGTATTATTCCTTGTATCACCCATTCTATACAAAAACATAAAAACAACACAAATCAAAACAATGAATAATCCATTCTGTTAGTAAATTACTTTAATATATAATACATTAAACTTAATAAGAAAATACTCACTTGAAGAAATAATAAAAACCAGAGTCGATAAACACCACGACAATGAACCGGACGAGTAAAAACGACAACGACAATGAACCAGACGAGTAACGAGTAACAACGACAATGACGAACAACTGAACGAGTATGCCGAACAACTAAACAAATATGATAGAGATGAAGAACACACGAACTCAGATGAACAACAATCACCGGAAACAATAGTTTTTAACTCCGATTACGTTTAGTCGTGAGAGAGGAGAGAACAAGGGTTTCAGCATGTGCAAAAGGGTTTGGTAACTGCATAGTCCTGTACAAACGATAGGCGGTTATCACGCGATTCAAAAAAAAAACTTTTTTTATGTCAGCCAATTAATATTTATCCCTTAAATTAAGGAATCTTAATTGTATTAGTTGTATTAGTATTGTAAATATATATGATGAAATGTCATATTTTTGTAATTATTTTATTAATGTATGATTTTTGTAATTACTTTCATAAATGTACTATTATATGTAATTGTTCCTAAACCTAATGGCGCAACAATACTCTACTAATGTAAAAGGCCATTACCCAATTATGGTCCATCTTGAACTTGGTGTTTGGACTATTGGACTGGATTTGGATTAAATACTAATCTCTCAGAATTGAAGACATGTTTTCCATGCGTGGAAGCCTGAGACTTTAACCAATTCCCCAAGATTCCTAGCGGAAATTAGTAGTTAAACCCTACATAAATCATGCGACTTTTACCTCAATTCAGATAAATTCTAAAAAATATAATAGCAGGTATGCAGTTGTTTGAGGATTCTGTGATACAATTCTAAATCTTGTTGTAATGCTTATGGGATGTAGAATGAGGACAGATTTCTTCTCTTCCATTTGCTTCCTCATACTTTGTATTTCTCCAATTTTTTTAATTTTAAATTTTGTTTAAATAGGTGAGTTTGTTTTAATCTGCTTTAATTTTTTTATTTTGTTTATATATAGATATGTTTGTTTTAATCTGTGATCAGAACTGGGACCCCTTATGATTGGGATAGAGCAGATACAAGAACAGTCTAATGAATCCCTATCATTTCAATTATTATCAAGTCCTCTAATATGTTTTCTTTTTATCCTTACACAAATTATAATAGATTGAGCTTCACCCCACCCCACCCCACCTCACCCCACCCCACCCAACCTTTCTTATTCTTTCATTTATTTTTCTTTTAAAACATATCATGTTCGTTTTCAAACTATTATTAAGTTAGAAAATATATATTGACTAGCAAAACTTAAGAATTCTTTCACATCTATATATATTTTTAGAGGAAGCGTGGCGTAAGGATCACCGCACACTACTGTGTATGGTAGCCTAAGTAAATGACGTTGTACGCCTTGATATAAAAAAAAGCTTTTTCACCTCATTCTCCTTCTTCACCCAATCCCTACATCGATTTCTCAGTTTCTCTCCCTCTCCTTCAATTCGTCTTCTCTCCATCTCCTCGCTCACCATCTCTGTTGAAGTACGTTTTCTCTCTCCCATCTCCTTTCTCACCATCTCACTTTGTCGTCATTTATGTGTTCCAGATCCGTTGTCTCCATCCAAATCGGTTTCTTTGTTCCCTTCATCTCTCCATCTCCATTGTAAATTAAAAGGTATCAAACTTTATGTTTGAACACAATTTAGTTATGATTTTGTCCTAATTTCTATAATTAATACCCATTTTTATATTTGGAATTTTACCCTAATTTAACCCTAACTAATTCATGATCTTGTGCAAAAGACAGGTTTTTTTAATAAAATTATCGTATTGTTTATATTTTATTGTATTATACTATACTAATATATTAATTATAGGAATAATATATTAATATTGTGTAATATGATTTTTATATAAAAAATATATTTCCTTCTAAAATATATTATTTAACTCATAATGTATAACTAATTATTGATGAAAAATTAAATAAATTTAGAAATCTACAATAATAGTTCATCTATTTATATAAAATAAATGACAGTAGTCATCTTTAAATTAATGATTTATTTGCTTATATATTCATATATTCATTTATTTATGTATTAGGTAATATCTTATTTGAAATCTGATAGATATACTTATATGATTTAATAATAAAATATTATTGTATAATTGAATAATATTGTTATCAAGAATATGAATTTTAAATAACACTAACTAAATTAAAAAATATATGAGAATAGGATATAGTGGTAGGTTGATAATTATGATAGTATGTAGATAAAAAGATTTTGAAATCAAATATAAATGAAAATTAGCTTCTTTTCCTAAATTTTAGGTTTCTATTCCTAAAGGATTAGAAGATCATTCTCCTAAATTTTAGGGGGTTGAGAGACGATTTTATGCTATTAATTATATATATAAATTTTTTGCCCAAGGATAAATAGAATTTTATTTATAGTTAGAATTTATTGCTAAATTTTAGGGGTCACTCCTAAAAAGAAGGGTTGAACGAAGATTTTGTGCTATTTATTATATATATATATATAGAGAGAGTCCGGATCAGGTCCGGACTCCCGGATTTTGTTAAAATCCGGACCTTTTTTTTTTTTTTTTTTTGCTTTTTTTTTGAAACAACTAAAAAAAATAAATTTATGGAATTGAAATTTTTACATTATACAGTATTTTGGGCGTGATTTGGATGCCTATAACAAAATATGTATGTACAGTCTGGGCAGACTGTACATACATTGGTTGGTGTAGGTATTAAAAACACACTCAAAACACTGTATTATTGAAAAATTTCAGTTCCATAATTTTTATTTTTTTTTTAGTTGTTCAACAAAAAAAAAAAAAAAAAAATTCGGGTCCGGATTTTCTCCCGTCCGGGAGGTCCGGACCTGATCCAATTTCTATATATATATATATATATATATATATATATATATAGATTAATTTCTATCATTGTTGATTTTGCCCTAAACCCTAAACAACAATAGCAGGTTTGGGTTTTTTTAAGTCTGACGATGTCGTTTAGTACTCAGTAAGAGGCTGTCGCACCTTGTTATATGTGGAAGCCCTCACCCCATATTCCACATATTTTTAGTATGATTAGAAGTTAGTTGTTAATACATGAAGCTCCCACAGGAAAAAAAAATGTGTCGCACAGCTTGTAATCTAATTTTCTCAAGATAAAAATTATAATTTTATTTTAGACAGGAAAGATTAGAATGGAAGAGGACACGTGTCCTGTATAGTGGAAACGAACAAGAGAAAGAATTAACAAAACATAAGGCCAAGCTCTAAATGCTTAATGTACTAGAAGAAAGGACCACCAGCGTAACCCTTAAGTTGAATTTCTACTTGCACGTAAGGATACGAACCAAAGTGCATCATTATGTGCAGTGTTATTGTTGCACTAAAATAACGGGGAGACAAACACGGCATGGAAGACCTGAACCCCAACTATGCATATAACCAGAACTCTGATACTATATCAAGACAAAATCTTCTAATAACTTAAGCTACAGGAGAATAAATCCAACCATGCAAATCCTGGTTTCACATACTAACAAACAAGCTTAAGCATCAACACATCAAATACTTCAACCAAAAGCCCAAAGAGACTTAATTCTGCCATTCTTACTGTTCTTCCGTACCATATACAAAACTAGAATGTCCTGATTTGAACTCCAATTCTCTTACCTTTTTATTAATTGGAGTTCTCAAAAATTATACCCTACATGAGCTAATTGTACATATTTTCTGAAGTGCTTTCAGCATTGTTTTTTGTGTTTGGTTTACCACATTTATAAATGAACTCAGCTAAATTCTGCCTCACTATCACACTAAACTATAAAATAATCGTATAAGACCACTATGTACCTCCAACAATGTTGAATAGTTGCTGTTTTATTAACTTTTCTCTGCAGTTACCCCAATTTGTTGAAATATCCAGCTAATAGTCCTTATATTTCACGCAGCATCGTGCATAGAGGTCTGGTAAGATTGTAACCATGCCTTTCAACTAGTATAAGAATCTAAAATTTGATTATCCCAATATTGTCACTAGGCAGGGACTTCAAAACAGAAATTTACATGGTTACCTAGAATTTGACACAACAATACATATTCCATATACGAGATTTATATACATGTCAAATCTTCATTATCTAGTTAGGATAATCAGTTGACAGTAAAAACAATCTTCAAAATAAAGTCCAAATAAGGAAGAATATTGGAAGAAATAATTCAGCGGAAATCATATTCAGTAAAATTTTGATAGAAATGCAGAATCCCTTACTTCTATCTCATTCATCAACTTAATGGCCTCAATGATACACAGAACCTGACCCTTCTGTACTTTATCTCCAACCTAAAGAGAATGACTCTCAAGTTAAGCACAAAGTAAAATATAGATAATAAAGAAGAGTATTGGTTAGACATTAATGCTGCACAGTTAAACAGGCAGTGCTCATCATAAAGGTTTTCTGATCAGAGTCGTATGAATCATAATACGGAGATAATTACCTTCACAAATGCTGGTTCTCCTGGTGCTGGATTTCGATAAAATGTCCCCGCCATAGGGCATTTAAGAGGTGGATGGGATGACTTAGATGCAGGTGGAGAAGCTGTTGGTACTGCAGCAGAAGAAGGTGATGGGGCAGAAGATGCTAAGGGAGCCGCTGGTAGATAAGCTGGTGGAACTGCAGCTGGTGGAGCAGGTGCTTGCATCATAACTGGAGCAAAAGCTGGTGGTGGAAGAATAGCCTCCTTTTTACGGATAAAGAGTTCACACTCAAACTGTTTCAACGGCAACTCTACAATATCCCTAGAATCAACTAGTCTGGGTGACAAGAAACATGATCACCGCTTGGGCATCTGAAAACCACGATTGAAAAAGACGGTGCAAATATTTAATAAATTGGTAGACATACTTGACAAGATTTGCAACTTGGGAAATAAACTCAGATATTGATTCTTCTAAAGCCAAAGTTGCAGGAGAAGGCTCACTTGATGGCTTAACGTCCTTAGCTTCTGTTGCAGGTACTTTTGATTTGGTTGAAGAAGTTGCTGCAGCATGTGAGGATCCATCGACCACAACCTTGAACGGAACAAATGGCTCCAAAAATGTGTTCATGAAGAAATGAAAATTGGAAAGAAGATCCTCTACTGAAAACTACTGAGTGCTTACCTCATTCAGTTGAGCTTTCACCACACTGGAACGTTTCCAACTGAACTGCAAACCCTACAATGCAACAAAATAACTTAATTGTTCAAATGACTTCGATCAAAAAAAAACAGAATAACATTTCCTTCTTAGTAGCTGCAGATATAATATAATATTGCTGGTTTCATATAGTCGCATCAATGAAAATGATCTCTTGGAAAAAGTTACAACCTTTCAAATAAAAGAAGGAAAAAGTTGATCAAAGTATTACGAAAGTATCTCACACTGGAAGCATGAGAATAAATCAATAAGGTGTCATACTATAAGAAAATAAGACCACTGCACAACATGCAGATGGATTGGCTCAAGCCCCACCCTTCATCCAAAAAGAAAGTTATAACCTCCATGAGAATTTCACAATTCCAAGCTTTTTATTTCTGATAATTGTGAAGTTAAGTTAAGGGAAAGCAATTTTTTTTTAAAAAAAAGGTGTTTTTGTGCATAGAGTACAGCAGAGACATCAATTCAGTACGGGGTTTTGTCAAAAGCCTTGCATCATTAATTAAGACTATGAATGAGGAAGGGCTTCTCAGTTAGAAGATGTATTGGGCAGATGGGATACCTACAGGCCCAACTTTTTTGATCAAATAAGACCTCAAAAGATAATATTTCTCAACCCAGATGCAAGTTTAACCACTTTCATCCCCAACCCACTCTCAATGGAAATGGCACTGTTTTCACTGTCAATGTTACGATCACCACATCACAACACCATACTTGTACCACCACTTTGACGGCACTGCCACTGAAAAACTACCGGTCCACCGGTGAGACCAATATCACCCACCCCACCCCACCCACCCCACCCCACCCCACCAAAATGTCATTCCCACAGCCACTGGCTGCAATCATTGCATATATCACACTGCCATCATTGTTGTCTTTAGTATACTAATGCCACATTTTACTACCAATATATTTTCTAACAGTATTCATTAAATTCCCTTGAAGTTCCATAATTACGTATGTGCATAGTAAACATTTAAATACTAAGATTTTTTTTTCCATTTTTTCCAATATTGATTGAACTTCATTTGAATGTACTGTAATGATAGGTCTTATCCTATAATAATTAGGCAAAATATAAAATTTCTCATTCAACACTGGCTCTAAAATGTTTTTATGATGTAAAATATTCCTAGATGATGTTTATTTGTTACATATGTATAGTAGAATCTAATGGGAGATGAAACAAAAATCTGGATCATAGAGAAGATGTTCCTTGCACAAATTTAATGTGCGAATTTGTAAAAGAATTGTCAGGTCAACAGCTGTTCAACCTATCAGAAAATTGAACAAATGACACAAGGACGCAAGAAATTCTTTGCGAAATAAATTTATCAAAAATAAAAGGGGGCGAGAAACTCGATGCAAAATAATTTCAAGTGGGAATCATGAAAATTGGCTAGACTCGAGGCTCCAAAAGACCTTTCATCGTTAATTTTGATTCCACAACATAAATGAAACAATTGATCGCATCAATTTTCATTTAGTTCTACCAATTGAAAATAATGCAGCAAAATGAAACAATTGATTGCATCATGACCCTAATAAAATGCATACTACAGGTCACAATTTAGGCAAATTCATTTACGTAGTTTCAAACAAATTATAAAAGTTGAATTCATATCCAAATAAAACCATGCAACCCAAATTCACCCAACACATCCTAAATAATCTTACATTTGGTTCATGAGAATATTTTTTTTTAAATATAAAAAAAAGAGGTGGTTAGAATTAGGATCACACAACCTTAATTTCTAATTTGGGTACTCCACAGGCGGCTTGGTTATTTTATTGATAATTTTAATTACATAGAACTTTACAAATAGATAGTATTTATAGCTACTAATTATATTTCAACCCTACTTGACTCAAATACCTCTAATGTCCTTCCCAAAAACGAATCATTAAAACTCAGTCTGCCGACCGGCGCGCCTCATGCTGCTTCCAAACTGCCCCTAGCGCGCCCCGCGCCACTTATGCAGAACCTGCACCGAGCCTGGCGCGCCCCGCGCCACTCCTAGCCTCCTAGCTTTGCACAAGCGCGGCCAGCGCTACCCTTGCAGGTTTCTGTACCGTTACGTGGGGGATTCCGCACCCCCGCAACCTTTGGTTCGACCCTGATGGGCTAGTACTTTCCTTCGCCCCTCGCTCTGCACTAGCCTTTTTCAATAGTTATGAATAACAAATTTCAATAGAGGTCACGGCAGGTGAGAGACACCTCACGTTTCTGTGCAAGTTTCCCCAAATTAACCCTACTTCGAATAATTACAAAACATCCTTTTGTACACCACATAGGAGGGAATGTATGTATTGTTTATGTATTCAATCACACAAAAAACGTCGTTTTTGTCCGATAGTTTATCCAATAATACGTGGTATTTGCCTAAACAAAAAAGTAAAACTTTAAAATCGAACCAGAAATAACCCATTTTCAATTAACTTTCATAAGGTAAAAATCTTATAACATCACATTTCAAATCCTTTAAATCAGATCTTCCCATATAAACCTCAATTAATATACATGCCCACATATATATAGCAAGAGATTTCGTAACAGATATTTACCTGGGTGGAGAGGCGCAGAGTGGGTTTATGAGAGACACAAAATGACAGCTTGGAAGGAGAAAGATAGTAATGGCGACGGCAGAGTGGCAAATAATAGGAGATATTGGGGGTAGTTTTGGCAGAGGCAGAGGCAGAGGCAGAGGCCATTTTTGCTCAAAGATTTTGAAAGAGAAAATAGGAGGGAGAGAGAAATTCCTTCGATGAAATCAAGGCTAGAGAGAAGATAATACGGATAGTATTCCGTATATACAGAGGTGTACAGTCCTGTATTTGGATCAACAGCTTGGTTTGGATCCACAAGAGTAGAGTAATGTTTGACTAATGACAATTAAACATCTGGGCCCAAAGTGCGCAATGTAAAAGTAAAAGGACATATTATAATACATTTATGAAAGTAATTATAAAAATCATACACTAATAAAATAATTATAAAAATATGACATTTCATCATATATATTTACAATACTAATATATTTAAGAGTCCGTAATTTAAGGGATAAATATTAATTGGCTGACATGGCAAAAAATTTTTTTTGAATCGCGTGATAACCGCTTATCATTTGTACGGAACTCTGCAGTTACCAAACTCTTTTACACATGCTGAAACCCTTGTTCTCTCCTCTGTCGCGACTAAACGTAATCGAAGTTAAAAACTATTGTTTTCGGTGATTATTGTTCATCTGTGTTCGTGTGTTCTTCATCTCTATCATATTTGTTTAGTTGTTCGGCATACTCGTTGAGTTGTTCGTCATTGTCGTTGTTACTCGTTACTCGTCTGGTTCATTGTCATTGTCGTTGTTACTCGTCTGGTTCATTGTCGTTGTTATTCGTTATTCTTCTCCATTGATCGACTCTGGTGTTTATTATTGCTTCAAGTGAGTATTCTCTTATTAAGTTTAATGTATTATATATTAAAGTAGTTTACTAACAGAATTGAGTATTCATTATTTTGGTTTGTGTTGTTTTTATGTTTTGTATAGAATGGTTGATACAAGGAATGATACAAGTAAGAAGGATGGAAAGAGGAAAAGGATCGTGGAGGGTGATTCTGTTAAGAACTTGAAGAAGTTTGTTGTGGAGAGCAAGTGGAAGGGAAAGGGGAAGGGGAAGGGGAAGGATGTAGGTAATAAATCAAGTAAGAATGATAGTAGTTTGGTGATACATAGTGATATCAAACATTTCAAAGTGCAATTAGATTCTGATTTTGATGTCCCTGTTAAGAATGAAGCTCAAGTGCTTATCCAGAAGATAATTCCAACTCAACGAATTTTAAAGGTGTGTTAATTTAAATATTGTCATTGTTTACTGTATAATGCTTAATTGGTTACTGCATAATATTAATGATTAATGCTTGGTAACCACATGATTGGTAACCAATGCATTAGACAATAACCATCATGTTGCATGAAGGTAACCAAAATTGACTTGGGTACTGTCTTATGATGTATTGGTTACTGTCTAATGTTTCCTTGGTTACTGTCTTATTAGTGTCTTGGTTACTGTCTAATGATGTATTGGTTACTGTATAATGATGTCTTGGTTACTGTCTTATGAGTGTCTTGATTACTGTCTAATGATATCTTGGTTACTGTCTTATGATGTCTTGGTTACTGTCTTATGATGTTTTGGATATTGTCTAATGCTGTCTTGGTTACTGTATTATGTGTGTCTTGTTTACTGTCTAATGATGTCTTGATTACTGTCTTATGATGTCTTTATTACTGTCTAATGATGTTTTGGTTACTGTCTAACCAATATATTGTCTAAAGCTGTATTGGTTAATGTGCAACATTGTATTGGTTACTGTATAATGCTGAATGGGTTACTGACTAATGCTGTTTTGGTTACTGCATAATATTTCTGACTAATGATTGGTAAGCACATGGTTGGTAACCAATGTATTAGACAGTAACCAGCATGTTGCATGAAGGTGTGTTAATTTAAATATTGTTATTGTTTACTGTATAATGCTTAATTGGTTACTGCATAATATTAATGATTAATGCTTGGTAACCACAATATTGGTAACCAATGCATTAGACAATAACCATCATGTTGCATGAAGGTAACCAAAACTGACTTGGGTACTGTCATATGATATCTTGGTTACTGTCTAATGTTGTCTTGGTTACTGTCTTATGGGTGTCTTGGTTACTGTCTAATGATGTCTTGATTACTGTCTTATGATGTCTTGGTTACTGTATAATGATGTCTTGGTTACTGTCTTATGAGTGTCTTGATTACTGTCTAATGATGTCTTGGTTACTGTCTTATGATGTCTTGGTTACTGTCTTATGATGTTTTGGATATTGTCTAATGCTGTCTTGGTTACTGTATTATGTGTGTCTTATTTACTGTCTAATGATGTTTTGGTTACTGTCTTATGATGTCTTTATTACTTTCTAATGATGTTTTGGTTACTGTCTAACCAATATATTGTCTAAAGCTGTATTGGTTACTGTATAATGCTGAATGGGTTACTGACTAATGCTGTTTTGGTTACTGCATAATATTTCTGACTACTGATTGGTAAGCACATGGTTGGTAACCAATGTATTAGACAGTAACCAGCATATTGCATGAAGGTAACCAAGACAACATTAATAAGTAACCAATTTACATTGGTTATCTTCTTGCAACATGTTGTTTACTATATAATGCTATATTGGTTACTGTCTAATGATTTATTTGTTGCTGTCAAACTATTATATTGTGTAATGCTGTCTTGGTTACTGTATTATGTGTGTCTTGTTTACTGTATTATGTGTGCCTTTTTTACTGTCTAATGATGTCTTGTTTACTGTCTAATGATGTTTTGGTTATTGTCTAAAGCTGTATTGGTTACTGTGCAACATTGTATTAGTTACTGTATAATGCTTAATGGGTTACTGACTAATGATATTTTGGTTACTACATAATATTTCTGACTAATGATTGGTAAGCACATGGTCGGTAACCAATGCATTAGACAGTAACCAACATGTTGCATGAAGATAACCAAGACAACATTAACAAGTAACCAGTTTACATTGGTTACCTTTTTGCAACATGCTGTTTACTGTATAATGCTGTCTTGGTTACTGGCTAATAATTTATTGGTTGTAGTCTAACTATTATATTGTGTAATGCTGTCTTGGTTACTGTCTAATGCTGGATTGTTTATTGATTAACGATGTTTTGTTTAATGACTAAAGCTATATTGGTTAATTGTCTATGTTGTTTTGGTTACTATCATATGATTGGTTGGTTAACTTTATAAATATAATTTTGTTTACTTGCAGTTATGGGATCTTTATTACGAGGAATGGAACAAAAAATTCAACGAAAAAGTGATATATTGGTGCGACATGGAAGTCCCCAGTATAATTGCAAAAAAATTGAATAAGAGTCAGCTGGATAAATTTAAGGCAACATGTTTTGGGAATTTTCTTTAGTTTGGTGAGCACCAAATGTATTCCCAGATTATTCACCACGCTCTTGTGAGGGAGGTTCACCAGAGGGATGAGGGTGAAATGTGGTTTTTGTTAGGAGAGAAAAAGGTCAGGTCCGGTTTGCCTGAGTTTTGTATGATATCTGGGTTGAGATGGAAAGGTGAGGATGATATAACTCTTTATAAAGGTATGGAGAATATGCTTATTGGTAAGTTTTTTGGTGACGAAGCTGTGACACGTAGTAGTATAGGTAGGATATATAGGAAGGCATTTTTTGATGATGATGACGAGGCTATTAAGATGTCTATGATATTTTTGGTATTTAATTTCATTATGTGCACATTTTCTGAAAATTACGTTGATGGGGCAATGGTTAATTTTTTGTGTTACGGCGATGTTAATAGTTTTCCTTGGGGGAAAGTTGCTTTTGAGATGACAAAGTACTCTTTGTCTAATGCTTTGAAGGGGCGTTATAGGAAAGGAAAGAATGGTGTTTCAACATACAATTTTTACATGGATCATTACACCAAACTGTACAAGTTGAATGGGCTTCCGTATGTATTCCAAGTTTTTATGTTTGAAACTATTCTGACATTCAAAAGTCGGGGTATATGCAATGACGAGCATCCATCGGATGTCCGTTTATTCAGATGGAAGGAGTTAATTGTGACAACCCGAGAATTTGGACAATTTATTAAAATCTTAAATGATTGATTTAAGGTCAAATAATAGACCTAGACAGAAAATAAGTGTATGCATTTGATGTTATTAGGATGGAATTTTGAGGATTTCAAAATTCTGTGAAGGATTTAGGTGAATTATTCAGGATTAAGGATTTATGTGAATATGTATGTGTACTAAATGTGGTTAAGGGTCAAGGGTTGACCAGATTAATTATATATGTGTCAAACCCTAAGTATATATTAAGAACGTCAACGTTCTGTTAGAAAACCCTAGCAATGGATAAGAAATCGTAGAAATCGGTTCTGAAACCCTAGTTTCAGTTCTGGGAATTCGAAATCCTAAATTCATGATATGAATATGGTGATTAAGTTAGAAAACCCTAACGATATATTCAGAAACTCTAATTTCAGTATTGAGAATTTAAACCCTAATTTGGGAATTCTAATGCAAAGTATTAAACACTAAGGGTTAAAAAGTTGTGTGTAAGGAATATGAACATTATGTGATGGTTTATATTTATTTATTATATAAACAAATAAAAGAAACTAGTGTAACCCTAATTATAAATTAGGAATGAAGGATTTAATAACTTAAGGGTTATGGAAAAAGAGAATTGTTGTATTTAGAATACTTACTAATTTTAAGAGATTTATTTTATATATCTCAAATGATTAATTTTATAACCTAATTATAGCAAGTCTAATTGAGTTAAGGAAATAAGTGTGCATGAGTAAAGATTTGTGTTATAATTGAGAAAGTGAAAACCCTAATTAATTATTGGGTCGGGTAAGAATTTAGGTATTGGACTATGTATATTTTATAGCCCAAGAGTTGACCCAATTTATTTGGTGGAGGAGCCCAAGCTCATTTTAATTAGTAGACAAAGGAATAAGAATGTGCATGCCCAAAAAGAAATAAAAAGGGAGCCCAAGCTTGGCCCAATTAAAGTCCACTTAAGGAGGGGCATTATGGTCATTAATTAAGCTAGTTAATATCAACCAAATTGGTGGATAAAGAGGCCAAGTGGCCGGCTATTAAGAGGAGAAAGGAAGGAGGAGGAATGTAATGATTGCTCACTTTATTAGGTGAACAACTACTAACCACTCCACTTAGGTGTCATTCTTTTGTTTAACCAACACTTATGTTCTTTCTTGCAAGCAACCTCTTGGCAATTATCTAAGAGAGAAGGAAAGAGAATGGGTGGGAGAAGAAAGGCTCATGGCCGGATGGAGTAGGAGAGAAAGAGAGAGTGGGTTTGGATAATATACACCACACTTAAATAAAAATGTACCTCATTTTTCTTTCATCTCTTTATTTTTGGTTAAATTAATTCTTGAACTTGTTTTGTCGAATTCTTATATCATTGTCATCATCCTCATGTTTATATTATGTTGAAAGTCATATGTGGCCTGTAGTGCATAGATGGACTTGGTATGATTATGACCAGGGATTATTCGGTGTAATCATGATCGTAATATTACAAATGATGTGGTAAAAGTCCTCATTGGCCCGTAGTGCATTGATGGACATTTGTTGGCATGATCATAACCATTGATGAATACACGAATATCCTTGACCCGTAGTGTATGGATAATTTGTGTTCGTGACCCTAATGAATATCCTTGGCCGTAGTGCAGGGATGATGTGGATTATTTATTAAGCTGAGTCTCATCGATAAAAAGTGATGAAAAACCTATTTAAATCATAAAAGATAGTAGATTTTATTCTCTACTTGACTATTTTAATGGATTTCTTATTTCGCTGCAGTTAAACTTGATGTCTATTGTATTTTATCAGTTTAACATTGTTGAAGGCTAATGATAATTTATCTTGCATTATCTTAGTCATAATATTTCTTACTGGGCTAGTTGAGCTCGCCCTTTCTTTCACTGTTCTCTTCAGGAAATGAGAATATAGCTGGAATGAGTCGGGGAACGGAGTGACGGTCCAGATGATAGTATTAGTAATCCTTACTATTCTATGAAATAGTATGATAATAAATGTATTGAGGACTTATTTTGAGTTTGTGTACTATCTAGAAGACAATGATTGTATTAAAACTTACAGCTCATGTTGTATATTTAAGTTTGTATCTGAATTTTGTACCATGTATTTGACGACTCAAAATAGGTGATGTATACCTATTTTGGGGGCGTCATAGTTGATATCAAAGCTTTTGGATATGATCCATGGCTAAGGTGTGAGACAAGAACTAGAAGGGGAGAGACGGGGAATTCCTTCGCTAGTATGACCTACCTAAGTTTATTTGGTATTTAATTGGTTACTCAGAGTATAGGGATAATATGTGATATGTTAATTAACCCTTGTTTTGTGGCAGTATTTAAAAATGGCATCCGATAATGTTGAGAACTTCAATGGAGCACAGGAGACCGTTGAGTCTCCACGGATCAATAACCAGGATAATGTGCATCAGGAAGGCGACAATCCTCATGCACACAATAACACTGACCAAATGATGAACGATGGAATGTTCTGAGGCTTCATGCAATTTATGCAGCATTAGGCGAGAGCGGCTCCTGTCCAAAATGCAGGTGGAAACACTGGCAACTCTCCGACGGTCATCGCCAAATAGTTCAAGGAGCTGGGACCACCAGAGTTTTTTGGAGAGCCAAAACCACTTAAGGCGGAGACGTGGATAAAATAGATCAACAAGATATTTGATGTCTTGGGTTGCTCCGAGGAGCAAAAGGTTCCCTTTGCCACCTTCATGTTGCGGGCAGAGGCAGATTACTGGTGGGAATCTGTAAAGCGTACTCAACCTGCCGCACTGAAGATGTCTTGGGAGAAGTTTCAAGAACTATTCAACGAAAAGTACTTTCCCGAAAGTATTCGTCACATGAAAGAGGTGGAGTTCATTAAACTGGAGCAAAACAACATGACCGTGTCGCAATACGAAGCCAAGTTTGCCGAGCTGTCCCGGTGTGTGTCCCATTTGGTTGATAATGAGGAGAGAATGACGCGAATGTTTCTAAGAGGTTTGAAACCCGAAATACATCAATATCTTATCTCTTATAAACTGTGTTTGTATTTAGATGTTGTTAATAAGGCTCAGTTATTGGAGCGCGATAATGAGTTAACCCAACCAAAAGAGAGCAGTCGACAAAATGATAATACTAGTGATAACAGTCATCGAAGCGGTGACAATATGTGTGAAGGGAATCAACATGCCAAAAATGGTAACCACTTCAATGGTAATCATGGCCAAAACAATAAGAATGGACATTTCAAGAAGAGGAGATTCAACAATAAAGGAAAGACGTCAGCATCAGCACCTGTCGTTAAGGAAGGAGAACAACCACCTATTATATGCTTCAAATGTGGAGGGGGGGACACCTCAGTCCAAATTGCGTGATGCCCTCCAAAGCATGTTATAATTGTGGAAGAGAAGGTCACCTGGCCTGATTTTGTCGTGCATAGAAGACAAGTCTAGCTGGGATGGAGGCATCAAAGGTCATCCCAGACAAGACAAATCGGTAGTTCAAAGGAGAGAATTTATCGTGACCTCCCAAAAGCAAGGAACCCAAACGAGGTCATCACGGGTAAGCTTATCATAAACTCTAGCGAAGTATATACCTTATTTGATACATGTTCTACCCATTATTTTATTTCTCCTACTTGCTCTCAACATTTAAATTTGACTCCGGAGAAATTGGACTTTGACTTATTTGTTAAAACTCCATTGGGAGAAACCTTCATTACATCCACTGTTTATAAGTCTTGTTTAGTTCAAATCGGTAACCTCACATTTCCTGTCGATCTTATTTCATTGAAAATACTTGCATTTGACGTAATTCTAGGGATTGATTGGTTAACTTCTCATCATGTAAAAATTGATTATTTTCGTAAGGTTGTTAGCTTTCATATTCCTAACCAACCTATTATGCGAATTCAAGCAACCAAACCATTAAAATCAATCAATATCATCTCAAGCCATAAAGCTATTCGTTCATTGAAAAACTGATGTCAAGCTTTCTTAGCTCATGTCACGGATCTAAATAAAAATACGTCAGTTTTGAATGATATTTCTATTGTTAATGAATTTCCTGACGTATTCCCTGAAGAACTTCCTGGCCTACCCCCTGAGCGTGAAATAAAATTTTGTATCGACCTTGAACCTGATACAAAACCTATTTCCAAAGCCCCATATCGAATGGCTCCTATTGAACTTCAGGAGTTAAAGATCCAACTGCATGAATTGTTAGACATCGGTTTCATTCGTCCTAGTACTTCTCCTTGGGGTGCCCTTGTTCTATTCGTGAAAAAGAAAGATGGGAGTATGCGACTTTGTATTGATTATCGGGAGTTGAACCATGTCACCATAAAAAATAAGTACCCATTGCCACGTATTGATGACCTATTTGAGCCAAATTCTTTTCAAAGATTAATCTTCATTTCAGATATCACCAATTGAAGATTAGAACCGATGACATTCCAAAGACGGCTTTCAGAACTCGTTACAGGCATTATGAATTCCTAGTCATGTCTTTTGGATTGACTAATGCTCCTGCTGCCTTCATGAATATGATGAACCGAGTATTCAAGGAATATTTAGATCACTTTATAGTCGTCTTTATTAATGACATCCTTATTTATTCCAAAAGCCGTGAAGATCATGAGCAACACTTGAGGCTGATACTCCAAAAGCTTCGTGAATATAAGATTTATGCCAAGTTGAAGAAATGCGAGTTCTGGCTTGAGGAAGTAGCATTCCATGGGCACGTAGTATCAAGTCATGGAATATCTATTGACCCAGCAAAGATTGAAGTTATTCAAAGCTGGGAGCAACCCAAATCAGTGACCGAAGTACGTAGCTTTCTCGGCTTAGCTGGTTATTATCAGAGATTCGTGGAAGGATTTTCTTGAATCGCTAGTCCATTAACTCAGCTGACTCAGAAAGATACAAAATACGGTTGGAGCGAGGAATGTGAGAAGAGTTTTCAAGAACTCAAGAGGAGACTCATTTCAACACCTGTTCTGACAAAACCATCTGGCTCGGAGGGATTTGTCATCTACAGTGATGCTTCGGGCAAAGTGTTAGGTTGTGTTCTCATGCAACATGGGAAAGTCATAGCCTATGCCTCACGACAACTCAAAGAATATAAGAGGAATTATCCTACTCATGATCTAGAGTTGACAACAGTCATTTTTGCACTAAAGATTTGGAGGCATTACTTGTATGGGGAGAAAGTGGAGATCTTTACGGATCATAAAAGCCTCAAATATTTCTTCACTCAAAAGGAACTCAACATGCGACAGCGACGTTTGTGACACCCCCAAAATTGGTCCATTCCATCCAACCCATTCTGGGTCGCCAAATACATGGTACAGAAATAACTACAACTTTATTATTACAACATATAAACTATTGCCGTCTAAACAATATCCACATACAAATAAATCCCCATCATAATTATTGATACATTATTTTACAAAAATGGTGAGGACTACTAAACAACTCTCTCTAGAACCATCATTACATCCCCCGACTCGTACTCGTTACATTCTCGTCTCCTGAGAAGAAAAAATAGAACAACAAGAAAAAGGGTGAGCTCAACTAGCCCAGTAAAGAATGTTATGACTAAGATAATGTACAACAAATTATCCTTAGTCTTCAACAGGGAAAAATCTGATAGAATACAATCGACAACAAGTTTTAGATCAACAACTGCAGCGGAAACAACAATTCATTAGAAGAGTTAAGTAGAGAATAAAATCTACTAACATCTATGAATTTAAAAGTTCATCATCAATATTTATCCCTGTAACATCAATCAATATATATCTCAAATCAAATCAAATATTCATCTTTGCACTACAGGCCAAAGATATTCATCAGTCGGTCATGTTCATCTCAACACCTGTTCATCTTTGCACTACGGGCCAAAGATATTCATCAATTATTCATGTTCATCTCAACACCTGTACATCTTTGCACTACGGGCCAAAGATATTTATAATAAAATCAACCATCTTTGCACATATACTCATATAGCCCTTTTGCCAGAAAATTCGAATCTCACGACTTTTAATAGGAAATTCAATTCTCTACAACTTTGCAGAAGGAAGTTTTTCCAAATTCCAAACAGAAATTGACCGAAATCCACAAACAGACGATTTTACAGGCTATAATCAAATTTCAGTCAATAAATAGGGTCCACCAACATGAAAAACATGTTTTAAATATTTTTGATAACAAAAATACTCCTCCTCCACATATACTCATATATCTCACATTCATCGTAAAAATATCATCATTATTATATTATTAAAATATAATAATATATTTAAATGGATTATTTTATCAGAAAAAGATAAAATTTCAATTTTCAACAATTGTCACATTAAAAATTTTCTCCATCTATATCCACATAAAATCAATATCTTCCTCATCATATGAATCAATAATTAATTATTCACAAATAATATTACAGAATCACAATATTGGCAACCAGGCCGTTCCCAGGAAAGAGAGGGCTTTCCAATAAGAATTTCTCCTTACTGGCGCGCAATTAGGTGACCAAACCTCTCCTTAGACAGAACTTTCTAGACATTGCCAATAATGTTATCAAATAATATTATTCAGATAATATGAATTATTGCTTCGATAATAGAAAATATTGTGTAATGACAATTATTGAAACAACAACAATATAAAATATCAACACAGCAATTATTGAATCAATAAAATAAAATACTAAACAGTAATTACTGTAACCATTATTGAGTAGTGCCTTCTTACGTAAGAATCAATAATTGGTGCAATACCGTGTGCTACTGTGCAACAACGCATATTACTGTGTTTTAACCATCGGGTATTCCAACAGTGTTAACGGTAACAACTACGCCGTTATTTTTAAACAACTTATATTTGTCGTTTTCTTCCTCCAATTGCTTTCCGTTATGGGGCCCACACATGGCTGCGCCGTCGTACAAATATTTCCCGACAGCAAGAATATTCCACGACCAAACGAATATTCCTCGACAACAATGAATATTTTATAACCACCTGCTTATTTAAAATATTTGCGCAGTTTACCCATAACTAACCACATTAATCAAATTCACCCTTACTATCAAAAAATAAATAAATAAAGAAAATTCCTTTTTATTTAAAAATTTTCGGGGTCTTACAACCTCCCCTCCTTATGAAATTTCGTCCTCGAAATTGACATACGTACCTGGTGTTTCGAAAAGATGAGGATACCTCGCTTTCATTTCCGTTTCCAACTCCCAGGTCATTTCCTCTATAGCATGGTTTCTCCACAAAACTTTAACTTGTGGTATGACCTTCGTGCGTAGGACATGCTCTTTCCCATCCAACATCTTGACAGGTACCTCCTCATACGTTAAGTCTTCAGCTATTTCGTCCGGTTCTAACTCAATAACATGGTTCGAGTCGTCCACACCGGTACATAAAAAAAACGTTATAAACACGCGACATACTTGGCGGTAAAACGAGTCTATAGGCCACATTTCCTATTTGATTGAGAATTTCAAATGGATTAATAAATCGAAGGTTTGAGCTTTGCTCACATCGCCAATTCTCGCTTTTGAAATAACAACTTGCACCTCCTTCATTAAATTCAATCAGCTCCAGTGTGTAGCTTGAATAACTTTAACTTTATCGATTAAAGTCGATTATACTCGTATATCATCACGTGGATACCTAGAGTTTTCATCTCCATCTCTATTATTTGTAAATTATACGAAATTAGTCTTTGACAATATCGTACTCGTACTTATATACGATCTTCTACTCAACACGTCAGCTACCACGTTCGCTTTTCCAGGATGACATGGTCAGAACATGTGCTGAAATGAGTCTCCTCTTGAGTTCTTTGAAGCTCTTCCCGCATTCCTTGCTCCATTCGAATTTTGTATCTCTACGAGTCAGCTGCGTTAATGGAATAGCGATTCGAGAATATCCTTCAACGAATCTCCGATAATAATCAACTAAGCCTAGAAAGCTACGTATTTCGATTACCGACTTAGGTTCTTCTCAACTGTGACTCATATCCCAACCTTGGATAGCACGTTACAATAACACCTATCAGTTTACTATCGCACGAATATTGTGTCCCCTACGAAGAGTCTGGCTTCGGTGCATTCCACAAAGGAAGTCACAAGATAAAGGCTCGGGTACCAAATTCTATAGTTAAATTTTTAACTCCTGAAGTTCAATAGGAGCCATGAGATTTTTAGAAATGGGTTTTGTACCGGGTTCAAAGTCGATACAAAATTCAATATCACGCTCTGGGAGTAGGCCAAGAAATTCTTCAGATAATACGTCAGAAAATTCACTAACAACAGAAATATCATTCAAATCTGATATACTTTTGTTCAAGTCCATGACACGGGCTAAGAAAACATGACATCCATTTTTCAATAAACGAATGACTTCATGGCTTGATATAAAAATGTTGACTTCAATGGTTTGATTGCTTGAGTTCGAATATCAGGTTGCTTAGGAATATGAAAACTAATAACCTTACAAAAGCAATTAATTTTGGCATGATGAGTAGTTAACCTTAAAATCACATCAAAAGCAAATATCTCTATAGAAATAAGGTTAACATGTAATGTGATAGTGCCAACTTGAATCAATCAAGATTTCTAAACAACGGATGTAATGAAAGTTTCTCCTAATGGAGTCTCCATAAATAGGTCAAAGTCTAATTTCTCCGTAGTCAAGTTTAAACGTTGAGCGCAAGCAAGAGAGATAAAAAAAATGGGTAGAACCGGTACCTATTAAGGTATAAACTTCGCAAGAATTATAATTAACTAACCCGTGCTAACTTTGTTTGGGTTCCCCGCATTTTGACCGATCACGACAAACGCTCTTCCAGGAACCGTTGACTTTGACTTTTCTGGGACATCCTTTTTAGTCATTGTCCCCGCTGGAATTGGTTTCGCTACCGTACAATCTTGAGCGATATGTCCTTCCTTTCCACAATTATAGCATACCTTGTACTGTTGTGGGCAGTTTGGGCTAATATGTCCCTCTTTCCCGCATTTGTAACATACGACCGGTGGTCTTTCTCCTCCCTTAGAACCAGTTGCTGCTGGTGCTGACGTTTTCATATGGTCGTTGTTGAATCTCCTTTTTTTAAAATCTCCTCCTGACTCGTTTTTTTGTATTTTCATGGCCGTGATTACCACCAGAGTGATTACCACCTTTGCCCGTATTCTTCTTTCTTCGCAGGTTATCGTTGTTCTGATGACTGCTGTCACCAGTATGATCCTAGTTATGGTCCCTCGGTTGAACGTACTCGTTATCTCGCTCTAACAATTGAGCCCTGTTGACAACATCTGAATAGAGAGAAAATTTATGAGAAATGAGATACTGGCGTATGTCAGGTTTCAAAACTCTTAAAAACATCCGCGTCATACGTTCCTCATTCTCCAACAAATGAGGTGAAAACCTGGATAATTCTTTGAACTTTGCCTCATACTGGGATACCGTCATGTTGTTCTGTTCTAGTCTAATAAACTCTACCTCCTTCATATTGCGAATAATTTCAGGAAAGTATTTTTCATTGAAAAGTTTTTGAAACGTTTTCCAAGACATGCTGAGTGCAGCTGGATGGGTACGCTTCACAGACTCCCACCAGTAGCCTGTGTAGCAGCCCCGAACCCAGGTCCCAAATCACCTTGGATCCGGTATACTATTTCTATCACTATTTGCGGAAGATATAAACATAAATTGTTTATACATTACATTACACACTATTCCCCAAGGTCGAGTAACCTTAACTTATTACACAATTCATAAGTTATCTAACTCATAACATTATTTTCAAACTATTCTATTACAAGATAGCCGCATATATTGCCCCAAGCTGAACTTGGCATTATCTTTTCTATCAATGATTCATTTATTTAAGAATCTTATCTATTCTCAATTTAAAATAAACATTATTTATCTATTCAACATTTCAAACTGTACATAGCTGACAATTACATTTGAAAAATTATCAATCATAGATCTATATCATTTCTAAATCAAGAAAATGTATTCAATTTGTGCATCGCACAATCTTCATCATCCTTATAGCAAGTAATATTGCCTAACATCATTAACCTGCAAAAAGTTTGTGTTTGCAAGATTGAGCTCGACAGCCCAACAAATTTAACAGTCTATCATGTTTCACATAGCACACAATTCCATATGCACCACATTTACTTTAATATGCATATCTACATGCAACATATATTCTTTACTATGCATATCCTACATGCATCAATAATTCCTTACAAAACATTCATTCATGCATTATACATTTCTAATTTACCGAGTTACATCATACAACATGTAATCACATATAGATTGAGTTCCATACCCAATTAACTTAGTCATATTTTGACTTTAACAATTCATAGAGCATGATATGTAATTTAACACATAACCACATTAAATCCACAAATATAATAGAACTGAAAAACTTGCCTGCACCGTTGATTACCGCAACGCAATTTAATTTAATCCCTCACGAAAGACCTATCAGTTATAAGATTGATCTTTTAATCAGTATAACATGCTTTATTCCATAATACTATCTAATACCTAATCAAATATTAGATAATAGCTTAACACATCAAATTTTATTATCATCCTTTGATAATTATTCAATCACGATATCCTATCCCTTATGATTTATCACCATTTTAAAACCGTATTTAAATAAATTAAATACCACATAATTTCCTTAATCATTAATATTCATTTAATATAAAATATTAATGAATATCATTATATAAATATTATAATATAATTATAATATATCAAAATATTTTTAATACCTTAAAATGATTTTCCAACACTTAAATCCGTTATCCGATAATTAATATTAAAATATTAATATTCTTATGTCAAAATATCAAAAGTTATATTTTATAACTTAAAATATTTTTATAACACTTAAATCATTTTTATATGATTTTTAAAACATTAACTCTATTTTATTCCATAATTAATTTAACTTCTTTTGATATTTTTTCAAAAATTAATACTAGTGCGTAGCTTAAGAAATTAGCTACCTCGTGCTTAACTCCAGTAATGCCCATCTTTTGGCATAACCTTATATATGTTAACGTGATACTCCATTTTAAATTTCGTGGCAATCGGAGTTGTAGAACTCCGTTTATAGCGATTTCCGTCGGAAAATCACAAAAATTGGAACGGTCATAACTTGGTCGTTTTAAATCGGAATGAGCTCATTTTTGGACAAGAGCTACATATTACCATATATTTTCATTTCCCAAAAGCCTGGAATTTTTATCATTAACTAAATGTCCGAAACAGCCCTCGGAAAATTTGGCCAGAAACTTTTTGCGCTTTGGCAGTTTTGGAGTCCTTCGCTAAAACTTATATAAAGCGAGTTTTGTAACTCCGATTAATGATCCGTCAGTTTTGTTGGATTCCTATCTTTACGAACTACAGTTTTCATCTATCACAATCCATATTTGGACATGTTAAGCTCCCGGAATTTAGCCCGGAAGTGACTGATCAAATCTGTCCTTTTAACAGTTTTTCTTAACTTTGTGTAGTTTGGGAGAAATCCCATAACTCTCTCCTCCGATGTCGGATTTAGTCTGTTTTGGAGTCTATGGAAAGCTTATTAAGTGTACTACAACATATCACAAGGCCAGAATTTTTAGAGCACCCTAACAAGTCCGGAATTTTCTGTTTAGGGCAGCAGTCCACTAATTCAAAAAAAAACTGATTTGCTTTTCTTGTTTGATTAAACTTTTAATTCTCAAAATAGTTAGATCTAAGCATAACACACCATTTAACAAGTAGATCTATAGTTCTCATGTTCAAGATCATAAACTTCATGGTTCAAAATAACCAAAAACCAAATACAAGATTAAACACAATCAAGAGTAAGAAAAATAAGATTTTCCACACTTTAAAACCTAGCTTCACTTTTCTTGCTTTTGATCTATCTTTTGAAACTTAAAATGGATAGATCCACACATAAAACACTCTAAATCATGTAGATCTAGAGTTTTAGAGTTTTGAAACCTTAGAACTTTATTCCATCAAAATAACTTAAATCAAAGGAAAATTTAGGTTTGGTTTTATACCTTTGCTTGATTTCTTTCTTCTTCCTTCTTCTTAGCTTCTTCCATGGATGGCCTCACTCCCTTCTCCCTTCTTCCTCAAGAGCTACCCCTCTCTCTCTCTCCCTCTCTTTAGTTCTTAGTTCTTGAAGAAAATAGAAGAGATGAAAGAGAAATGACATATATAATTTTTATTGAGTTTTGGATTATCATCTTCCAAACCCACTCTCTTATTCTTTCCTCATATGATCCGGCCATATGGCCTTTGATTCATCAATTCTCTCTTTCTCTCTTATTAATTGTAAATGAATTGCTTGCAAGAAATGCCAAACATGTTGGCCAAATCAAAAATGGACACTTAGGGGAGTTGGTGAAGAGTTATTCAACTACTAAAGGGAGCATTTAATACACATTCATTTCCCCTCTTTTCTCTCTTATCATGGCCGGCCATGTGGCCTATAAATGCTCCAAGTTTGGCCTTTTTGATTTAATGCTTATTTGATTCAACAATTGTCCAAAAATTCCTCTCCCACTTGGGCTAAAAATTGAGCCATTCCTTTAATGTATTGCTTGGTCCTCTAACCAATTTCTTTGGCCAACACTTGGGCTATACATAGTCTACTACCTTTAGTTCTTTTTCCAACCCAAATCATTTAATTAGGGTTTTTACTTCTCCATTATAACACCAATTCTCGCTCACATGCCCATTTATTTCCTTAACCCAATTAGACTTGTTATAATTAGGTTATAAAATTAATTAACCGAGATGTATAAAATAAATCTCTTAGAATTAGTATATAATTAAATACTATCATTCTCCCACATATTTACACTTAAGCTTTTAACACTTAGCTTTTAAATTCCCAAATTAGGGTTTTAAATATCTGAATTAGGGTTTCGGATTCTCGAAACTAAAATTAAAGTTTCTGAGCGTATTGTTAGGGTTTCTAACAATTCGTTAGATTTTTCTAACTTAATAAACGTATGATTAACATAACTTTAGGGTTTTGCTAAAGTTATAACTTATCTGATCAATCCTTGATCTCAAATCATTACGGTTCACATATATAATCAAATATACCAACTAGTATTCACTTCGATACTTATCCCTGATAATTCTTCAAAAGAATTTTAAATCTACCATAATCTTATACCTCATTACTAGACTATCACTTACAGTCTATCACATAATTCAAGTTTTGTTCAAAACTTTTGAAATTCTTAAAATTTCATTACATAACTGCCAATTCCATACACTTATTTCCTGTCTAGGTCCTAATATTGAACCTTAAATCAATCAATTAAGATTTTAATAAATTGTCCAAATTCTCGGGTTGTCACAGTCTGCCTCGCCACGGAACATAAAGGTGGCGAATGGAACCTTCTGTTCCTCCGTGCATCCCAAGACATCGAATATCTTGGTAATTTGCTTGACCCATGTTTCCGCCATGATCGGATCGGGCTTTCCCTTAAATTCTGGTGGTCCTAACTCTTTGAACTGCTTGGCTGTGACCACCCGTGAATTGCTATCATTTCCTCCTGTATTTTGAACACGAGTCTCCCTCGTCTGGTTTTGTATGAACTGCAAAAAGATTCTAAACATTGCGTCGTTCATCGTCTGATCAGTGGTGTTGTTCACAGGAGGAACATTGCCAGCCTGTTGCACGTTCTCCTCGTTGGTAAGTACAGGCATCTCCACGGTCTCATTAACTCCACTGTTAACATTCTCGGTTGCCATTCTTAAATACTGCCATAAAACAAGGGTTAATTAAGCAAATCACATATCACATAATATCCCTATATACTGACCAACTAACAAATAAGCTTAGGTATGACACACTAGCGAAGGAATTACTCGTCTCTCCCCTCCTAGTTCTATTCCCCGATCTCCGCCAGAGATCATATCCCTAAGCTCTGATACCAACTGTGACACCCCCAAAATAGGTCCATTCCATCCAACCCATTCTGAGTCGCCAAATACATGGTACAGAAATAACTATAACTTTATTATTACAACATATAAACTATTGCCGTCTAGACAATATCCACATACAAATAAATCCCCATCATAATTATTGATACATTATTTTACAAAAATGGTGAGGACTACTAAACAACTCTCTCTAGAACCATCATTACATCCCCCGACTCGTACTCGCTACATTCTCGTCTCCTGAGAAGAAAAAATAGAACAACAAGAAAAAGGGTGAGCTCAACTAGCCCAGTAAAGAATATTATGACTAAGATAATGTACAACAAATTATCCTTAGTCTTCAACAGGGAAAAATCTGATAGATTACAATAGACAACAAGTTTAAGATCAACAACTGCAGCGGAAACAACAATTCATTAGAAGAGTTAAGTAGAGAATAAAATCTACTAACATCTATGAATTTAAAAGTCCATCATCAATATTTATCCCTGTAACATCAATCAATATATATCTCAAATCAAATCAAATATTCATTTTTGCACTACAGGCCAAAGATATTCATCAGTCGGTCATGTTCATCTCAACACCTGTTCATCTTTGCACTACGGGCCAAAGATATTCATCAATTATTCATGTTCATCTCAACACCTGTACATCTTTGCACTACGGGTCAAAGATATTCATAATAAAATCAACCATCTTTGCACTACAGGCCAAAGATATTCAGTAACATCATCATTTAGGACTGAGGATGATGAAAAATATTTTAAAGGAAACGAATCCAGTGAAACAAAAGAACAAATATTAAGGATTCGTATTTTAAACAATTCCCGTTCAAAAATACTTCATAAATAACCAGAGTGGGGTAAAATTCAAGAATGATCAAAACATGGATACAATCAAAGCTAGTATCCAGAATAGATATTTTGGACAAAAAGAAGAAATTTCATTTTTTCGGTGAATAGTGCCGTATTCGTGAATAGTGCCGTACATATGAATAGTGACGTATACGTGAATAGTAACTCCGACACCAAAAGATAGAAATTTCACAAAAAATATCATCATGCTTCATGAATAGTACTCGTGAATAGTAACTCGTGAATAGCAACTCATGAATAGTAACTCGTGAATAGTAACTCATGAATAGTAACTCATGAATAGTAACCCCGACATGAAAAAGTTTTAAATTTGATAAAAAGTTCCAACCAATATTTCAGCATAATGATATTGAAGAAATAATATCATTTTAAAAAAATAACATCCTTTACCTCGAAAGACAGTACTTCTAGTTGAAACACCGGATATAGGCTATTACTTGAACTTGCACCGTATAGAAATACCCAAAGTATACTCAAAATACTCACAAGAATACGCTCGATATTATAGAGAGAGAAAACTTCAATTTCTGGTGTGATTTTTAATTCTAACCTAAGCACCTATTTATAGGAAATTGCTTAGAACACCAAAGCAGAAAATTTAATATAATATTAATATATATATTAAGTTTTCTACGCCAACCCTTGAATCTGATTTTCAGCCATTGAACACATGCTCCCTTCTAGAAAAAATAAAAAAAAATGTTTTTCTTTTATAAAATAATTTAAACTTCCAAAAATCAATTATTTCGGAGCTTCGGAACTTCAATAATTCATAATAAATAGCCCTTTTGCCAGAAAATTCGAATCTCACGAATTTTAATAGGAAATTCAATTCTCTACAACTTTGCAGAAGGAAGTTTTTCCAAATTCCAAACAGAAATTGACCGAAATCCACAAACAGGCGATTTTACAGGCTATAATCAAATTTCAGTCAATAAATAGGGTCCACCAACATGAAAAACATGTTTTAAATATTTTTGATAACAAAAATACTCCTCCTCCACATATACTCATATATCTCACATTCATCTTAAAAATATCATCATTATTATATTATTAAAATATAATAATATATTTAAATGGATTATTTTATCAGAAAAAGATAAAATTTCAATTTTCAACAATTGTCACATTAAAAATTTTCTCCATCTATATCCACATAAAATCAATATCTTCCTCATCATATGAATCAATAATTAATTATTCACAAATAATATTACAGAATCACAATATTGGCGACCAGGCCGTTCCCAGGAAAGATGGGGCTTTCCAATAAGAATTTCTCCTTACTGGCGCGCAATTAGGTGACCAAACCTCTCCTTAGACAGAACTTTCTAGACATTGCCAATAATGTTATCAAATAATATTATTCAGATAATATGAATTATTGCTTCGATAATGGAAAATACTGTGTAATGACAATTATTGAAACAACAACAATATAAAATATCAACACAACAATTATTGAATCAATAAAATAAAATACTGAACAATAATTACTGTAACCATTATTGAGTAGTGCCTTCTTACGTAAGAATCAATAATTGGTGCAATACCGTGTGCTACTGTGCAACAACGCGTATTAGTGTGTTTTAACCATCGGGTATTCCAACAGTATTAACGATAACAACTACGCCGTTATTTTTAAACAACTTATATTTGTCGTTTTCTTCCTCCAATCGCTTTTCGTTATGGGGCCCACACATGGCTGCGCCGTCGTACTAATTTTCCCCGACAGCAAGAATATTCCACGACCAAACGAATATTCCCCGACAACAATGAATATTTTATAACCACCTGCTTATTTAAAATATTTGCGCAGTTTACCCATAACTAACCACATTAATCAAATTCACCCTTACTATCAAAAAATAAATAAATAAAGGAAATTCCTTTTTATTTAAAAATTTTCGGGGTCTTACGACGTTGGCTTGAACTGTTGAAAGATTATGATCATACCGCCCAATACCATCTTGGAAAAGCGAACGTGGTAGCTGACGCATTAAGTAGAAGATCATATGCGGGTATGAGTGCGATATTGTCAATGCAAAGGCCCATTTTGTATGACTTGCAAAGGATGGAGATAGAGATAAAGACTCTGGGGACCCACGTGATGATGGAAAATATATGAGTAGAACTGACTTTAATCAATAAAGTTAAAGCTGCTCAAGCTACAGACCTGGAGCTGATGCGTATGAGGAAGAAAGTGCAAGAAGGTGCTATGTCGGAAGCAAGAATTGATGAAGAAGGAATACTTCGAGTCAACTCCAGACTTTGTGTTCCTAACGACCCTGATTTAAAGTATAAAATCATGATGGAGGCGCACAACACACCGTTTGCAATCCATCCTGGGAGTACTAAAATGTATCATGATCTTCGACATACATTTTGGTGGAGCAATATGAAGAGAGAGATAGCGCTGTTTATCTCAAGGTGTCTAACGTGTCAACGAGTCAAGGCAGAGCATCAAGTACCAAAAGGTCCATTGCAACCACTTGAAATTCCAGAATGGAAGTGGGAACACATTACCATGGATTTCGTTACTGGTCTTCCCAAGGTTTCTCAGAGCATAGATGCAATTTGGATTATTGTTGATAGATTAACCAAGTCTGCTCATTTCTTACCTATACAAGAAACTTATACACTTGAACGTCTTACTCGTATGTACATAAACGAGATTGTAAGATTGCATGGTATGCCAGTATCTATAGTTTCTGATCGAGACCCAAGATTCACTTCAAGATTTTGGGTTAGTTTGCAAAAAGCTATGGGCACGGATTTACGATTTAGTTCGGCATATCATTCTTAGACGGACGGAAAATCAGAGAGGACTATTCAAACTCTTGAAGATTTATTAAGACTCTGTGTCCTTGACTTTAAGGGAAGTTGGGACAAGTTCTTACCGTTGATGGAGTTTTCATACAATAACAGTTATCAAGCAAGTATTGACATGGCTCCATTTGAAGCATTGTATGGAAGAAAGTGTCATTCTCCAGTATGCTGGGATGAGGTGGTTGAAACAACGTTGTTGGTACCAGAGTTGGTACGTATGACTACGAAAAAGATTCAAACGATCCGGCAACGTATAAAAACCTCACAAGATCGAAAAAAGAGTTATGTTGATCTTCATCAAAAAGACGTGGAATTCGATATTGGAGATCATGTGTTGTTACACGTTGCTCCATGGAAAGTAGTTACAAGATTTGGAAAGAGAGGACAGCTAAATCCTCAATTTATTGGCCCATTTTTAATCCTCGATCGAGTAGGAACTGTGGGGTATAGACTCACTTTACCGCCAAGTATGTCTCGTGTTCATAACGTTTTTTATATATCCATGTTACGTAAATATGTGGAAGACCCGAACCATATTATTGAGTTAGAACCGGACAAAATAGCGGAAGATTTGACGTATGAAGAGATTCCTATTCAAATCTTGGATAAGAAGGAACATATTCTACGCTCCAAGGTTATACCTCAAGTCAAAGTTTTGTGGAGAAACCACGATGTTGAGGAAATGACCCGGGAGTTAGAATCTAAAATGAAATCAAGGTATCCTTACCTCTTCGACATACCAGGTACGTACCCTAATTTCGAGGGCAAAATTTCATAAGAATGGGAGGTTGTAAGACCCCAACTTTTATGAATAAAGATGATTTTTCTATAATTATCATTTTTGAATATTATGGAATGAATTTGTTATAATGTTATAGTTGTGGATAGTATTTATAAATTCTGCAAAGTATGTAAGTTGTTATATTATATTCGATTGGTCGGGGAATATTCGTTTTAATAAGGAATATTCGTACAACGGCGCAATCATTGGTGGACCCCACAACAAAATTATTGTCGGATTGAGAAAACGACAAAAATATTTTTATGCAAATAAGGCAGAAATTTTACTGTTAATACTGTTGAACTACTCGGTAGTAAAAGTACAGTAATACGCGTGGTTGCATAGTAGCACACGGTATTGATTATTGATGCTTACGTGATAAGTCACTCAGTTATACTCAGTTATTGCTATAGTAATTGTTTCATCATATCTCTCATATTATTGATTCGATTATTATCACAGTATCATCTGCATTATATGATATATTATCAAATCAATAATTGAGACGGTAAAGTTATTCATATTATTAAATTACAATATTTACAATGTCTAGAAGTTCTGCCAATGAGAGGTTTGGTCACCTAATTGCGCGCCAATAGGGAGAAATCCTTATTGGAAAGCCCCATCTTTCCTGGGAACGACTTGGTTGTTAAATATTGTGAGTTATAATATTAATGATAAATAAGTTTGGGTTGATTAAAGATGAATTTGATAGTTCCATTGTGTTAGGATTATTAGTGTTAGTGGAAATCGACATCTATTCCGTTGATAATTGATGTCTGAGAGTTATATTGATAAATCGGGGAATTTATCGGATAAATGAGTAATTAATTGCTACTAATTCACATGCTTATATAACTATTTGTTCACTTGTGTGTACTACTGAATCACATTCTTATACTATTAGGGGAGGTGGTGCAAGATTGATAATACTTGCATGATTAAATTAAAGATGGAGGTATAGATGGAGGTACTATATCGTAATTCGTATTTTCACATGATTATAACTATTGATTCACATGATTGAACTATTGATTCACATTATTTACTATTAGGGGAGGTGGTGCAAGCTTGATAATACTTGCAGGACTAAATTAAAAATGAAAGAAAAGTTGGAGGTATTGTACTATAATTTTTCGAGCCCCAAAACGTGCAATTATCGAAACTATATTTTTCTATAAATAGAAGCTCATTCTTCCTTCATTTCTCACCAATTCACTAAAGCTATAGAGCAATTATTATAGAGAGAAATTATAGAAAGAATCTATAGAAAGAAAATCTATAGAAGAAGAGAAGCCTGCTACCTCACTATTCCAGTATCTAGTTTCTTCTTAGGTAAGGGGTATTATTCCTTTTGTATTCATGAAGAGAACTTTTGTTATTCCATTTTTTATTATTCTGTTGGAATAACATGTATACGCGAGCTACCCTATACATGTTGAAATTCTTCTGTTATTCCATTCTTTATTCTTCTGTTGGAATATCATGTCTGTGCGTTTTACGCCAGACCTGGTTCCGTCTTTATCATTTTATTGAAATATCATGTCTGTGCATTTTACACCGGACCTGGTTCCGTCTTTATTGTTCTGTTGGAATATCCTGTCTATGCGTTTCATGCCGGACCTGGTTCCGTCTTTATTATTCTGTTGGAATATCCTGTCTGTGCGTTTTACGCTGGACATGGTTCCGTCTTTATTATTCTGTTGGAATAACCTGCCTGTGCGGTCTATCGCATGTCTGGTGATTTCTTTTGTTATTCCATTCTTTATTATACTCAGTTGGTTAAAGTTTTGACTTCTATACTCCATGAAATTCGTGGAATATCCTTGATATTTGCGCCTCATCCAGTATCTTTTCATGGAAACATTCTTCTAAGCATTCTTGTATTTTACTCTACAAAGAAGTATCATGTTGACAATTTAGACGTTATTAGTTCTTGGTTAAGTTAATTCTTGAACTTGTTTTATTGAATTCTTATATCATTGTCATCATCCTCATGTTTATATTATGTTGAAAGTCAACTGTGGCCTTTAGTGCATAGATGGACTTGGTATGATTATGACCAGAGATTATTCGGTGTAATCATGATCGTAATATTACAAATGATGTGGTAAAAGTCCTCATTGGCCCGTAGTGCATTGATGGACAGTTGTTGGCATGATCATAACCATTGATGAATACATGAATATCCTTGGCCCGTAGTGCATGGATAATTTGTGGTCATGACCCTAATGAATATCCTTGGCCGTAGTGCAGGGATGATGTGGATTATTTATTAAGCTGAGTCTCAGCGATAAAAAGTGATGAAAAACCTTTTTAAATCATAAAAGATAGTAGATTTTATTCTCTACTTGACTATTTTAATGGATTGCTTGTTTCGCTGCAGTTAAACTTGATGTCTATTGTATTTTATCAGTTTAACGTTGTTAAAGGCTAATGTTAATTTATCCTGGATTATCTTAGTCATAATATTTCTTACTGAGCTAGTTGAGCTCACCCTTTCTTTCACTGTTCTCTTCAGGAAATGAGAATATAGCTGGAACGAGTCGGGGAACGGAGTGACGGTCCAGATGATAGTATTAGTAGTCCTCACTATTCTGTGAAATAGTGTGATAATAAATGTATTGAGGACTTATTTTGAGTTTGTGTACTGTCTAGAAGTCAATGATTGTATTAAAACTCACAGCTCATGTTGTATATTTAAATTTGTAACTAAATTTTGTACCATGTATTTGACGACTCATAATAGGTGATGTATACCTATTTTGGGGGCGTCACAGTTACGATGCCATTTGGGTGATTGTTGATCGACTGATGAAGTTGGCACACTTTTTGCCAATCAAGATTAGGTTTACCCTAGATCGGTTAGCAAAACTGTACGTGAAGGAAATTGTGTCGAGACACGGTGCACCTATGTCCATTGTATCTGACAGAGATCCACGTTTCACATCTAATTTCTGGAAACGATTACAAGAATACATGGGAACACAGCTGAGAATGAGCACAACGTACCATCCTCAAACCGACGGACAGAGTGAGAGAACCATCCAAACACTAGAGGATATGCTCAGAGCATGTATCATGGATTTCAAGGGAAATTGGGATAACCATCTACCATTGGTGGAATTTGCTTATAATAATAGTTATCACGCGAGTATTGGCATGCCGCCTTACAAAGCGTTATACAGTAGGAAATTTAGAACTCTGTTATGCTGGGATGAAGTAGGTGAACATCAGCTATTGGGTCCAGAATTGGTACAATAGACTGTCGAGATCATCAAGGTTATTCGAGTGAGATTGATAGCTGCACAGGATATGCAGAAAAAATATGTCGATCAGCACCGACAAAATCGGGAATTCGATGTCGGTAGTTATGTTTTCTTGAAAGTATCTCCCTAGAAGGGGAAAATTCAGTTTGGCAAGAATGGGAAATTGAGCCCTAGGTTTATAGGACCTTTTAAAGTGCTTCGACGAGTTGGTGAGGTGGCGTACAAGGTAGCTTTACCTCCGAAGTTGGAGCATATTCATAATATTTTCCATGTATCAGTATTGAGGCCATATAAGCCTGACTATAAACATGTTATAGAATATGAGCCCTTACAGTTTGAGAAAGATTTGCCATATGAAGAAGTTCCTGTTCAAATTATTGATAGAAAAGAGCAAAAGTACTGAGGAATAAGGTGTTACCTTTTGTAAAGGTAGTCTGGCAAAACCATAATGCTGAAAAAGCTACGTGAGAACTTAAAAGCGTTATGATGAAGAATTATCCTCAGTTATTTGCTTGATCTTGTATAGCGATTCTGGGCACGGAATCTTGTTAAGAAGATAAGAATGTAACGAATAAATTTTTTGAGTTGTGATTCTGGGGAAAGAATCCTTAAGGAGGGAAGGATGTAACGATCGAAAAACTATATAATTATAATTACTATTATAAGTTATTTAAATTAACTAAACTAAAGTTATTTAAATTAACTAAAGTGTGACAAGTAGAAACTATATAATATAAGATTATTAAAATAATCTAGTATGGGAATTATGTGTTTAGCCAAACAAGGCCTTGTGGCCTTTGTCTTATTTGAACTGACGTCTGTTAGGTTTTATAACTGAAGTATACGTGGGTTAGTGGGAGTCAGTATTTGGTTACGCATTTTATTTTATCAAAGGCTAAACTAAGAGCATAGGGTTGAAGGAAACAAGAGAGAAAAACACAGAAGAGATTGAGAGTGAGAGCTTGAGAGAATTTTCTGTGATTGTCAAGTGGAAGAGAAGGGTTTGCTAATCGTTTTCCTAAATCAAGGTATAAACTATTCTTGATTTTAACTCTTAATTTTGGTACTATATATTCTATATGATTTGGAAATCACGTTGATTTGATATGTATATATATAAGTAAGGTGTTAGAATCTGTTAATCATTGTATGTGAATGTTGTTTGATGATTAAATATATGAAATTTGGGTTTCTAGGGAGAAAAGTATATAACAGAATTTATGCATGAAAATGGCTTTAGAAAGTACAAAATTTCATGTTTAATATGTATGATAATCTATAAATTGATATTGGATTATGTTAGTATGTTAAGAAATGAAAGCGGCGTAGTTCAAATCGTATCAATTGATTAAGAAACGAATTCGTGGTGATCGAATTCGCTAAAAGTGTCAAAATTAAAGAAATTTAGAAAATTATGGTTTTGATTCTTCAAATTTGTGTATATGTGACGTTTATGTAGTTGGAATGGTGTATAGCATGGTTAACTATGCTATTACAGAGTTTTAAATGTTTAGGTTTGTGAATTTCTGTGGTTTTGGGTTGAATTGGGTGTCTACTGTGTAGCAAAGCTGATGCTGCGAGTTTGTCTGGGTGTGGCGCAGCTGCGCCATCACCACAGGCAGAAACGGCGCAGCTGCGCCGTAGGCCTTTTACGAATCTGCAGTAGCGCAGCTGCGCCGGTGCCAAGGCTTGGGACAGCGCAGCTGCGCCGTGTCCTCAGCCTAAGCAGTGAAATCTGTTTGCTTGAAGGTTGTTATACAAGGGTCTAATTTGGCTTGGCATGCATAGTAACGATGTTGAATCCTAACCTAAGACATCATAATAAGTTGTACTATAATATAATACCAAAATATGGAGATTTTAGTTGTCACTTGAATATGTTACGTAATAAACTAAATGTGATGTTTTCGAAAGTTAAAGATGAATGATAAGGTTTATGTTAGGTTATAGTGTGATTTCAGATTCGTTAAGGATGTTAACCGACATGGTTAGATGTTAAGTTAAGGTTATTACCAAAATGGTGGTTTAAACCCCCTAAAGCTAATATTAGTACGACAATTGTTATTGCGATTTCAATGATATGTGTAGGGTAATTGGCGAACATTATTATACTTATGTAGCTTACGTCCCTGAAGTCTTTAACTCTATCCCCATCCTTTGCAAGTCACACAAAATGGGCCCTTGCGTTGACAATATCGCACTCGTACTTGCATGTGATCTTCTACTCAATGCGTCAGCTACCACGTTTGCTTTTCCAGGATGGTATTGGATGGTATGATCATAATCTTTCAACAGTTCAAGCCAACGTCGTTGTCGCATGTTGAGTTCCTTTTGAGTGAAGAAATATTTGAGGCTTTTATGATCCGTAAAGATCTCCACTTTCTCCCCATACAAGTAATGCCTCCAAATTTTAAGTGCAAAGACAACAGCTGCCAACTCTAGATCATGAGTAGGATAATTCTTCTCATATTCTTTGAGTTGTCGCGAGGCATAGGCTATGACTTTTCCATGTTGCATGAGAACACATCCCAGCCCTTTGCCCGAAGCATCACTGTAGATGACAAATCCCTCCGAGCCAGACGGTATTGTCAGAACAGGTGCTGAAATGAGTCTCCTCTTGAGTTCTTGAAAACTCTTCTCACATTCTTCGCTCCAACCGAACTTTGTATCTTTCCGAGTCAGCTGAGTCAATGGAGTAGCGATTCGAGAAAATCCTTCCACGAATCTTCGATAATAACCAGCTAAACCGAGAAAGCTACGTACTTCGGTCACTGATTTAGGTTGCTCCCAGCTTTGAATAGCTTCAATCTTTGCTGGGTCAACAGATATTCTACGACTTGATACCACGTGCCCAAGGAATGCTACTTCCTCAAGCCAGAACTCGCATTTCTTCAACTTGGCATAAAGCTTATATTCACGAAGCTTTTGGAGTGTCAGCCTCAAGTGTTGCTCATGATCTTCACAGCTTTTGGAATAAATAAGGATGTCATCAATAAAGACGACCACAAAATGATCCAAATATTCCTTGAATACTCGGTTCATCATATCCATGAAGGCAGCAGGAGCATTAGTCAATCTAAAGGACATGACTAAGAATTCATAATGCCCGTACCGAGTTCTGAAAGCCGTCTTTGGAATGTCATCGGTTCTAATCTTTAATTGGTGATACCCGGAACGAAGATCGATCTTTGAAAAGAATTTGGCTCCTTGCAACTGGTCAAATAGATCATCAATTCGTGGCAATGGATACCTATTTTTGATGGTGACATGATTCAACTCCCGATAATCAATACAAAGTCGCATACTCCCATCTTTCTTCTTCACGAATAGAACAGGAGCACCCCAAGGAGAAGTACTAGGACGAATAAAGCCAATGTCTAACAATTCCTGCAGTTGGGTTTTTAACTCCTGAAGTTCAATAGGAGCCATTCGATATGGGGCTTTAGAAATGGGTTTTGTACCGGGTTCAAGGTCGATACAAAATTCAATCTCACGCTCTGGGGGTAGGCCAGGAAGTTCTTCGGGGAATACGTCAGGAAATTCATTAACAATAGAAATATCATTCAAAACTGACGTATTTTTGTTTAAATCTGTGACATGAGCTAAGAAAGCTTGACATCCGTTTTTCAATAAACGAATAGCTTTATGGATTGAGATGATCGTGATTGATTTTAATGGTTTGGTCGCTTGAATTCGCATAATAGGTTGATTAGGAATATGAAAGCTAACAACCTTATGGAAACAATCAATTTTTGCATGATAAGTAGTTAACCAATCAATCCCTAGAATCACGTCAAATGCAAGTATTTTCAATGAAATAAGATCTACAGGTAATGTGAGGGTACCGATTTGAACCAAACAAGACTTATAAACAGTGGATGTAATAAAGGTTTCTCCCAACGGAGTTTCTACAGATAAGTCAAAGTCCAATTTCTTCGGAGTCAAATTTAATCGATGAGCGCAAGTAGGAGAAATAAAAGAATGGGTAGAACCGGTATCGAATAAAGTATAGACTTCGTTAGAGTTTATGATAAGCTTACCCGTGATGACCTCATTCGGGTTCCTTGCTTTCTGGGAGGTCACAACAAACGCTCTCCCTTGCACTACCGGCTTTGACCTTTCTGGGACGGCCTTTGGTGCCTCCACCCTAGTTGAATTGGTCTTTGGTAAACGACAAAATCGGGCCAAATGACCTTCTCTTCCACAATTATAACATGCTTTGGACGGCATCGCGCAATTTGGACTGATGTGTCCCTCCCCTCCGCATTTGAAGCATATGATAGGTGGTCTTTCTCCTTCCTTAACAACGGGTGCTGGTGCTGACGTCTTTCCATCATTGTTGAATCTCCTCTTTTTGAAATGTCCATTCTTATTGTTTTGGCCCTGATTACCACCGAAGTGGTAACCACTTCTGGCCTGCTGATTCCCTCCACGCTTGTTGTCACCGCTTTGATGACCACTCTCGCTGGTATTATAATTTTGCCGGCTGCTCTCTTTTAGTTGAATTGACTCGTTATCGCGCTCCACTAACTGAGCCCTATTAACAACATCTGAATACAAACACAGTTTATGAGAAATAAGATGTTGACGTATCTCCGGCTTCAAACCTCTTAAAAACATTCGCGCCATTCTCTCTTCATTATCCACCAAATGGGACGCAAACCGTGATAACTCTGCAAATTTTGCCTCGTATTGCGACACGGTCATATTATTTTGTTCCAACTTAATAAACTCCACCTCCTTCATGTGGCGAATACTTTCGGGAAAGTATTTATCATTGAACAGCTCCTGGAACTTCTCCCAAGATATCTTCAGTACAGCAAGTTGAGTACGTTTTACTGATTCCCACCAGTAATCTGCCTCTCCGCGCAACATAAAGGCGGCAAAGGGAACCTTTTGCTCCTCGGAGCATCCCAAGACATCAAATATCTTGGTCATCTGCTTTATCCATGTTTCCGCCATAAGTGGTTTTGGCTCTCCCTTAAACTCCAGTGGTCCCAGCTCCTTGAACTGTTTAGCGGTGACCGCCCGAGAGTTTCCCGCGTTTCCATCTACGTTTTGGACAGGAGTTGCTCTCGCCTGCTGCTGCATGAATTGCATAAAACCTCTGAACATTTGATCATTCGTCATTTGGTCAGTGTTGTTGTTTGCATGAGGATTTTCGCCTTCCTGATGCACATTATCCTGATTATTGATATGTGGTGAATCAACGATCGTCTGTGCTCCATTGTCATTTTCAATATTCTCAGATGTCATTTTCAGATACTGCCACAAAACAAAAGGTTAATTGACATATAACATATTATCTCTACATTCTGACCGACCAATAAAATAGCACATAAACTTAGGTAGGTCATACTAGCGAAGGAATTCTCCGTCTCTCCCCTCCTAGTACTATTCTCACATCATAGCCAGGGATCATATCCCTAAGCTTTGATACCAACTGTGACGCCCCCAAAATTAGGTATACATCACCCATCTTGAGTCGCCAGATACATGGTACAGAATTTAAATACAACTTACTAATACAACTGTCGTGTACAATACGACAAAACATAACTGTGAGTTTGAATACAATTATTGTCTACTAGAGATCATACAAACTCAAAAGGTGTCCTCAATACAATTATTGTCACACTATTTAACAGAATAGTGATGACTACTAATACTATTCTCTGGTCCATCACTCCGTTCCCCGACTCGTCCCAGCTATATTCTCATTTCCTGAAGAGAACAGTGAAAGAAAAGGTGAGCTCAACTAGCCCAGTAAGAAATATTATGACTAAGATAATGCAGAATAAATTATCATTAGCCTTCAACAGTGTTAAACTGATAAAATACAATAAACATCAAGTTTAACTACAGCGGAACCAGTAATCCATTAAAAGAGTCAAGTAGAAAATAAAATCTACTATCTTTTATGATTTAAAAGGTTTTTCATCATCGTTATAGCTGAGACTCAGCTTAATAAATATTCCACATCATCGAATCACCCCCGCACTACGGCCAAGGATATTCTTTAGTATCACGACCACAATTATTCATGCACTACAGCCAAGAATATTTGTGTATTCATCAATGGTCATGATCATGCCAACAACTGTCCATCAATGCACTACGGGCCAATGATGATTTTTAATTTTTACATCATTTGTAACATTACGGTTATGATTACACCGAATAATCCCTGGTCATAATCATACCAAGTCCATCTATGCACTACAGGCCACAGATGACTTTCAACAAAATATAAACATGAGGATGATGACAATGATATAAGAATTCAATAAAACAAGTTCAAGAATTATTTTATCCAGGAATTATTAACGTTCAAATTTGTCAACACGATACTGTTTTGTGGTGTAAAATTCAAGAATGATCAGAAGAATATTTCTATGAAAGGATACTGGATGAAGCGCAAATATCAAGGATATTCCACTAATTTCATGGAGCATAGAAGTCAAAGTTTTATCCAACTGAGTATAATAAAGAATGGAATAACAAAAGAAATCACCATGCATGCGATAGACCGCACAGACAGGTTATTCTAGCAGAATAATAATAACGGAACCAGGTCAGGTGAAATTCACACCGACAGGATGTTCCAACAGAATAATAAAGAATGGAACCAGGTCCGGTGTAAAACACACAGACAGGATATTCCAACAGAATAATAAATAATGGAACCAGGTCCGGTGTAAAACACACAGACATGATATTCCAACAGAATAATAAAGAATGGAACCAGGTCCGGTGTAAAACACACAGACAGGATATTCCGACAGAAATATAAAGACAGGATAGTAAATGGATGTCACCAAGTATAGGGTATTCCGCGTATACCGGTTATTCCAACAGAATAATAATGAATGGAATAACATAAGGATTTCACCAAGTATAGGGTGTACCACGTATACAGGTCATGTATAGGGTATGCCACTTTTACAGGTTATTCCAACAGAATAACAAAGAATGGAAGAACATAAGTTCTCTTCAAGAAGAAAGAATAACACCCCTTACCTTATTTAGGAGATTGAATACTGCAGTAGTGTAATAACCGAATACTCTTCTTCTTTCTCTCTTATTCTCTCTATACTTTCTCTCTCTATAGCTTGAGCGAATTCGTGAAAAATAATGAAGCCCTAGGCCTCTATTTATAGAAGATTTATTACTATTTACGAAAGTATTTACTATTTACGAAGGTAATTACTATTTACGAAGGTAATTACTATTTACGAAGGTAATTACTATTTACGAAGGTAATTACTATTTATGAAAAAGACTCTTAGATGATGACATATGGCCCCCCATAAATAATTCAACTTACCACAAACGTCTAATAATAGACTCTTTATATACATCAAGGATTGAATAAAAATTACCAGAAATCATTTTATTTTTAATCAGCACATATTTAATCTTTCAACAATTATTAATCATTTATAACTTGTCGTCTCAATTATTGTTTAAATAATATAACATATTATACAGATGATACTGTGACAATAATTGAATCAATAATATAAGAGATATGATGCAGCAATTACTGTAGCAATAATTGAGTATAGCTGAGTGACTTCTCACGTAAGCATCAATAATCAATACCGTGTGCTACTATGCAACAACGCGTATTACTGTACTTTTACTAACGAGTAGTTCAACAGTTTTAACGGTAACACCTCCGCCGTTATTTTATAGAAAGATAATTTTGTCGTTTTCTAACTACTACAATACTTCCGTTGTGGGGTCCACCAATGATTGTGCCGTCGTACGAATATTCCCCGACAAAAAGAATATTCCCCGACCAAACGAATATTTTATAACAACTTGCGTACTTTGCAAAATTTATAAATATTACCCACAACTATAAAATTATATCAAATTTATTCCATAATATTCAAAAATAATAATTATGAAAATTCATCTTTATTTATAAAAACTGGGGTCTTACATAATCTTTTAATTATTTACACTTATGTCATTAAGTTCCCAATTTAGGGTTTCATGCACCGAATTAGGGTTTCGGATTCCCGGAACTGAAACTAGGGTTTCCAGAACCGATTTCTAGGGTTTCTGGTTAAACGCTAGGATTTTCTAACCGAACATTATCGTTCTTAATATATTCTTAGGGTTTGTTACAGATATAATTTATCTGGTCAACCCTTAACCCTTAACCACATTCTGTACACAGAACATAACCATATACACAGATCATAATCACATAAACACTTAATCCTGAATAATTCACTTATATCCTTCACCGAATTTTGAAATCCTCAAAATTCCATTCCAATAACATCAAACGCATACACTTATTTTCTGTCTAGGTCTATTATTTGACCTTAAATCAATCATTTAAGATTTTCATAAATTGTCTAATTTCTCGGGTTGTCACATAATGCATGTGCGGTGCTATGTATGTGTTCGCATGTTATTTTGAGGACCGAGATGTGTTTTGGTCTCTTTTTCGACTATTTGTCTAAGTTTTGACAAGTTAGGCAAACGGGCTAATAACTCGGCCTCCGTATATTGGAATCGAGTCCCATATATTGTAATGTGTGCCTAATACTTATGCGGTGCTATTTATGTATTCGTGTGTCGTTTCGATGACCGAGATAGATTTTGGTCTCTTTTTTGACTATTTATCGAAGTTTTGGCAAGTTAGGCAAACAGGCTGATAACTCGGCCTATGTATATTGGTATCGAGTCTTATATGTTGTAATGTGTGCCTAATACTTATGCAATGTTATGTATGTATTTGCGTGTCATTTCGATGACCGAAGTGGGTTTTGGTCTCTTTTTTTATTATTTATCTAAGTTTGGCATGTTATGCAAACTGGCTGATAACTCGGCCTTTGTATATCATAATCGAGTCTTGTAAGTTATAAAATGTGCCTAATGATGAATGGGTAATATACCCATGAATTGGATACATTCGGGCTTTATTTATTGTTATTTTCAAGTCTTTTAGAATAGTTTTTATGTGTTTATTTGTGATTTTGCAATTTGAGACTGAGCAGGGGCAAGATGGGGATTTCTGCATCATTAAATGCTAAAGTGTCATTGGCTATAGAAGGGTCCAGCGCCGGGGTGCTATAACATGCACTAAACCCAGTGTCGGGGCGCTGAGGATTAACTAAAGATGGAAAAGGCGCGTGTAGGAAAGAAGTTGACAAGGAATATGAGTTTATAAAGTGAAGGAGTATTTAAGGAGGAAATTAGCTGGAAATAAGGGATTAACAAGGGCTGGAGACTAATCAAGAAATCAGCAGAGAAATTGTGGAAGAGAATTCCAATTGAAGATTGAGGCTGGAGGATTTCTTTAGAGTTTCTTCTTCTTCTTTATTTCAATTATGTAATTCTTTTGAGATGATTTTTATGCGATTTTTGGTTTTATTTTTCAGTATGAACTAATTTTTTAATTAAGACTACAAATTGAACCTTTTATGTTTATGAATTGATTATTCAATTTAAACTAGTTATTTATGTCAAGTTGAATTGTTTATCATGTTTTGTGCTTATTGATTAATTATTTGGCCAATAATTACTGTGTTACACTAGAAAGATTCGGGAGATGAAATCTAGGGTTAAACTGAACATGATAACATGTATGCTTAATTATTTGAATGAGAAGAATAATTAGGGTTGTGAATTGAATAGTAATATCTCTTCACTGCATGTAACAATTGGGAATTGGAACTTAACGAGTTTAATTTAATTATTTTGCATAGGAGTATCGCAGAATTAATTGAATTAAATAAAAGTTATCTGACCACTTGGGAAAGGGCTTTTTACAACTAGAATTCCTGTTAACAATTCAGGTGACATGATAACTGGAGTAATTGGATAATTGGTTTGTATTACATAATTGGGGATATAGTAGTCTTAACCTTTATTAATTTGAATTAATTCCTAGAGCAATCCAGTTTTAATTAGTTAATTTAGTTTTCTTAATTAGTAAAATCATAAATTGCGGTTGTTTAAATAAAATTGAATTAGAATAGTACTAGTAGTTGGAGTTTATTGATTGGAATTCCTTGTGGGCACGACACTTAATTTTACCACTTTATTACTTGATAACTATGTATGCTTGCACAAATAATCGATTGTGAAATCGATCATCACCTAATACATATGCGATGCAATGTATGTGTTTGCGTGTCGTTTCGACGACCGAGGCTAGTTTTGATCTCTTTTTCGAGAATTTTTCTATGTTTTGGCAAGTTAGGAAAATGGGCTGATAACCCGGCCTCCGTATTTCAGAATCGAGTCCTGTAAGTTGTAACGTATGCCTAATACATATGCGATGCTATGTATGTGTTCGCATATCGTTTCAACGACCGAAGCGAGTTTTGGTCTATTTTTTTACTATTTATCTAAGTTTTTGCAAGGTAGACAAATGAGCTGATAACTCGGCCTCCGTACATTCAAATTGAGTCCCATAAATTGTAACGCGTGCCTAATACCTATGTAGTATTATGTATGTGTTCGCGTGTCATTTCGAAGACTAAGACGGGTTTTGGTCTCTTTTTCGACTATTTGTATAAGTTTTGGTAAGTTAGGCAAACATGTTGATAATTCGCCCTCTGTATATCGGAATCAAGTCCCTTAAGTTATAATGCTTACCTAATACCTATGCGGTCCTATGTATGTGTTCACGTGTCATTTCGACGACCGAGGCAGGATTTGGTCTCTTTTTCGACTATTTGTGTAAGTTTTTGCAAGTTAGGAAAATGAGCTGATAAATCGGCCACCGTATATCGGAATTGAGTCTCGTAAGTTATAACACGTGCCTAATACCTATGCGGTGCTATGTATGTGTTCGCGTGTCATTTTGACGACTGAGACGGGTTTTAGTCTCTTTTTCAACTATTTATCTAAGTTTTGGCAAGTAGGCAAACGGACTGATAACTCGGCTTTCGTATATCAGAATTGAGTCTCGTATGTTGAAACATATGCCTAATACTTATACAGTATTATGAATGTGTTTGCATGTCATTTCGATTACCGAGGCATGTTTTGGTCTATTTTTTGACTATTTATCTAAGTTTTGGCAAGTTAGGCAAATGGGCTGATAACTCGGCTTCCGTATATCGAAATTGAGTCCCGTATGTTGTTACATGTACCTAATACTTATGAGGTGTTATGTATGTGCTTGCGTGTCATTTCGATGACTGAAGCGGGTTTTGGTCTATTTTTTGACTATTTATCTAAGTTTTGGCAAGTTAGGTAAACGGGCTGATAACTCGGCTTTCATATATCGGAATCGAGTCCCGTAAGTTGTAACGTGTGCCTAATACCTATGTGGTGCTATGTATGTATTTACGTATCGTTTCGACGACCGAGGTGAGTTTTGGTCTCTTTTTCGACTATTTTTCTAAGTTTGGCAGGTTAGGCAAACGGGCTGATAACCCGGCCTCTGTATATCGGAATCGAGTTTCATAAGTTTTAACGCGTGCCTAATACCTATGCGGTGCTATGTATGTGTCCACGTGTTATTTGGACGACCAAGGTGTATTTTGGTCTCTTTTTCGACTATTTGTCTAAGTTTTGGCAAGTTAGGCAAACGGACTGATAACTTGGCCTCCGTATATCGAAATAGAGTCTCGTAAGTTATAACGCATGCCTAATACCTATGCGATGCTATACATGTGTTTGCGTGTTTTTTTGACGACCGAGGCGAGTTTTAGTCTCTTTTTCAACTATTTGTCTAAGTTTTTGCAAGGTAGGCAAATGAGCTGATAACTCGACCTCCGTATATCGAAATTAAGTCTCGTAAGTTATAACGCGTGCCTAATATCTATGCAGTGTTATGATTAGTTTAGTTGTATGTTTTAAGTTCAAACTACTTATTTTTTTGGTGATATTTGATCTTATAAATTGCAAAGATTATTATATTTTTATCTATAAGTTGTAAAAATAAGCTAATATCAATTAAATAATGAATTGCATTACTTTTCTGTTATTTATTTATAGTTAATTATTTATTATTTTTTTTATTTGGCCTTGCTCGAAAATAGGCCGAAAACTCATAATCTCATATGGGCTTAAGCTTGAACAACATATTATAAGTCCAAATAAGTTAAACACGATATCTTTAATCTTTGAATAGGTTGAGCTTGGACATCGTAGAACCCAACTCAATTAGTCCAATTGACGGTCCTAACAGTAACATCTTAGCATGACGCCCAAACGACACAGAGGGCAACATTTAACAAACACATCGTTTAGAGTTCAACCGCGGTGTTTAGAGCTCAAATGCACATATTATTCTTAATGCAGTGGCAAACACACTAAACGCAAGAAACAATATACTAGAATAATCACAATTCCATTTTAAGCTCTAAATGCTTTGAGCTCCAAACGCAGCATTTGTAGCCCAATCGCACACCATTATTTTTAGTGCAGTGGCAAACACAATAAACGTTACCGATGCAAACGCTGGTAACCAAATATACCATAATTAACCACCATTCCACCATCTTATCAAATTAACACTAGTCATAGGAGTAAATAGAGTCACAATAAGATTTTACACTTGACATTCTACCACATCAAAAATCTTAAGAGTACCTTTATAGTTTATATAGAGAAATGTTCTTCCAAAATGAAGGAGCCACCAAAAAACACAAACACAGCCAGCGTACAACTTTCATTTTTTTCAACTAATCTGACAGAAAGAACACCAGAGAAGAAAAGTATCTACAGCTTCCATTGGAACTGAACTCCAATCCAGATTCTGACACGAGGAACCTAAAATGAACTCAGAACCAGCATAAATGCTACATTAACTTTCGGTTTATTAGTTTAGAGTTGGTAATACCATCTTTCGGTAATTCTAATTCTATTTGAGTGTTTCTTTATTACCTTCCATGCTGCATTTAGAGCTGAACTTCTTTGCCGAAAATCCAGCTGAAAGGAGCAGTAGACTTCTGCTTGGCCCGCCCTTGTGCTCTCTCTTCCAATCTTCTGATCCTTGGAGCTAGTCCACATACATAATCTTGTCCTTTATTTCCCTCACTGGAAAGGCCGGTTAACTTCTCTATATTCCATCTTCCCACCAAAAATTCAAGAATATCAGCATAGTCCTTTGCGGTGTAAACTCCAAGCCGCTGAGCAACGGAGGAGAAATGCTCAAAAAGATTATCATCCTGCCCATCATACATGAGATGAGCCGGCATTGAGATTTTCTTCCTCATCATGTCAGCAAGAGCCAGAACAGTGTCATTAGGGTCGATTTCCAAGAGCTTCTCCACAATTTTGGTGTAGGCAGTCTCATGACGCTTCTCATCTGCTGCAATGATGCCACATACCTGTGCCAGTTTAAAATCTCCGTAATCCTTGGCATGTCTAGCTGTGTTGCCATGGGAAATGAAGGTAGCCCTCTCTTGAAATGAGGTGTATATGAAACCAAGGTAGGGGCTATTTTCTGTCCGAGGATCCTAAAATAATGCAAGTTAAGAGAGAAAAGATTGAACAAAATTCAATAATCGAGAGAACAGATGATCAAGAATAAGGTCTACTTCGACAAAGCATTTAATAGGGGATCAGGTATTCATCCTTAATTGTTCATAATGATAATCCCCACCATACAATTTTTTTTGTCCTTTTCCCCTCTACAAACCGAGACATGAAAAAGGAGTCTTCAAAGTACCATCATTATTCAGTAGAACCCCATCATTGGCATCATCTTTAGCCCCGTTTACTTTAAAACAAGAGCCACTTGATGGCATTGATGTTTGAACAGAGACGTGAATAATTGTTATATGCACACACACAAAATAAAATAATGTAAAGCGTAGAAATCAACCATGACTTAATGTTTTTTAATCTTCAAGTTTAGAAGTACTGAAGCCAACTGTTTGGAATTTGTTAGTTTGTTCAAAAAGAAAGCAACATAGTCGTAGAAAGTTCCAAATTCTTGAAAGCATGATGCAGGAATTTAATGGCCGCAAATTAATGGATCTCAGACGTATTACATTGTTGTTTCCATAACCAAAACTTCTACCCTCCAGATCCAATATGCAGATTGCTTGCAGCGATCAGGGGAAAAAGATAGCGATCTAGGAACCTGAATCATCTTTAAAAATAACTTCTTTTTTTAAAATATATTCTAGACTGATCAAAAATCAAGAATAGAAATGGCAAACTGTGATTGGACCAAGTAAATTGAAATTCTAAAAAATAAGTACCAAGTCGCAAACTATTTAGAGGCTTCCCATTCTGACTAAATCTAATCCAAAGCACATATTTGGAAGTAACAAAATATAAATGAAACTAAAGAATCTTACCATTCCTGACCCTATCAAGTACTGAATTGTCTTCTCAATTTGTTTCATGTCAACACGTCCTGAAAGGTAAAGATACTTGTTGAGTAGGTCCCCGTGCCTATTCTCTTCAGCAGTCCATGCCCTTGTCCAGACTGCCCAAGGAGTGAGGCTTGCACCTGTCTCATCCCGAACTCCATCTAGTGTGTTAAGCATGGTCTGGTAAGTTGGAAGGGCTTCTTCCGTAATCATATCGCCTACCAACACAACATAATATTCATCAGGTATTTCTTTCGATCTTTCCCTCAGCTCCTTGATTTGATCCGTGAATCCTTCTGAGGCAGGGTCTGGCAGAAAATCATTGGGCTGCCAACATTTCTCAACGGGCTTTAGGTGCACTAGGAGGTCCGTCTCGGCCCAATTATGTAAGGATTTGAAAATCTCAACCTTTTCCGGTGGCATGGAGTGGGTCACTTGAACATGTACCTCTCGTGGCGGACTGAAGGGCTTCTTTATTTTCTCAACCTCCCTACATTAGATAATAGACTTAAGAAGCATGCACATCATATGATAACCACCAAAAGCAATGAACAACTAAGTATGGACACAAAATTTCATATTTACAGATTTATGAAAACAAAAATAACAAAGGGAAAAGGGGGGAAAACAAACAAAGACGAGAGGGGGGCGGATATGGCTTATTTACTTTGAATGAATGAGGTGAATGGCAGCTCCTTAATAGCACCATTACCAGGGGAATAAATAGAATTTTATAGCTAGTGGTTAGCATCACAGATTCATACCAACAAAATGAATCAACATATGAAAAATTCCTTTGGAAAGCAAAAAAAACCCTATTCAAATTATCCTGGAAAGAAAGTGACCCCGTCTTCATTTTGCAGTAATATTTAAGCATAATGCATTAACCCCGACAAGGTCATTCTTCTATAGTGTTCGAAATATGCTCTGGGCACGTGGTGATATGAGAATTAATTCCTGATTTCAGATGACTTTACATTTTATCAGTTAACACATCAGATAAACCTATTACAGTAGAATCACAAATCCCAGAAGTCAAAATAATGAACTAAAAAGTAAAACCTATGTATCCAAGAGCAGCATAATCATATAATGGAGTGAGTTTCACTAGAATTCCAGTACCTAATTTCTTATGAAGATTTGAAAAATGGGGAAATAAAGCACACAAGGAGGAAATTTGCAGGAAAAGAGAGGAGAGGGAACTCTGAATATATAATGAAAAAACCTTATAGGCAGACCAAAAGAATCAAATACCCAGTCATCAAACTTTAAATCATCAAGTCTAAATAAAGCTATTTTATAATAATTCTCCTGTATTTCTGAAAGAAGCTAAGCTATTAAACCTTCTCAAAACACAACTAAAATCACCACCAGAAAATAACCTAAATCTAAATCTAAATGTAAAAAGTATTCAGTTATAAAAAACTACATCAACATTAAAAACTAGTATAATAAACTCAATGGAGTAGAACACAAGAAATTTAATTAACCAGAAAAATTGACATAGATATTGCAAGATCAAACCTAATATCAACAAATAAAACAAATCATTAACTAATGATTCCACAAATACTACTAAGAACTAATGCGTTTTTTTAAACCTAATGAAAAAAGAGCATCTTTCGCGCATTTGAACAGGACAAATACGACAATCATCTTAATAAAATCAAGGGCTGGCACTCCCTTTGTTCATAACTTCATATATGAAAAAATTCTTACTTTTTAAATATAAAAAAAATAAAAAGTTAAAAACAGTATACATTTTCTTTTTGTATAAAAAACTACAAAGTTAAACATTAAAATATATTGAAGAAATTACGATTAAATATTCAGCAGAAAATCATGCATGCGTTAATTCAAATTCACACCGAGTACTAGCAACATGCAGACTGAAAGAAATCTACCAAATTTCAAAATAAAATCAAAAAATTACTCAAACCCAATTACGAAAACCGAGACACAAATCGAAAAATAGAAATAAAAAGACAAATTATTATAAAATCGCCATTCATTTAGCTGAAGTATCTAAGAAGGCCGACCAATATCAATTACCAATATAAAAATCAAAATTCGATAATAACAATGAGCTTTACCAGCATAAAACTTTGTGAGCAGAAAATGATAGCTAAGAACACCAACCCAGATCAATTCCCAACACAAAATCCCAAATTAAATCATACCCGTGATCAGAAAATACAAAATAAAATGAAAAAAGAGGAACTCACATAGGGGGGACACGAAGAGTAGAAGCCATGACAACTCTGTGAGATCTGGGATGGGCTGATTGAGGGAGGCCAAAGGGTGAAACTTTATGCGATTGCAATGTCATCGAATTCAGTTTCAGAGCCATTAGAATCTGAATAGATTTTTTATTTTTATTTTTGCTGGGTTTTTGAATTGAAGGAATCCAAGAATGGAGAGATAAAGAGACGGAGAGAAAGGCGGTAGATAGAGTGATTGAAACTTGAAAGAGACGCGAACGAGAGGACACAGAACGCCAACTATGAAAAACAAGAAGTTATTACCTTATAAAACGCCTAATATATTTCACTAATTTACTTTCAATGCCATTAAATACTTCTTTATTTATTTTTGTTGCCATGTACTACCTCCATTCCTAAAAGATTATCATTTAAAATTTTGACACATGAAATAAAAAATATCATTTACTAAATAAAATTTATTTAAAATTTCATCACTATCTCTTTTATGAGAAGTTGAAAACTATTAATACAATGAGAGAATTTTTTGGGACAATAAGAGAAAGTAGGGATAATATAAAAAAATAAATAATTTATTCTTCTCGAAAGTTGTAAACGACAATTTGCGTGTTGTGCGTAATTAAATTTTACCCAACAAGTTTTTGGATTGTTCTTCTTGTTTAGGATTGCATATTACTATAATCATGTTAATTGCATATAGTTAGTATTATTGTTTTAGTTTAGTGTTTATTGCATATGTTAGCATGTTATTTAGCTTATCTTTGAAAACAAAATTGTTTTAAATTGTTGCATTTAGTGTAGATAAGTTACATTGCATGAACCCACGTTTTTAGTTGGTTTGAAATTCTTTTGGCCTATGATGAGATTGTAATTACATGATTTTTAAATAGTTTTGATGACTTAGGCCTGGTTGTATTGTTATAACATGATGTAAATCTTTATCTGTTTTAATTTGATGTAACCGAATTGCACTTTAGAGTAACCATTATGATTTGCACACTGTGAATGGTCACATAATTGTCTTCTAGTGGGAAATGTATGTTTTAATGAGAGATTTAGTAAATAGTTAGTAATGACTAGAATTACGCAAAAGCTTAAGTTGGGGGGAATTAATTGGGTATGCGTGCTAAAAAAAGAGAAAAAAAAATAGAAAATCTAGAAAGAGAAAAAAATATATTATATGAATAAACACTTTGGCTAGTTTAGTTCTATGACGCCTCCAAATCCGGGTTCTCAAATATCGGGTTTGGTGTTCACGATCCATCATCATCATAAGCATTCTATAAACTATTGTGGAATAATAAGCATACATTGTTCATTATAATAAAGTCTTTCAACATTATCCCAAGGTCTATTAACCTTAACTTATACATGCCTTAATTAAGTTATCCTTAGTAACACAAAAGGTTTACATTACCAATGCACATAATATAATATAATACATAAACATTCTTATTATCTATTCCTGCACTTTTCCTTTGCCTTTGTCCTTTTTGGACGTCTCTGGCCTAGCTGAAATAAATGTCATGATATGTGATGCCCCCAAAATAGGTATACATCACCCATTCTGAGTTGTCAATACATGGTACAGAAACAACTATAACTTTATTATTACAATAGTAAAACTGTGAGTTTGAATACAAATATTATCTTCCAGACAATATCTATACCCAAATAAATCCTCATCATATTTATTGATACATTATTTTACAAAAATGGTGAGAACTACTAAACAACTCTCTCTATAACCATCATTCCGTATCCCGACTCGTACTCGCTACATTCTCGCCTCCTGAGAAGAAAAATGGAACAAAAAGGAAAAGGGTGATCTCAAGTAGCCCAGTAAAGAATATTATGACTAAGATAATATACAACAAATTATCGTTAGTCTTCAACAGGGAAAAAAATCTAATAGAATACAATAGACAACAAGTTTTAAATCAATATTCGCAGCGGAAATAATAATTCATTAGAAGAGTTAAGTAGAGAATGCAAACTACTATCTTCTATATATGAATTTAAAGTTCATCGTCTATCTTTTATCCCTGTAACATCAATCAATATATATCTGGAATCAAATATTCATCTTTGCACTACAGGCCAAAGATATTCATCAGTTGGTCATGTTCATCTAAACACCTGTTCATCTTTGCACTACGGGCCAAAGATATTCATCATAAATCATTCATCTTTGCACTACAGGCCAAAGATATTCAATAATATCATCATTTAAGATTGAGGATGATGAAAAATATTTTTAAAGTAACGAATCCAGTGAAACAAAATGACAAGGATTAAGGATTTAGGATTCGTACTTTGTTTTAACCATGTCCAAAAATACCTCAAAAATAATCATAGTGGTGTAAAATTCAAGAATGATCAAAACATGGATACAATCAAAGCTAGTATCCACAATAGATATTTTAGACAAAAAGGAAAATTTTCATTTTTCGATGAATAATGTCGTATTCGTGAATAGTGTCGTATACGTGAATAGTGTCGTATACGTGAATAGTAATTCCGACACCAAAAGTCCCAAATTTGATAAAAAAAAGTTCATCAATATTTCGACATAATGATATTGAAGAAATAATATCATTTTTTTAAAAAATAATATCCCTTACCTCGGAAGATCAGTACTTCTAGCTGAAACACCGGATATAGGCTATGACTTGAACTTGCACCGTATAGAAATACTCAAAGTATACTCAAAATACTCACAAGAATACGCTCGATAATATAGAGAGAGAAAACTTCAGTTTCTGGTGTGATTTTCAATTCTAACCTAAGCACCCTATTTATAGGAAAATGCTTAGAACACCAAAGTAGAAAATTTAATAAAATATTAATATATATTTATTAAATTCCTACATACACAAAATCTGATTCAAACCATCAGCCACCAAGAGTGACTCACCTTGCCTAAATAAAAAAACGTTTTTCTTATTAAAAATATTTAAAACTTCAAAAATTAATTATTTCGGAGCTTCAGAACTTCAATAATTCATAATAAATAGTTCATTTATCAGAAAAATTCAAAACTCATGGTTTTCCATAGGAAATTCCATTATCTACAACTTTGCAGAAGAAAGTTTTTCAAAATTCTAAACAAAAATTAACCGAAATCCACAAACGGGCGATTTTACAAGCTATAATCAAATTTCAGTCAAGAAATGGGGTCCACCGACATGTTTAACATTTATTGCAACAAAAATACTCTTTCTCCTCGTATACTCATATATCACACATTCATTGTAAAAATAACATTATTATTATATTATTAAAATATAATAATATATTTAAATGAATTATTTTATCAGAAAAAGATAAAATTTTAATTTTCAATAATTGTCACACTAAAAATTTTCTCCATCTATATCCACATAAAATTAATATTTTCCTCATCATATGAATCAATAATTAATTATTCACAAATAATATTACAGAATCACAATATTGACAACCAGACAGTTCCCAGGAAAGAGGGGGCTTTCCAATAAGGATCTCTCCTTACTGGCGCGCAATTAGGTGACCAAACCTCTCCTTAGACAGAACTTTCTAGACATTACCAATAATGTTATCCAATAATATTATTCAGATAATATGAATTATTGCTTCGATAGTGAAAAATACTGTGTAGTGACAATTATTGAAACAACAGTAATATAAAATATCAACACAGCAATTATCGAATCAATAAAATAAAATACTGAACAGTAATTACTGTAACAATTATTGAGTCGTGCCTTCTTACGTAAGAATCAATAATCGGTGCAATACCGTGTGCTACTGTGTTTTAACCACCGAGTATTTTAACAGTATTAACGGTAACAACTACGCCGTTATTTTTAAACAACTTATATTTGTCGTTTTCTTCATCCAATCGCTTTTCGTTATGGGGCCCACACATGGCTGCGTCGTCGTACGAATATTCCCGACAGTACGAATATTCCACGACCAACGAATATTCCCCGACAATAATGAATATTTTATAACCACTTGTTTATTTTGAAATATTTGCGTATTTTACCCATAACTATCCACATTAATCAAATCAACCCTTACTATTTCAAAATAATAAATAGAGAAAATTAAATTTCATTAATAATAAGTTGGGGTCTTACAACCTCCCCTCCTTATGAAATTTCGTCCTCGAAATTGACGTACGTACCTTGTGTTTCGAAAAGGTGAGGATACCTCGCTTTCATTTTCGTTTCCAATTCCCAGGTCATTTCCTCTATAGCATGATTCCTCCACAGAACTTTTATTTGTGGTATGACCTTTGTGCGTAGGACATGCTCCTTCCTATCCAAAATCTTGACAGGTACCTCTTCGTACGTTAAGTCTTCGGCTATCTCATCCAGTTCTAACTCTATAACGTGGTTCTGGTCTTTCACATATTTACGAAGTATAGATATGTGAAACACATTATGAACACGAGACATACTCGGAGGTAACGCTAGTCTATAGGCTACATTTCCTACTTGGTCAAGAATTTGAAATGGACCAATAAATCGTGGATTTAGCTTTCCTCTCTTCCCAAATCTTGTAACTCCCTTCCATGGAGCAACTCGCAACAATACATGATCCCCTATACTAAATTCCACGTCCTTTCGATGAAGATCCGCATAACTCTTTTGTCGATCTTGTGCCGTTTGTATACGTTGTCGAATCATTTGGATCTTTTCGGTAGTCATACGTACTAACTCGGGTCCCAACAATGTTTCTTCACCCACCTCATCCCAACATATTGGAGAGCTACACTTTCGTCCATATAATGCTTCAAATGGAGCCACACCTATACTTGCCTGATAACTGTTGTTGTAGGAGAATTCCACCAATGGTAAATACTTATCCCAACTGCCCTTGAAGTCTAGGACACAGAGTCTTAATAAATCTTCAAGAGTTTGAATAGTCCTCTCTGATTGTCCGTCCGTTTGAGGATGGTATGCCGAACTGAATCGTAAATCTGTGCCCATAGCTTTTTGCAAGCTAACCCAAAATCTTGAAGTGAATCTTGGGTCACGATCTGAAACTATGGATACTGGCATGCCATGCAACCTCACAATCTCATTTATATATATATACTAACAAGACGTTCAAGGGAATAAGTCTCCCGTATCGATAAGAAATGAGCAGACTTGGTTAATCTATCAACAATAACCCAAATGGCATTGATGCCTTGAGAAACCGTAGGAAGACCCATAACGAAATCCATGGTAATGTGTTCCCACTTCCATTTCGGAATCTCAAGTGGTTGCAACGGACCCTTAGGTACTAAATGCTCCGCCTTTACACGTTGACAAGTTAAACACATCGAGATAAACTTTGCAACCTCTATCTTCATATTGTTCCACCAAAATGTATGTCGAAGATCACGATACATTTTAGTACTTCCAGGATGGATTGAAAATGGTGTATTGTGTGCCTCCATCATAATCTTGTACTTCAAATCAGAGTCGTTAGGAACAAAAAGTCTAGAGTGGACTCGAAGTATTCCTTTTTCATCAATTCTCGCTTCCGGAATAGCTCCTTCTTGTACTTTCTTCTTCATACGCATCAACTCCGGGTCGGTGGCTTGAGCAACCTTAACTTTTTCTATTAAAGTTGGCTCTATGCGTATACTTGACATCATCGCACTCGTTCCTGCATATGATCTTCTACTCAACGCGTCAGCTACTACATTCACTTTTCCAGGATGGTATTAAATAGTGTGGTCGTAGTCTTTCAATAGCTCGAGCCAACGTCGCTGCCGCATGTTGAGTTCTTTTTGAGTGAAGAAATATTTAAGGCTTTTATGGTCTGAATATATCTCCACTTTCTCCCCATATAGATAGTGCCTCCAGATCTTTAGCGCGAAAATGACTGCTGCCAACTCTAGATCATAAGTAGGATAATTCCTCTCATACTCTTTAAGTTGTCGCGAGGCATAGGCTATGACTTTCCCACGTTGCATGAGAACACATCCTAACCCTTTGCCTGAAGCATCGCTGTAGATAACAAATCCATCCGTACCAGATGGTATTGTTAGAACAGGTGTTGAAATGAGTCTCTTTTTGAGCTCTTGGAAACTCTTCTCGCATTCTTCGCTCCAAATGAATTTTGTATCCTTCCGAGTTAGCTGGGTTAATGGAGTAGCGATTCGAGAAAACCCTTCCACGAATCTTTGATAATAACCAGCTAAGCTAAAAAAGCTACGTACTTCAGTCACCGACTTCGGTTGCTCCCAACTTTGTATTGCTTCAATCTTCGCCGGATCAACAGATACTCCATGTTTCGACACCATGTGCCCAAGGAATGCTACTTCCTCAAGCCAGAACTCGCATTTCTTCAATTTGGCATATAGTTTGTTTTCACGAAGCCTTTGGAGTACCAGCTTCAAATGGTGCTCATGATCTTCACGACTTTTGGAATATATGAGGATGTCATCAATAAAGACAACAACGAACTGATCCAAATATTCCTTGAATACTCTGTTCATCATATCCATGAAAGCCGCAGGAGGATTAGTCAATCCGAAAGACATGACTAAGAATTCATAATGCCCGTACCGAGTTCTGAAGGGAGTATTTGGAATATCCTCAGTTCTAATCTTCAACTGATGATATCTAGAACGAAGATCGATTTTTGAAAAGAATTGTGCTCCTTGCAACTGGTCAAACAGGTCATCAATACGAGGTAGATGATACCTATTCTTGATGGTGACATGGTTCAATTCCCGATAGTCAATACAAAGTCGCATACTACCGTCTTTCTTCATTACGAATAAAACAGGAGCACCCCAAGGAGATGTACCCGAATGAAACCGATGTCTAACAATTCCTGTAGTTGGACCTTTAACTCCTGAAGTTCAATAGGAGCCATTCGATATGGGGTTTTAGAAATGGGCTTTGTACCAGGTTCAAGATCAATAAAGAATTCAACTTCATGTTCTGGGGGTAGACCGGGAAGTTCTTCAGGAAATACGTCAGGAAAGTCAATAACAACAGGAATATTATTCAAATTTAACTTATCTTTATTCAAATCCATAACATGGGCTAAGAAAGCATGACATCCGTTTTTTAATAAACGAATAGCTTTATGATTAGATATGACAGTGATTGATTTTAATGGTTTAGTTGCTTGAATTCGTACAACAGGTTGGTTAGAAATATGAAAACTAACAACCTTACGAAAATAATCAATTTTGGCATGATGAGTAGTTAACCAATCAATCCCTAAAATCACATCAAAAGCAAGTATCTTTAAAGAGATAAGGTCCACAGGTAAGGTGATGGTGCCAACTTGAATCAAATAAGATTTATAAACAGTGGATGTGATGAAAGTTTCTCCTAACGGAGTTTCCACAGATAGGTCAAAGTCTAATTTATCCGGAGTCAAATTTAAACGTTGAGCACAAGCAGGAGAGATAAATGAATGGGTAGCACCGGTATCAAGTAAGGTATAAACTTCACAAGAATTTATAAATAGCTTACCCATGATCACCTCGTTTGGGTTCCTCGCATTTTGACCAGTCACAACAAACGCTCTTCCAGGAACCGTTGACTTTGACTTTTCTGGGACAGTCTTTTGAGTCACCGTCTCCACTGAACTAGGTTTTGCTACCGTACAATCTCGAGCGATATGTCCTTCCTTTCCACAATTATAGCATACCTTGAACTGTTGTGGGCAGTTTGGACTGATATGTCACTCTTTCCCGCATTTATAGTATATGACCGGTGGTCGTTCTCCTCCCTTAGAACCAGTTGCTGCCGGCACTGTCGTCTTCACATGGTCGTTGTTAAATCTCCTCTTTTTAAAATCTCCTCCTGACTCACTTCTTCTATTTTCATGGCCATGATTACCACCAGAGTGGTTACCATTTCTGTCCGTCTTTTTCTTTCTCCGCTGGTTATCGTTGTTTTGTTGACTGCTATCTCCTGGTATGATCCTGATTGTGGTCCCTCGGTTGACCGTACTCGTTATCTCGCTCTAATAATTGAGCCCTGTTTACAACATCTGAATAGAGAAAAAATTTATGAGAAATGAGATATTGTCGTATGCTGGGTTTCAAACCTCTCAGACACATCCGTGTCATACGTTCCTCATTCTCCACCAAATGACGTGCAAACCAGGATAACTCTGCAAACTTTGCCTCGTACTGAGACACTGTCATGTTGTTTTGTTCTAATCTGATGAAATCTACTTCCTTCATATGACGAACACTTTTAGGAAAGTATTTGTCATTGAATAGTTTCTGAAACGTCTCCCAAGACATGCTGAGTGCGGCTGGATGGGTACACTTCACAGATTCCCACCAGTAGTCTGCCTCGCCACGGAACATAAAGGTGGCGAATGAAACCTTCTGTTCCTCCGTGCATCCCAAGACATATAATATCTTGGTAATTTGTTTGACCCATGTTTCTGCCATGATCGGATCTGGCTTTCCCTTAAATTTTGGTGGTCCCAACTCTTTGAACTGCTTGGCTGTGACAACCCGTGAATTGCTATCATTTCCTTCTGTATTTTGAACACGAGACTCCCTCGTCTGATTTTGCATGAACTGCAAAAAACTTCTAAACATCCCCTCGTACATCATCTGCTCAGTGGTGTTGTTCAAAGGAGGAACATTGCCAGCTTGTTGCACGTTCTCCTCGTTGGTGAGTACAGGCGTCTCCACGATCTCATTTCCACTGTTAATATTCTCAGTCGACATTCTCAAATACTGTCATAAAACAAGGGTTAATTAAGGAAATCAATATATAACATAATATCCCTATATACTGACCAACTAACAAATAAGCTTAGGTAGGACACACTAGCGAAGGATTTACTCGTCTCTCCCCTCCTAGTTCTATTCCCCGATCTCTGCCAGAGATCATATCCCTAAGCTCTGATACCAACTGTGACTCCCACAAAATAGTTATACATCACCCATTCTGAGTTGTCAATACATGGTACAGAAACAACTATAACTTTATTATTACAATAGTAAAACTGTGAGTTTGAATACAAATATTATCTTCTAGACAATATCTATACCCAAATAAATCCTCATCATATTTATTGATACATTATTTTACAAAAATGGTGAGAACTACTAAACAACTCTCTCTATAACCATCATTCCGTATCCCGACTCGTACTCGCTACATTCTCGCCTCCTGAGAAGAAAAATGGAACAAAAAGGAAAAGGGTGAGCTCAAGTAGCCCAGTAAAGAATATTATGACTAAGATAATATACAACAAATTATCGTTAGTCTTCAACAGGGAAAAAAATCTAATAGAATACAATAGACAACAAGTTTTAAATCAATATTCGCAGCGGAAATAATAATTCATTAGAAGAGTTAAGTAGAGAATGCAAACTACTATCTTCTATATATGAATTTAAAGTTCATCGTCTATCTTTTATCCCTGTAACATCAATCAATATATATCTGGAATCAAATATTCATCTTTGCACTACAGGCCAAAGATATTCATCAGTTGGTCATGTTCATCTAAACACCTGTTCATCTTTGCACTACGGGCCAAAGATATTCATCATAAATCATTCATCTTTGCACTACAGGCCAAAGATATTCAATAATATCATCATTTAAGATTGAGGATGATGAAAAATATTTTTAAAGTAACGAATCCAGTGAAACAAAATGACAAGGATTAAGGATTTAGGATTCGTACTTTGTTTTAACCATGTCCAAAAATACCTCAAAAATAATCATAGTGGTGTAAAATTCAAGAATGATCAAAACATGGATACAATCAAAGCTAGTATCCACAATAGATATTTTAGACAAAAAGGAAAATTTTCATTTTTCGATGAATAATGTCGTATTCGTGAATAGTGTCGTATACGTGAATAGTAATTTCGACACCAAAAGTTCCAAATTTGATAAAAAAAAGTTCATCAATATTTCGACATAATGATATTGAAGAAATAATATCATTTTTTAAAAAATAATATCCCTTACCTCGGAAGATCAGTACTTCTAGCTGAAACACCGGATATAGGCTATGACTTGAACTTGCACCGTATAGAAATACTCAAAGTATACTCAAAATACTCACAAGAATACGCTCGATAATATAGAGAGAGAAAACTTCAATTTCTGGTGTGATTTTCAATTCTAACCTAAGCACCCTATTTATAGGAAAATGCTTAAAACACCAAAGCAGAAAATTTAATAAAATATTAATATATATTTATTAAATTCCTACATACACAAAATTTGATTCAAACCATCAGCCACCAAGAGTGACTCACCTTGCCTAAATAAAAAAAAAACGTTTTTCTTATTAAAAATATTTAAAACTTCAAAAATTAATTATTTCGGAGCTTCAGAAATTCAATAATTCATAATAAATAGCTCATTTATCAGAAAAATTCAAAACTCACGATTTTCTATAGGAAATTCCATTATCTACAACTTTGCAGAAGAAAATTTTTCAAAATTCTAAACAAAAATTGACCGAAATCCACAAACGGACGATTTTACAAGCTATAATCAAATTTCAGTCAAGAAATGGGGTCCACCGACATGTTTAACATTTATTGCAACAAAAATACTCTTTCTCCTCGTATACTCATATATCACACATTCATTGTAAAAATATCATTATTATTATATTATTAAAATATAATAATATATTTAAATGAATTATTTTATCAGAAAAAGATAAAATTTCAATTTTCAACAATTGTCACATTAAAAATTTTCTCCATCTATATCCACATAAAATCAATATTTTTCTCATCATATGAATCAATAATTAATTATTCACAAATAATATTACAGAATCACAATATTGACAACCAGGCAGTTTCTAGGAAAAAGGGGGCTTTGCAATAAGGATCTCTCCTTATTGGCGCGCAATTAGGTGACCAAACCTCTCCTTAGACAGAACTTTCTAGACATTGCCAATGATGATATCCAATAATATTATTCAGATAATATGAATTATTGCTTCGATAATGAAAAATACTGTGTAGTGACAATTATTGAAACAACAGTAATATAAAATATCAACACAGCAATTATCGAATCAATAAAATAAAATACTGAACAGTAATTACTGTAACAATTATTGAGTAGTGCCTTCTTACGTAAGAATCAATAATCGGTGCAATACCGTGTGCTACTGTGTTTTAACCACCGAGTATTTTAACAGTATTAACGGTAACAACTACGCCGTTATTTTTAAACAACTTATATTTGTCGTTTTCTTCATCCAATCGCTTTCCGTTATGGGGCCCACACATGGCTGCGCCGTCGTACGAATATTCCCCGACAGTATGAATATTCCACGACCAACGAATATTCCCCGACAATAATGAATATTTTATAACCACTTGCTTATTTTAAAATATTTGCATATTTTACCCATAACTATCCACATTAATCAAATCAACCCTTACTATTTCAAAATAATAAATAGAGAAAATTAAATTTCATTAATAATAAGTTGGGGTCTTACATGATATAGTAAGGGTAAGCAACAAATTTTCATAGCAGGTTTAAGTACAAGGAAGATATATCATGATTATCAAGAAATTTATCGTTCAATGTTCAACAATAGAAATCAATTGTGAAAGAACATGAAATAAGTTTTGATAATTGAATATTCGAATAATTGAATAGCAGATGCTGAGTAGTCATAATGACCATGAACATATGCTAAGGTTGTCAGTATTTAAACTGGTCCTTTTAATAAGTTTTGGTAATCAAGGGGATCAGTCTTTCATACCCTGTGTATTATGCATAAACACTTTATATACGAACAATAATTGTTTTTCAATAATGCTTTAATCAAATTGTTCTTTTTCTCAGTCTTGAGTCCTTACCAAATCAATTGGTGAAGAACAACGTTTAACAACATATTTGATTTAACAAATTTAAACATATTTGATCTAGCTGATACAATTAGCATAGATCCATATCTTAAAAAGTTCATGAATGAAAGAAAGAACTTTAATTAATTCACACTTCAATAATAATAGAACCAGAATTTAGTTGCACCAAGTGCGAGTATCAATAACCAATATAGATATGAATAATAAACAATAAGTATTCACTAACATGCTTTGAAAATAAATAACTCAAGTTTGAGTTAGAGAACTTGCCTTGCCTGCGATCCACTGCTACACAATTTAATTTAATATCTTTATTGTAAAGACCTATCATTGTTAAGATTGATCTTACAATTAGCATATCATACTTTATATCATACTACAATTACTCTATCAGCAATTAGTTAACACTTAACCACATAATCAATTACCTTAAAACATCATTGTTATTATTGCCATTTGATAATATTTTAATTACTTTATTCTTAAACATTATGATTTAACACTTAATCTTTCATTTTATTAGTTCTTCCTTATAATCCAGTAAGTCGAATACTAATACTATAGTCAAGATTATTTCAGCATACCAATTCAGCATCCTGAAATGACCAATCTAGTAGACTTAATGCACTACTCCCACAATTCAGCAAAGTGGATTCAAACTGAATTTTAATTCTGTTAACTGTTTTCCAATCCAACAAGTTGGATTCACTAGTCAATCATTTTAGTAAACTGTTATGCAATTCAGTAACCTGAATTCACTATTCTTTTTCACAAAAATACCAAATCAACTTATTACTTTTCTATCCTTAGGCCAAAAATATATACATATATTTCATACACAAAAAGATTTTTTCTGTAATTTTTCAATTTCCTTTAGTATTTTTCAAAAATCATTTTTAGTACGTAGCTTAAGAAATTAGCCCCATCACGCTTAACTCCAGAAATTCCCATCTCTTGGCATAATGTTATACGTGTTAACATGACCCTCCAGTTTAAATTCCGTGGCCATTGGAGTTATAGAACTCCAGTTATAGCGATTTTCGTCCGAAAAATCCAAATATTGAAATGGCCATAACTTGCTCAATTTAAGTCGGAATGAGCTCATTTTTGGACAGGAGCTACTTTATATCATAAATTTTCATCTCCCAAGAGACCGGAATTTATTTCACAAAATAAGTGGCCAAAAAAGCCCCTACAATTTCTTGGGCAGTTTATTTTCAAAATTTTCGGCCTTTACCCACTTTACTAGCTAAAATTAATCCATACGGAAATCTACAACTCCTTTTTCGGCGTTTCCACTCGGGTTTGAAAGATAACTCATAATATTACTCTCCCAAAATTTTCCAGAAATTTTAAATGTCAGAAAAAATGGCAAAAATGCCCCTAGCATTGACTGTCCAAAAACAATTTGTTTTTCTTTCTAAAGACGAAACTGTTTTTGCTAAAACAGTCACTATGACTTGTGTAGTCAACATTTTTGAGTGCTACCACTTGTGTTTAATATTTAACTTACATATCTAGCACACGTCTTTGACGGATCACAAAAAGAAGGTGTAGATTAAAAACGGTAGTCGATCAAAGGAAGTGAAAAAAACTAGAGTTTTCTAACAAAACAAAACTAGTTTCTCTTATATTCTTTTGATTCACTTTCTAACACTCAAATATGTTATAACCATACATGAAACCATATAAAATATGTAGATAGAGAGTTTTAGACCTCAAGATCATAAACTTTAAATCTCCAAAATCAAACAAAATAAAAAGAATAAGCTAGTTTAGTTTTCACCTTGATTTTTGGGCACACTTTCTTTCTCTTCCGAAGTAGAAGGTAAACTTTGGGTGCATCAATGGTGTATCATCTTCCTCTCTCTCCTCCTTCTCTCCACCGAATTTCTCTCCCTCTCTCTCTCTTATGTTTTTGCTTTTTTAGCTTAAGAGAAAGCAAGATGAAGTAAAATAAAAGATGAAAGAGAATGGGATTAAATTTTTGTTGGATGATATTGTATAGATATAAGATATGTATGTAATAGATATTTCTCCAACATCTTCTTATCTCTTTCTCTCTCTTTACTCATTACTTAGATATATGGAAGATTAGCTATTTAGGTGGCTCCATAAATAAAGTGACACCTAGCTAATTAAGTAAATATCTTTTGGAAGATGTGGAGCACTTAATAATTATATCCATCCCCCTTTTCCTCTCCTTGCTTGGCCGGCCATGTGGCCTCTCAATCTCCAAGTTTTGCTTTTATTTTTATTGAAATATCTAGTATACAAAATGTCTAAAGTACCATCTTCAATTAGGCTACAAGTTTGGCCATTATATTAGATGTTTTGGGCTTTCCATAAATAATCTACTGGGCTTTAAATTTAATTCTTTGGGCCATAAAAAATTAACATATTCCAATGTCTTTCCAATTTATCCTACCCTAATTGTTTAATTAGGGTTTTTATTTCACACATTTGGAATTTAAATCATTACTCTTGTACATTAAATTTTTATAACTCAATTAGACTTGCTCAAATTAAGTTATAAAAATTAATAAATTGAGATAGTAAAATATATCTCTTAAATTATTTTAAATATTATATACTCTCACACCATAACCCTTAGTTTATTTAAATTTCCATACCAAATGTATAATTAGGTTATGAAACCTTTCCTTTTCAAATTCTTTCTATCAAATAAATAAACACATAGTCATAACTACAATCTACATAATTATATTACTTCCTAATCATTTAACACGTATCACCAAGTTTTTGATATCATTAATATTTAATTAATATATCTATTTACAAAGTGACTAAGATTTCTTGGCTATTACATTCTCCCCTCCTTATAAGAATTCCGTCCCCAAAATTTCATCTAAGGTTACTCAAAAAAATCTGGAAAATCTTTCCTCATCTTTTCCTCGTGTTCCCATGTAGTTTCCTTAGCGTTGTGTTCCTCCAGAGCACTTTGACAGAATGTATAACCTTATTTCTTAATCTCTACTCCTTTCTATCCAAAATTTCTACAGGGATTTCTTCGTATGATAAGTCCTTCTCGACTTGAATCTGCTCATACGATATCACGTGCTTGTAATCTGGCTTGTATGGATGTAACACTGACACATGAAACACTTTGTGAATATGTTTCAAATGGTCTAATAAATCTTGGACTCGGTTTACCTTTCTTCCCAAACCTAATTTTCCCTTTCCATGGAGATACTTTTAAAAATGAATAACTCCCCACCTCGAAGTCTATTTTCTTGCGATGAATATGATCTTATTTCTTTTGACGATCCTGCGCTGCTACTAGTCGAGCTCTTATCACCTTAATGATCTCCATCGTTTGTTGTACCAACTCTGGCCCCAACAGTCTTTGCTCACCTACTTCGTCCCAACATAACGGTGTCCTGCATTTCCTTCCATACAGGGCTTCATACGGTGGCATGCCAATGCTTGCATGATAACTATTATTATATGCAAACTCTACCAGTGGAAGATGATCCTCCCAGCTTCCCTTGAAGTCCATCGCACAGGCCTTGATCATGTCTTCTAATGTTTAAATAGTTCTTTCACTTTGCACATCAGTTTGTGGATATATAATACGCAATACTCAACCTTAATTGTGTCCCAATTCTTTCTTGAAGACTCCTCCAAACGTTTGAGGTGAAATGCGGACCTTTATTAGACATAATTGATATCTGTACTCCATACCTCAAAATAATTTCCTTGATATACAATTTGGCTAACTGATCCAAATTATACTTAGTCTTGATCAACAAAAAGTGAGCTGACTTTGTAAGACGATCAACAATTACCCATATCACATCGTAACCCTTATGTGTTGTTGGAAGACTCACCACAAAATCTATCGTGACGTGCTCCCACTTCCATTTTGGAATCTCCAATGGCTGTAATAACCCACTGGATTGTTGATGCTCTGCCTTGATTCTCTGACACGTTAGACATCTGCTGATGCATTCTGCAACTTCTCTCTTTATATTCGGCCACCAATAATGCTGACGCAAATATTGATACATCTTTGTGCTCCCTGGGTGTATCGAATATCTCGTACTGTGCGCTTCTTGCAAAATTTCTTCTCTTAACTCTGGAACTGCAGGTACCCATACTCGTCCTTCAAATCATAGCAATCCAGTGCCATCAATCTTATATTTTAACTCTTCACCTTCAGCTAATCGCTTCTTGATGTTACCACATTTTTCATCATTTTCTTGTGATTCTTTCACCTTGTCCAATAAAGATGGACTTGCTTCCATTTCTATTACTCTATCCGACTCCTTCGGATTTTTTACCTCCAACTCCATTTTCTCCATTTCTCTTTCTAATTCTTCCTGTTCTGTTAATACAAACAATTTTTCTTGGCTCTTTCTACTTAAAGCATCTGCCACTACATTAGCCTTTCCTGGATGATATAGAATATCACAATCATAGTCCTTAATCAATTTTAACCGTCTCCTTTGTCTCATGTTTAATTCGTTCTGTGTAAAGATATACTTCAGACTCTTGTGATCTGTGTATATCTCACACTTTTCTCCGTAGAGATACTGTCTCCAAATCTTAAGGGCAAACACTACCGCAGCCAATTCTAGATCATGGGTAGGGTATCCCTTCTCATAGTCCTTTAACTGTCGTGACGCGTATGCAATGACTTTACCATTTTGCATCAATACACAACCTAGTCCTTTGTGTGACGCATCACTATACACTGTAAAACCTCTCGTACTATCTGGTAAAGATAACACATGTGTTTCACTTAGTCGCTTCTTCAATTCCTGAAAACTCTGTTCACACTTTTTTGTCCACACATATTTAACTGTCTTCCTCGTTAGATTAGTCAATGGTGTCGCTATCTTTGAGAAATCTTGAATAAACCTCCGATAATATCCTGCCAATCCTAAGAAACTTCTGACCTCTATCGGCGTCTTCGGTTGTCCCCAAATTTTCATCGCTTTTACTTTAGCTGGATCAACAGAAATTCCCTCGTTGTCAATAACATGTCCCAAAAATTGAACTCTCTTCAACCAGAACTTACACTTTGAATATTTTGCATATAACTTCTCCCTTCTCAATGTTTCCAATACCATCCGTAGATGTTCAGAATGTTCCTATTCAGTCTTTGAATACACCAAAATGTCGTCAATGAACACCACCACAAATTTATCTAAATAAGGTTTAAATACTCTGTTCATCAAGTCCATAAAAGCAGCTAGCGCATTCGTCAATCCAAACGATATCACTAAGAACTCATAATGACCGTAACGAGTTCTAAATGATGTCTTTGGTACATCCTCTGTTCTCACCTTCAACTGATGATAACTAGTTCTCAGGTAAATCTTCGAAAAACATCTCGCTCCCTTAAGTTGGTCAAACAGATCATCTATTCTTGGTAACAGATACTTGTTCTTAATTGTCACCTTATTCATTTCTCTATAATCCATACACAATCTCATCGATCCGTCTTTCTTCTTTACAAACAACATTGGTGCTCCCCACGGAGATACACTAGGTTGGATGTACTTCTTTTCCAACAACTCCTATAGCTGGATCATTACCTCTTTCATTTCTACCGGAGCCATCCTATACGGTGCTTTCGATATCGGTGATGTCCCCGGTACTAAATCAATTACAAATTCTATCTCTCGATTTGGTGGAAGTCTAGGAAGTTCTTCTGGAAAGACATCCCCAAACTCATTGACTATAGGTATTTGTCCCATGTCTGAATTCACCATCTGTGTATCCACTACATGAGCCAAATAACCTTCACACCCTTTCCCTAGCATTCTCTTTGCCTGCATCATCGTCAGACAACTCGTTTGTCTTGGCGACTTGCTACCATAAAATACAACCTTAGACTTATTCGGTGTCATAAGGCGTATGCTCTTCTTTTGGTAGTCTATAACTGCCTCATATTTAAATAACCAATCCATCTTTAAGATAATATCAAATTCTCCTAGGCGTATTGGAATCAAATTCACACTTAGCTTATGTCCCCTTATTTCAACACAACAATTTCTATGGATAAACTCTACAGGAATCATTTCTTTGTTTGCAACTTCTATATTTATTGGGTTCTTTAGCTTTTCACCGGGAAAATCTAATCTTTTTGAAAATTCATCAGACACAAATGAACAGGTAGCTCCCGAATCAAACAATACATATGCATTTATATCATTGATCAGAATTATACTTGACACAACCTCCTTTGATGCAATTGCATCTTGCACAGTCATATTAAATGTTCTTGATGTCAGCTTACTCTGTTGAACTGGTCCTCCAATGGTTAACTTTATAGAACTGCTCTTGTTTCCACTTCCTCCTTCTGAATTCTTCTTCAATGGACAATCCTTGAATCGATGTCCCATTCCTCCACAAGCAAAACAACCCCCATTCTTCGGCTTAGGACAATTTAGTGAAATATGTCCTTCCTGACCACAATTAAAACATATATTTTCCCCTTTCATACACTCTCACGAGTGATTCTTTCCACACTTTGAACACGCTGGCTTCTTCTGCTGAGTATTCCCTTGTCGCGTTCCTGATTCATTGCCACTGTTGTTCCACTTGCGTTTCTTGTTGTTACTGCCACCACTACTGGCACCCTGATTTCCACATTCCATCTTCTTCTTGTTCTTTTCTGTAACGCCCCCAAAACAGGTATACACCACCCATCTTGTATGATAGTGGCAAAACACCCTTACAAAGTTGGGTTCACCTCACCCTATTTAGTTCACCAAAATTAAATATCAAATGACGTATACAATACGTCACGCTTATCTAAAGTTCTCAATAAAATTATTTTCGTACTATTTAGGGAGAATCTCAACAGCTATAGACCACCGTTCTATTCTCCTGTTACCCCTGCTCGACCCAGCTACACTCTTATTACCTGAAAGGAATTGTGAAGCAAAAGGGTTAGCACAACTAGCCCATTAAAGAATATCATGATTAAAGATAATTTACATCATCAATAGCCTTCATCAGTAATAAATCAGAGATTTAGAACATATAGTAGATGATAAAACTTTTCAACCATAGTTGCAGCGGAACGAGCAATCCTTTAGAAGAGTCAAATAGACCATCAGATCTATTATCTTCTCCATGTTAAAAGTCCATCAATAATGTTTTATCCCTGTAACATCAATCAACAATTCCTATCCACAATCATATGAATAACTCATAATCATAATTGTGATTCTAACTTCCTCTTCGCACCCAGGACGAAGATAATTTTCATCACCTATCATCACCTGAAACATCAAAAATCATGGTTATACCAAATCAAAATTCCTGCTCATAATCATACTAATAAATTCATCTTTGCACTACGGCCAAAGATATTCATTAACAATTCATCTTTGCACTACAGGCCAAAGACATACAACTGTATTTTAGAAGAGTCAATTAGAGCATGATATTTACTATCTTTTACGAATTAAAAGTGTATAATCAATAGTTTATTGTTGAGACTCAGCTTAATTAATAATCCACATCATCGAATCATCCCTGCACTACAGCTAAGGATATTCATGTAATCATCAATGGTCATGATTATACCGAATAATCCCTGGTTATAATCATACCAATAACTGTCCATCAATGCACTATGGGCCAATGAGGACTTTTACCACATCATGTATAACATTACGGGTCATGATTATACCGAATGATCCCTGGTCATAATCATACCAATAAATAGTTCATCTATACATATAAGCCAAAGATACTCATCAATCAATAGTTCATCTTTGCACGTAAGCCAAAGATATACAACTGTAAAACCAATAATCAACAGTCCATCTTTACACGTAAGCCGAAGATATACAATTATAAAATCAATAATCAACAGTCCATCATTGAACGTAAGCCAAAGATGACTTTCATCACAATATAAGCATGAGGATGATGACAATGATATATGCATTAATCAAACAAAAATAATGATAAATATTAAAGACTTTAAATTTATCCAAATATTATCAATCACTTAATAAACTCATAATCTAATATTATTAATATTACAACAATATTTTAATCACTTCTTAAACTAATAAATAATTTATTTCAATTGTTTACACTTTACCAAATAATGCATTTAATCATTCAAAAATGCCATACTCATAAGATTTCATCACCAATGATCAAATCCCTTATCAAAAATCTGTATATACCCTATATAGGATTCCCAAGCCATAAAATCTTATTTTCCAATTTTGTTACTCCACATAACATATTTAATTCATTTACTCATAACTAGTTCATTTTCATGAAAAATACCAAATCAGTTCCAAAAATATTTCTTTTCTGGGATTTAGCAGAATATAGTCCCATATTGAACATATATTTTTCTCAGAATTTTAAAATTCATTTACTATTTTTCATATGGCCAAAACTGCCAAATATTTATACATTTATCATAAATTGTAATTTTGTCCAAAAATTCCAAAATTTGCAGGGTATACTCTTGTTATATACATGTACTCCCAATAAAAATTTCACCAATTTTGGAGTTAACCACAAGGAGTTATAAAGGTTTACTTTTAAAATAGTATTTTCCCATAAAATTCATAACTCCTAATCTATACATCCAAAAATCACCATTTTTAGACACAATCTAAAAAATCAACAAATTATCATTTCAAAAATTTCCAGAATTTTTGAGGGTCAGAAAAATTACGAAACTGCAAATGGATTTTCGCCCGCCATGCGATAATCCACGTAGACAGATCATTTCCACAATTTAATAAGGAATGAATACAAGAGATCATTCACCATGCATGCGGTAATCCACATAGATAGGTTATTCCAACATAATAATACAGAATGGAATAATAGAAGAATTCACCATGCATTCGATAGACCGCACAAACATGTTATTCCCAACAGAATAATAAAGAATTGAACCAGGTCATGCGTAATCCGCACAGGCAGGATATTCAAATAGAATAATAAAGAATGGAACCAGGTCATGCGTAATCCGCACATACATGATATTCCAACAAATAATAAAGAATGGAACCAGGTCATGCGTAATCCGCATAGATAGGATATTCCAACAGAATAATAAAGAATGGAATTACAACAGAATTCACCAGGCATGCGATAGACCGCATAGACAGGTTATTCCAATAGAATAATAAAGAATGGAACTAGGTCATGCGTAATCCGCACAGACAGGATATTCCAATAGAATAATAAAGAATGGAATAACAACAAAATTCACCAGGCATGCGATAGACCGCACATACAGGTTATTCCAACAGAATAATAAAGAATGGAACCAGGTCATGCATAATCCACAAAGAAAGGATATTCCAACAAAATAATAAAGAATGGAATAACAACAGAATTCACCAGGCATGCGATAGACCGCACAGACAGGTTATTCCAATAGAATAATAAAGAATGGAACCAGGTCATGCGTAATTCGCACAGACAGGATATTCCAATAGAATAATAATGAATGGAATAAAAAATAGAATTCACCAGGCACACGATAGACCGTACAGACAGGTTATTCCAACATAATAATAAAGAATAGAATAACAGAAGAATTTCACCATGTATGCGGTATTTCGCATAGACATGTTATTCCAACATGATAATAAAGAATGGAATAATAGAAGATATCTTCATGAATACGAAAGAAATAATACCCCTTACCTTAGAAAAAAACTGGATACTGGAATAGTGAGGTAGCAGACTTCTCTTCTTCTTTCTCTCTATAATAATTGCTCTATAGCTTTAGTGAATTGGTGAGAAATGAAGGAAGAATGAGCTTCTATTTATAGGAAAATATAGTTTCAATAAATACACGTTTTGGGGCTCAAAATATTATAATATAATACCTTCAACTTTTCTTTCATTTTTAATTTAGTCCTGCAAGTATTATCAAACTTGCACCACCTCCGCTAATAGTAAATAATGTGAATTAATAGTACAACCATGTGACTCAATAGTTATAATCATGTAAAAATACGAATTATAGTATAGTACCTCCATCTATACCTCTATTTTTAACTTAGTCATGCAAGTATTATCAATCTTGCACCACCTCGCCTAATAGTACATGAATGTGAATCAATAGTACACACATGTGAACAAATACTTATACTCATGTGAATTAATTGCAATTAATTGCTCATTTATTCAATTAATTACCCGATTGGTCAATATAACCTCCAGACATCAATTATTATCGAAATAAATGTCAATTTCCACTAACACTAACAATCCCAATACAATGGAAATATTTTTCTCAAAAATTTTATTTTTGAAATTTTGAAGTTTGACTTTTTTTAAAAAAGTCAACCTCGACAAATTTTTTGTTTATAGTCTATTTCTACTAATTTCATCGTTCCAGACTCAAATATCATATCTGCGTCTCCAAATTCAACTCCGAACTCAAATTCAATTTTTTTTATAACATTCATCATTAATATTATAACTCACAATATTTAACAATCAGGTCGTTCCCAGGAAAGAGTGGGCTTTCCGATAATGATTTCTCCTTATTGGCGCGCAATTAGGTGACAAAACCTCTCCTTGACAGAACTTCTAGACAATGTCAATATTGCAAATAATAATATGAATAACTTTGTCGTCTCAATTATTGATTCAATAATATATAAAATATTATGCAGATGATACTGTGACAATAACTGAATCAATAATATGAGAGATATGATGCAACAATTACTGTAACAATAATTGAGTATAACTGAGTGACTTCTCACGTAAGCAGCAATAATCAATACAGTGTGCTACTATGCAACTATGCGTATTACTGTACTTTTACTACCGAGTAGTTCAACAGCTTTAACGGTAACACTTTCGCTGTTATTTTTATAAAAAGATAATTCTGTCGTTTCCTTACTATGATAATTCTTCTGTTGTGGGGTCCATCAATGATTGTGCCGTCCTACGGATATTCCCCGATAAAAAAATATTACCCGACCAAATGAATATTTTATAACAACTTTCATACTTTGAAAAATTTTCACATATCACCCTTAACTTTAACCTTGTATCAATTTAACCATTTACTAAATAGAATAATTATAAGAAAATTGAATACTTTCATTTCATAAAATTCAGGGTCTCACATCCCCTCTCAATGAAGTTCTCATTACAATTATTATCACACTAAGTAGTGAGGACTGCTAAAACAACCATCTCGGGTCGTCATTCCATTCCCCAACTAGTCCCAGCTATATTCTCATTTCCTGAAGAGTAAAAGAAAGCAAAAGGGTGAGCTCAACTAGCCCAGTAAGAAATATTATGACTAAGATAATGTAGAATAAATTATCCTTAGCCTTTAACAGTGTTAAACAGATAAAATACAATAAACATCAAGCTTAACTGCAGCGGAATAAGCAATCCATTAAAAGAGTCAAGTAGAACATAACGTCTACTATCTCTTCTAGATTAAAAGTCCATCGTTAATATTTTATTCCTGTAATACTCAACAACAGTTCTTTATTATACCCAAGACAAAGAGAACTTTCATCACCTATCTTCACCTGAACCACCAAAGATTATAGTTAAATTCACAATTCATATTTATAATCATGTAAATCAATAGTTTCTCCTTGCCACAAAGACTTAATATAACGTTTACTCAATAGCCTTACCCCAAAGGCTAAAGATATTCAAATGTAATAACAATGATCATACCAATTAGTTGTCTACCTCTGCACTACGGGCCAAAGATATTCAACTATAAAACCAATGGTCATGATCATACTAATCAATTGTCTATCAGTGCACTACGACCAAAGACATTCAACTATTAACTAATGGACATGATCTTACCAATCACATCATCGAATTATCCATGCACTACGGGACAAGGATATTTGTTATTATCACCAGTGGTTATGATCATGTCATACACCTGTCCATCTTTGCACGTAAGCCAAAGATATACAACTATAAAACCAATAATCAATACTCCATCTATGTACGTAAGCCAAAGATATACAACTGTAAAACCAATAATCAACAGACCATCTATGCACGTAAGCCAAAAATATACAACTGTAAAACCAATAATCAACAGTCCATCTATGCACGTAAGCCAAAGATAACTTTCATCACAATATAAGCATGAGGATGATAACAATGATATAAACATTAATCAAACGAAATCAAGGATAAATATTAAAGACTTTAAATTTATCCAGAGTTTAAAAATATCCAAATTGTTAACATGATACTGCTTTGTGGAGTAAAATTCAAGAATAATATTCACGTACCAAAAATAATTTGGATAGAAAAGAAATATATTTTTTGGGTAAATAGTACCCCGTGAATAGCAACTCATGAATAGTAACTCATGAATAGTAACTCGTGGATAATAACTCGTGAATAGTAATTCATGAATAGTAACTCGTAAATAGTACTCTGTATTCGTACATAGTATCATATACATAAATAATGTCATATACACAAATAGTGCCATATACATGAATAATGCCGTATACGTGAATAGTGTCGTATATGTGAATAGTAACCCCGACACAAAAAGATAAAGTTTCACAATAAAATTCATATCTATATTTATAACACCTTAATCCAAAAGTTATAAATCACTTAATAATCTCATAATCTAATATTATTAATATTACCATAATATTTTAATCATTTCTTAAACTTATAAATAATTTATTTTAATTAATTACACTTTACTAATTAATGCATTTAATCATCCTAAAATGCCAAACTCATAAGATTTTATCACCAATAACCAAAGTTATCATAAAAAAATCTGCATATACCTTATATAGGATTCTCAAGCCATAAAATCCTATTTTTCAATTTTCTTACTTCACATAACATATTTAATTCATTTACTCATAACTAGCCCATTTTCATGAAAAATACCAAATCAGTACAAAATTTTTTCTTTTCTGGGATTTAGCAGAATATAGTCCCATATTGAGCATATATTTTTCTTAGAATTTTTTAAATTCGTTTACTATTTTTCATATGGCTAAAACTGGCGAATATTTAGACATTTATCAAAAACTGTACTTTTGTCCAAAAATTCCGAAATTTAAAGGGTATACTGCTGTTATATAGATGTACTCCAAATAAAAATTTCACCAATTTTGGAGTTAACCATAAGGAGTTATAAGGGTTTAATTTTAAAATAGTCTTTCCCCATAAAATTCATAACTCCTAATCTATACATCCAAAAATCTCCATTTTTGGACACAATCTAGAAAACTCATCAAATTATCATTTCAAATTTTTCCAGAATTTTTGAGGGTCAGAAAAATTATGAAACTGCCCCTGACAGAAACCCCTTACTTACAACAGTTGAACGAAAATAATATTCCTTACGAATATTAAACGGAAATAATATTCCTTACGAATATTAAACGAATATAATGAATATTGAACGATAATAATATTCATACGAATACAAAAAATAATATCTCCAGAATATAAAAATAATAATAACCCTTACCTCAGAAGAAGACTGTATACTGGAGTAGTGAAGTAGCAGACTTCGCTTCTTCTTTCTATCTATAGATTCTCTCTCTATAGCTTCTATCTCTATAATTGCTCTTGTGAGACTTAGTGAATTGGTAAAAAAAATATATGAAGGAATGAGCTTCTATTTATAGGAAAATATAGTTTCGATAATTGCACGTTTTGGGGCTCGAAATATTACAGTATAATACCATTATCTTTTCCTTCATTTTTAATTTAGTCAAGTAAGTATTATCAAACTTGCACCACCTCCCCTAATAGTAAATCATGTGACTCAATAGTTCTAAACATGTGAAAAAATTAATTATAGTATAGTACCTTCATCTATACCTTCATTTTTAATTTAGTCATGCAAGTATTACCAATCTTGCACCAACTCCCTTAATAGTAAATCATTTGAATCAATAGTACACACATGTGAACATATAGTTATAAGCATGTGAATTAATAGCAATTAATTGCTCATTTATCCGGTGAATTACCCGATTGGTCAATATAACCTCCAGACATAAATAATTATCGAAATAAATATCGATTTCCACTAACACTAATAATTCCCACACAATGGAACTATCAATTTCATCTTTAATCAACACGAACTTATTCATCATTAATATTATAACTCACAATATTTAACAACCAGGTCGTTCCCAGGAAAGAGGGGGCTTTATGATAATGATTTCTTCTTATTGGCGTGCAATTGGGTGACCAAACCTCTCCTTGACAGAACTTCTAGACATTGTCAATATTGCAAATAATAATATGAATAACTTTGTCGTCTCAATTATTGATTTAATAATATAAAATATTGTGACAATAATTGAATAAAACCGAGTGACTTCTCACGTAAGCATCAATAATCAATACCGTGTGCTACTATGCAATCACGCATATTACTGTACTTTTATCACCAATTATTTTATCACAACTTGCTTACTTTGAAAAAATTTGAAATATCACCCTTAACTTTAACCTTTTTATCAATTTAACCATTTACTAAATAGAATAATTATAAGAAAATTGAATACTTTCATTTCATAAAATTCGGGGTCACACAATCTCCCCTCCTTATGAAATTTTGTCCTCAAAATTTACATACTTGGTAGTTCGAAGAGATGAGAATACCTTGCTTTCTTTTCGGATTGTACCTTCCCGGTTATTTCCTCTCTATCATGATTTTCCCATTTCTCATCTCTTGTATTTCATATATCATTCTAGAATATAGTTTCAAAATAAGGGTTAATTAACATATCACATATTATCCCAATACTCTAACCAACCAATTAAATACCAAATAAACTTAGGTAAGTCATACTAGCGAAAGAATTCCTCGTCTCTCCCCTCCTAGTTCTTGTCTCACATCTCAGCCAGGGATCATATCCCTAAGCTTTGATACCAACTGTGACGCCCCAAAAACAGGTATACACCACCCATGTTGAGTCGCCAGATACATGGTACAAAATATAACTATAAACTTAATTATACAACTGTCGTGCAAAATACAACAAAGCATAGCTTAGAATTTAAATAAGAATATTGCCTTCTAGACAATATCCACTCTCAATGGTGTCTTCATTACAATTATTAACACACTAAGTAGTGAGGACTGCTAAAACAACCATCTCGGACCGCCACTCCATTCCACAACTAGTCTCAGCTATATTCTCATTTCCTGAAGAGTAAAAGAAAGAAAAAGGGTGAGCTCAACTACCCCATTAAGAAATATTATGACTAAGATAATGCAGAATAAATTATCCTTAGCCTTCAACAGTGTTAAACTGATAAAATGCAATAAACATCAAGTTTAACTGCAGTGGAATAAGCAATCCATTAGTAGAGTCAAGTAGAACATAATGTCTACTATCTCTTCTAGATTAAAAGTCCATCGTTAATATTTCATTCCTATAATACTCAACAACAGATCTTTATTATACCCAAGACAAAGAGAACTTTCATCACCTGTCTTCACCTGAACCACTAAAGATTAAAGTTAAATTCACAATTCATATTTATAATCATGTAAATCAATAGTTTCTCCTTTCCATAAAGGCTTAATAGAACGTTTACTCAATATCCTTACCCCAAAGGCTAAAGATATTCAAATGTAATAACAATAATCATACTAATCAGTTGTCTACCTTTGCACTACGGGACAAAGATATTCAACTATAAAACCAATTGTCTTGATCATACCAATCAATTATCTGTCAGTGCACTACGGCCAAAGACATTCAACTATTAACTAATGGAAATGATCCTGCCAATCACATCATCGAATTATCCACGCACTACAGGCTAAGAATATTCGTTATTATCACCAGTGGTTATGATCATGTCATACACCTGTCCATATTTGCACGTAAGCCAAAGATATAAAACTATAAAACCAATAATCAAAAGTCCATCTATGCACGTAAGCCAAAGATATACAACTGTAAAACCAATAATCAACTGTCCATATATACACGTAAACCAAAGATATACAACTATAAAACCAATAATCAACAGTCCATCTATGCACGTAAGATAAAGATGACTTTCATCACAATATAAGCATGAGGATGATGACAATGATATAAACATTAATCAAATGAAATCAAGGATAAATATTAAAGACTTTAAATTTGTCCAGAGTTTAAAAATATCCAAATTGTCAACATGATACTGTTTTGAGGAGTAAAATTCAAGAATAATATTCACGTACCAAAAATAATTAGGACAGATAAGAAATATATTTTTCGGGTAAATAATACCCCGTGAATAGTAACTCATGAATAATAACTCATGAATAGTAACTCATGAATAGTAACTCGTAAATAGTACTCCGTATTTGTACATAATACCGTATACATAAATAATGTCATATACACAAATAGTGCCATATACATGAATAGTGCCGTATACGTGAATAGTGTCGTATACATGAATAGTAACCCCGACACAAAAAGATAAAGTTTCACAATAAAATCCATATCAATATTTATAACACCTTAATCCAAATATTATAAATCACTTAATAATCTCATAATCTAATATTATTAATATTACCACAATATTTTAATCATTTCTTAAACTTATAAATAATTTATTTTAATTGTTTACACTTTACTAATTAATGCATTTAATCATTCTAAAATGCCAAACTCATAAGATTTCATCACTAATAACCAAAAATCTCATAAAAAATTTGCATATACCTTATATAGGATTCTCAAGCCATAAAATCTTATTTTCCAATTTTCTTACTTCACATAACATATTTAATTCATTTACTCATAACTAGCCCATTTTCATGAAAAATACCAAATCAGTTCAAACAAATTATCTTTTCTGGGATTTAGCAGAATATAGTCTCATATTGAACATATATTTTTCTCAAAATTTTTAAAATTCATTTACTATTTTTCATATAGCTAAAACTGCCGAATATTTAGACATTTATCAAAAACTGTACTTTTGTCCAAAAATTCAAAAATTTACAGGGTATACTGCTGTTATATAGAAGTACTCCCAATAAAAATTTTACCAATTTTGAAGTTAACCACAAGGAGTTATAAGGGTTTACTTTTAAAATAGTCTTTTCCCATAAAATTCATAACTCTTAGTCTATACATCCTAAAATCACCATTTTTGGACACAATCTAGAAAACTCATCAAATTATCATTTAAAATTTTTGCAGAATTTTTGAGGGTCAGAAAAATTATGAAACTGCCCCTGGCAGAAACCCCTTACTTACAACTGTTGAACGAAAATAATATTCCTTACGAATATTGAACGGAAATAATATTTCTTACGAATATTAAACGAATATAATGAATATTGAACGATAATAATATTCATACGAATACGAAAATTAATATCTCTTCAGAATATAAAAAAATAATAACCCTTACCTCAGAAGAAGACTGTATACTGGAGTAGTGAAGTAACAGACTTCGCTTCTTCTCTCTCTCTATAGCTTCTATCTCTATAATTGCTCTTGTGAGACTTAGTGAATTGGTGAAAAATAATGAATGAATGAGCTTCTATTTATAGGAAAATATAGTTTCGATAATTGCACGTTTTGTGGCTCGAAATATTATAGTATAATACCATTATCTTTTCCTTCATTTTTAATTTAGTCATGTAAGTATTATCAAACTTGCACCACCTCCCCTAATAGTAAATCATGTGAATCAATAAGAAATCATGTGACTCAATAGTTCTAAACATGTAAAAAAATTAATTATAGTATAGTACCTTCATCTATACCTTCATTTTAATTTAGTCATGCAAGTTTACCAATCTTGCACCAACTCCCCTAATAGTAAATCATGTGAATCAATAGCACCCACATGTGAACACATAGTTATAAGCGTGTGAATTAATAGCAATTAATTGCTCATTTATCTGGTAAATTACCCAATTGGTCAATATAACATCCAGACATCAATTATTATCGAAATAAATGTCGATTTCCACTAACGCTAATAATTCACACACAATGGAACTATCAATTTCATCTTTAATCAACACAAACTTATTCACCATTAATATTATAACACACAATATTTAACAACATGTCATTCCCAGGAAAGAGGGGGCTTTTCGATAAATATTTCTCCTTATTGGCGCACAATTAGGTGACCAAACCTCTCCTTAACAAAACTTTTAGACATTGTTAATATTGCAAATAATAATATGAATAACTTTGTCATCTCAATTATTGATTTAATAATATAAAATATTGTGACAATAATTGAATAAAACCGAGTGATTTCTCACGTAAGCATCAATAATCAATACCTTATGCTACTATACAACCACGCATATTATTGTACTTTTATCACCGATTATTTTATGACAACTTACTTACTTTGAAAAAATTTCAAATATCGCCCTTAACTTTAACCTTTTATCAATTTAACCATTTACTAAATAGAATAATTATAAGAAAATTAAATACTTTCATTTCATAAAATTCGGGGTCTCACATTTTCCCTATTGTACTTGGACACCGCTTCACTACCACCTTCTGATTTGATAGCCTTTTCCAACAACATTGAAAATGTATTAATCTGCAAAACTGCCACCTTACTATATATCCACGGTTTCAATCCATTCTCAAATCTGTGCGCCTTTCTTGCCTCCGTGTCCACCTGATGTGGTGAAAATCTTGCTAGCTCGTTGAATTTAGCGGCATATTCTGAAATTGTCATGTTCTCTTGCTTTAATTCAAGAAACTTCACTTCCATCCTAGCTTGAATGCTCAGCGAGAAATAATTCTTGAAGAACAACTCCTTAAACCTTGTCCAAGTTATCACTGCTGTTCCGGCTCTAGCCTGGTTTGATTCCCACCAATAATTAGCTTCACCTTTCATTAAATAGGTAGCAAAAGCTGTCTTTTGCCCCTATACTACTCTAGCAATCACAAATGCCTTTTCCATCTCCTTCACCCAGGTTTGAGCTTCAATAGGGTCTGTGGTTCCCTTAAATTCTGGCGGCCCGACTGCTTTAAAGTCTTTAAAATTCTCCAATCCAACATCTGGCCTACCTCTAGCTGCTGGTGCTCAATTTTTTATAGCCTGGGCTAACATGTCAACAAAATTCTGCATTGGGTCTACTTGACCTCCTTCATTATTTACCGATCTTTCCTCCCTCTGGTTACCATTTTGACATCTTGGCGGCATTATCTGATTAAACAGAACCTTAATTTGTGACATCGAGTTTCATTATATGTTATATCTTCTCAGTGTTTAAAATATAACATGTAATTTAAACTCTAACAATCATATTATCATGATGTTGTATTAACGAATTCAACCTGCTGAATTGACTAATTCAGCTTACTGAATTAACATATTCAGCTTGTTGAATAACATATTTAGCTTGCTGAATAACACATTCAGCTTGCTGAATTCATATATTTGATTGACTGACTTTTCAAATCATCAAACAGATAGCTTCTCCTTTTAATTCTTAATACGTATCTATTTAATCACACATGTAATTATAACACTGCATTTATATCCATATACCAAATTTTAGCGTCATACACTTACATACTTGGCATATTTTTATAAAATTTAACTATCCCATGTTTAAACATCAAAAGATAGGATCTACCAAAAGACATACTCCCTTATTCACCTAAGATGGGGATACATCATATTTACATACTACCTCGCACAGTCTGAGGTTTAAATCAAGCATAAAAACCTAATAAACAAAAGGGGTTCTACTGCATCTATATACAATAGAAAGCTAATAAACTATCACTGCACGTCTGGAGAGGGTGTGCCTATATGCTCCTACTCTGGTGGAAAAAGTCCATCCATAAGTCGACGTCTAACAAATCGACTCGACTCGCTTATCTCAAAGTAAGACCTCCCAAGGACAAACATATGCTGCATCTAAAGCTCTTCCCAAGGACTCCATCCTAACTCATCCGACCTTCACCTCAACCTCCAACTGATCCACTCTTCTCGCTGCTCGGACCCATGCATCCTCAACTCGGATCCTATCAGCGATCTCTAAGTTCAACCTCAGGTGCAACGCCTGATGCTCAATACTCAATGTTGCAAACTTATTCTCCTCCTGCTCTAGTCTGGCTTTCATCTCTGCTAGATCTTGTTGAACCTGATATGCTAACTCTTTATACTGAGTCTCATTAAACTGATGGGTCGAATTTTCTTCCTCCAGTTGGGAAATTCTGTTTCCCAATGCTACATTCTCCTCAAACAAATCTACCACCATCATATCCTCATCATAGTCCTCATTCTCGATGTGCTCCTTAATAGGATTCCTTTGCTCCTGCTCCACAATATGACTATCTTGCTTCTCCTCAGACATCCTACGACCACAAATAATAAACAACATCAGTACCATAATAAAATATATTCATTGATAAAATGAAATGATATTTTATTAAGTACGACCAAAACTCTATGAATTTCCTTAATTCATCTCCTAACATACTCTATAAGAGTTTTCTTCTGAGGTTATAACCTAGGTATCACATCCTAAAGTTTATAACCTATCAACTTTGATACCAACCTGTGACGCCCCCAAATTCGGGTTCTCAAACATCGGGTTTGGTGCTCACGATCCATTATCATCATAAAAATTCTATAAACTATTACGGAATAATAAACATACATTGTTCATTATAATAAAGTCTTTCAACATTATCCCAAGGTCTATTAACCTTAACTTAACATACCTTAATTAAGTTATCCTTAATAACACAAAAGGTTTACATTACCAATGTACATAATATAATATAATACATAAACATTCTTATTATCTATTCCTGCACTTTTCCTTTGCCTTTGTCCTTTTTGGACGTCTCTGGCATAACTAAAATAAATGCAATGATATAGCAAGGGTAAGCAACAGATTTTCTAAGCAAGTTTAAGTACAAGGAAGATATATCATGATTATCAAGAAATTTATCGTTCAATGTTCAACAATAGAAATCAATTGTGAAAGAACATGAATTAAGTTTTGATAATTGAATATTCGAATAATTGAATAACAGATGCTGAGTGGTCATAATGACCATGAACATCTGCTAAGGTTGTCAGTATTTAAACTGGTCCTTTTAATAAGTTTTGGTAATCAAGGGGATCAGCCTTTCATACCATGTGTATTATGCATAAACACTTAATATACGAGCAATAATTATTTTTCAATAATGCTTTAATCAAATTGTTATTTTTCTCAGTCTTGAGTCCTTACCGAATCAATTGGTGAAGAACATCGTTTAACAACATATTTGATTTAACAAATTTAAATATACTTGATCTAGCTGATACAATTAGCATAGATCTATATCTTAAACAGTTCATGAATGAAAGAACTTTAACTAATTCACAGTTCAATAATAATAGAGCTAGAATTAATTGTACCAAGTGCTAGTATCAATAACCAATATAGATGTGAATAATAAACAATAATTATTCACTAATGCTTTGAAAATAATAACTCAAGTTTGAGTTAGAGAACTTGCTTTGCCTGCGATCTACTGCTACGCAATTTAATTTAATCTCTTTATTGTAAAGACCTATAATTGTTAAGATTGATCTTACAATTAGCATATCATACTACAATTACTCTATCAGCAATTAGTTAACACTTAACCACATAATCAATTACCTTAAAACATCATTGTTATTATTGCCATTTGATAATATTTTAATTACTTTATTCTTATACATTATGATTTAACACTTAATCTTTCATTTTATTAGTTCTTTCTTATAATCCAGTAAGCCGAATACTAATACTATAATCAGGATTATTTCAACATACTAATTCAGCAACCTAAAATGACCAATCTAGTAGACTTAATACACTACTCCCACAATTCAGCACCCTGGATTCAAACTGAATTTTAATTCAGTTAATTGTTTTCCAATCCAGCAAGCTGGATTCACTAGTCATTCATTTTAGTAAATTGTTATAAAATTCAGCAACCTAAATTCATAATCTTCAATTTTAGCAACCTAAATTCACTATTCTTTTTTACGAAAATACCAAATCAACTTATTATTTTTCTATCCTTAGGCCAACCATATATACATATATTTCATACACAAAAAGAATTTTTCTGTAATTTTTAAATTTCTTTTAGCATTTTTCAAAAATTATTTTTAGTACGTAGCTTAAGAAATTAGCCCCGTCACGCTTAACTCCAGAAATTCCCATCTCTTGGCATAATGTTATACGTGTTAACGTGACCCTCCATTTAAAATTTCGTGGTCATCGGAGTTATAGAACTCCGGTTATAGCGATTTTCGTCCGAAAAACCCAAATATTGAAATGGCAATAACTTTCTCAATTTAAGTTGTAATGTGCTCATTTTTGGACAAGAGCTAATTTATATCATATATTTTCATCTCCCAAGAGACTGGAATTTATTTCACAAATTAAGTGTCCAAAAAAGCCCCTACAATTTCTTGGTTAGTTTGTTTTCAAAATTTTTGGCCTTTACCTACTTTACTAAAATTAATCCATACGAAAATCTACAACTCCTTTTTCGGCGTTTACACTTGGGTTTGAAAGATAGCTCATCATATTACTCTCCCAAAATTTTTCAAAAATTTTAAATGTCAGAAAAATGACAAAAATTCCCCTAGCATTGACTGTCCAAAAACAATTTGTTTTTCTTTCTAAAGACGAAACTATTTTTGCTAAAATAGTCACTATGACTTGTGTACTCAAATTTTTTGAGTGCTACCACTTGGGTTTAGTATTTAACTTACATATCTAGCACACCTCTTTGACAGATCACAAAAAGAAGGTGTAGATTAAAAACGGTAGTCGATCAAAGGAAGTGAAAAGAACTAGAGTTTTCTAACAAAACAAAACTAGTTTCTCTTATATCCTTTTGATTCACTTTCTAACACTCAAATATGTTATAACCATACATGAAACCATATAAAATATGTAGATAGAGGGTTTTAGACCTCAAGATCATAAACTTTAAATCTCCAAAATCAAACAAAATAAAAAGAATAAGCTAGTTTAGTTTTCACCTTGATTTTTGGGCACACTTCCTTTCTCTTCCAAAGTAAAAGGTAAAGTTTGGGTGCATCAATGGTGTACCATCTTCCTCTCTCTCCTCCTCCTCTCCACCGAATTTCTCTTCCCCTCTCTCTCTCTCTTATGTTTTTGCTTTATTAGCTTAAGAGAAAGTAATATGAAGTAAAATAAAAGATGAAAGAGAATGAGATTAGATTTTTGTTGGAGGATATTGTATAAATATAAGATATGTATGTAATAGATATTTCCCCAACATCTTCTTATCTCTTTCTCTCTCTCTACTCATTACTTAGATATATGGAAGATTAACCATTTAGGTGGCTCCATAAATAAAGTGACACCTAGCTAATTAAGTAAATATCTTCTGGAAGATGTGGAACATGTAATAATTATATCCATCCCCCTTTTCCTCTCCTTGCTTGGCCGGCTATGTGGCCTCCCAATCTCCATGTTTTGCTTTTGTTTTTATTGAAATATCTAGTATACAAAATGTCTAAAGTACAATCTTCAATTGGGCTACAAGTTGGGCCATTAAATTAGATGTTTTGGGCTTTCCATAAATAATCTATTGGACTTTAAATTTAATTCTTTGCGCCATAAAAAAGTTAACATATTCCAATGTCTTTCCAATTTATCCTACCCTAATTATTTAATTAGGGTTTCCATTCCACACATTTGGAATTTAAATCATTACTCATGTACATTAAGTTTTTATAACCCAATTAGACTTGCTCAAATAAAGTTATAAAAATTAATAAATTGAGATAGTAAAATATATCTTTTAAATTATTTTAAATATTATATACTCCCACACCATAACCCTTAGGTTATTTAAATTTCCATACCTAATGTATAATTAGGTTATGAAACCTTTCCTTTTCAAATTCTTTCTATCAAATAAATAAACACATAGTCATAATTACAATCCACATAATTATATTACTTCCTAATCATTCAACACATATCACCAAGTTTTTGATATTATTAATATTTAATTAATATATTTACTTACAAAGTAACTAAGAATTCTTGGCTATTACAAGTTCTGTGGCCTTTGATACTTGAGTAAGTACGCCCGAGGGGATGTCTCTACACCTAGCACCCCAAAGCCTGACGGTTTGGGAGTCGTTGGTTGAAAGCTCGCTAAGGGGTATCACTGAATAGCCTAAGAGAACTAGACATTGCACAGTCGGGTGTAATCACGGGAATGTGCAAAAATCGCCCTCGTAATTGAATAAAAGCAGAATAAACCCCTTGTTGACTCTTAGCTTAGTTGTTGTGTAGTTTTGTTAGAACTTAAATTGTTTGCTGTTTTTCTTGAGTTGAAACTGTATTTTCCCTCAAAGAAGCATAATATGTGAAGTATTTGTTCTTTAGCAAGTTTAATGGTTGCTAAGCACACTTACTACATCAGTGATGACATGTTTTGATTTGCAAAATAATATGCATTATGTCATTGTTCTTGGTTGGATTCTCTGTGTGAAAATTCTGTAGTTTCTCTGAGGAAATTCTTTTGAATTTCAATCTGGTTGATATTTGGATTCATTATCATTTTAGACTAGATGGAATTTTGTTTAGTTTATTGCATTGCATTATGTTGTGTTGCTTAGGGACAAGCAATTGTTTAAGTTTGGTGGTATTTGATAAGTAGGTTTTATACCTACTTATCCGGTATCTATTACTTGAATTAGTTGCTTAAACCTATGTTTCTTAGTTAATTTGCATGCATTGTGTATTCATTTCATACATTTTATGTTATTTTGTAGGCTATGACACGACATTGGCATGAGGAAGCAAGGAAAAGTAATTCAAACATCTTTTGGACTAAAATATACAAGCAAATGCAAGAAGGGAAGATTGCAGGGCTTTTAACACAAGTTGGATGCATGTTCTTGTCTTGGAACTTAGATTATATTGTAGATCTACTTCTTAGCGTTCTGGAACATCTTGAATCGTCCCAATCGGAGTTCGGATGCGAGAGTTATGGTCTTAAATTAGAATTAGTTTAATTAAATAATTTAATTCATAATTTTAAATTAATTTTTTAAATAAAATTAGTTTGATTAAGAGTTAGTATTTGGTAATTTATATTAATAATTCATCGTGAGAACGATACTCTACTTTCACTTTATTATTTGTTGACCACATATACTTGCGTGATTGTGCGTAATTAGATTTTACCCAACAGTCACTGCTAAGCAATTCAAGGAGTTGGGACCGCCAGAGTTTTTGGGAAAGCTGGATCCGATCAAGGCAGAAATGTGGGTTAAGCAAATTACCAAGATATTTGATATCTTGGGATGCACGGAGGAACAGAAGGTTCCATTCACCACCTTTATGTTCCGTGGTGAGGCAAATTACTGGTGGGAATCTGTGAAGCGTACCCAGCATGACGCACTCAATATGTCTTGGGAAGCATTCCAAAAACTATTCAATGACAAGTATTTTCCTGAAATTATTCGTCATATGAAGGAGGTAGAGTTTATCAGACTGGAACATAACAACATGATTGTGTCCCAATACGAACCTAAGTTTGCGGAGTTATCCAGGTTTGCACCTCATTTGGTAAAAAATGAGGAACGTATGACACAGATGTTTCTGAGAGTTCTGAAACCCGAAATTCGTTGTAGACACTCAAAATTTTTTGCGCTCCTATTACTAACATTGCAGGAGGGTAGATTCATTTTTTAGAGATAACCCTGAAAGACAGCTTACATCCATTTTGGATACTACCGGAAGTTCAGCTCTAACCCGGAACACAAACCGAGAACATTATCTCAAACCCGGAACACACACCGGGAATGTCATTTCCAATCTCAGAGATAACCCCGAGATAATATGCAGATCAAAAGATCGACAATAAACATCGGAGAGGATAGTTCTGTCTCGACGATAACACCGTGATGCTCAGTTCCAGTCCCAGAGACAACACTGGGAGTAGCAACCCCACCCTTGGTGATAGCCCCAAGAGATGCCATTGTAGTTCCGGCCATAACCCCAAAAATGCTTGTTTCAAACATATGCAATCAGCTTCAACATATACAATCAGCTTCAACCATAGACATCCTGTCAAGGCACACACACCTCAGACCCGAAGATAACAACGGGCAGACAGGAACACCCACAGATGACAGTGAGACATAAAAACAAGCATCAGTCCAATCTCAGATGTAACCCTGAGAAACGTCTGCTTTTCGCTTAAACCGACAATAACCCCAGTGAGGAGTCACAACGTCATCTTACCCCATGAGTTGATGCAATCTCCAGTAAAGGTTCCAACCCATGTTGTGGCTATGCTGTTTCCAAAACCAGTGTCAATCAAAGCAAAAGAGGTGCTGATTCCTGATTCTGATGTGGAAGAAAAGGAACAGAAATGTAAACATGACCTTACCTTGATGATGACAAGCATTCACGTCATTGTTCATGATGAACATACAAACAGATACACCCCAGACGATGATTGCCCAGATGTCATGGTTATCATTCGGGAGAAGGAGGACAATGACGATCCTTCCATCACTGCAGTCCATCAGGACTTTGCCCTCGACAATTGGAGTAACACTCCATTCATTGGTCGATGAGGGTAAAATGGGCAGAAAATCCCTCTGCCCTGTAGATTACTTTAATTGCTTACTTTCCTTTACATCACTAGTAGTTATTTTATCAAGTACATGATAACACTTTTGTATGACCGAACAGTTGCATATATTAAGTGAAAGCATTTTTTGTTTTAGGACTCTGAATTTAGATGTGCATGTCCTTGCTAATGACATGCCTTCTCTCCATAAGGGCTGTAACTTTGATGCAAAGTTGGACTCAGACTTGATGGACATCCAAGATGACATTGAGACACCTCAGGAGATTAAGGAATGGGTCGCAGACAAACCCAAACCCAAACCCAATCTTAATCAAACAACTCCTTTCAATCTCGGAACCGTAGACAGCCCTAAGCTAATCCAGAATGGTTCAGACCTTACCATAAATCAACGGAATGACATGGTTGCACTATTAACCCAATTCCAGGATGTGTTTGCCTGGTCTCATGAAGACATGGTGGGTTTGTCCACAAACATTGTTCTTCATCGCCTTCCCATTAAAGAAGGATTCAAGCCAGTTAGGCAAAAGCTCAGGCGATTGAAACCTGAATGGAGTTTAAAAGTTAAAGAGGAAATTGTGAAACAATTTCAAGCTGGCATCATCATGGTGTCTACATATCCGGAGTGGATATCGAACATTGTTCCCATGCCTAAACCAAGAGGAAAGGTGCGAGTTTGCGTAGATTACTAGGATTTGAACAAAGCTTGCCTTAAAGATAGCTTTTCCGTGCCCTTTATCCACATTCTTATTGACAATACTGCTCAATACGGCATGTACTCCTTTGCTGATTGCTTTGCGGGGTACCATAAATTTATGGTCGCTGAGGAAGATCGTGAGAAAACTATTTTCATCATGCCTTGGGGAACCTTTTGCTACAGACGGTTGTCATTCGACCTCATCAACGCCGGGGCAACCTATTAGCGAGCTATGATGGCTCTTTTCCATGATTTAATTCACAAGGAGATAGAGATCTACATGGATGACATCATTGCCAAATCCCGGAAGGAGGATGACCATTTAGACCATCTCAAAAAGCTTTTCAACAGGTTGCGTAAGTACAACTTGAAGTTGAATCCCGCCAAATGTGCCTTTGGTGTTAAATCAGGCAAGTTGCTAGGTTTCCTATTCATCCACAAAGGGATTGAACTGGATCCTACCAAAATCCAGGCCATCAAGGAAATGCCCATTCCTCAGACAGAGAAGGAAATACAGGGATTTTTGGGAAGAATCAATTTCATTAGCAGATTCATTTCTCAACTCATAGTAACCTGTGAGCCTATCTTCAAGCTGTTAAGGAAGAACTCCTCCATGAAATGGAATGATGAGTGTCAAAAAGCCTTCCTCACAATCAAAGAGAAACTAATTAACTCTCCTATTTTGGTACCTCCCAGGGATGATGTTCCCCTGTTCATGTACCTGTCCATAAATGACAATTCCATGAGCTGCATGCTGGGGCAGAAAGACAATAGAGGCTAAGAAAGAGCTATCTATTACCTCAGCAAAAGATTCAACATCAATGAACACAAGTACACTCTGATCGAGAAGACTTGTTGTGCTTTAGCATGGGCTTACATGAGGTTACAGCATTACCTCCAAGGTCAAACAACCCATCTCATATCCCGAATGGATCCTCTCAAGTATGTGTTGCGTAAGCCCATACTGAATTGTCGACTGTCCAGATGGCAGTTGATCCTACAGCAATTTGACTTCGTCTATGTGACGCAAAAGTCTGTCGAAGGTCAAGGAATTGCTGATCAACTGGGCACCGCACCTGCAGGGGATTACAAACTCTTAGAAACATACTTTTCTGATGAAGGAGTAATGATAGTTGAGCGACAACATCAGTACGATACATCCCGTACGTGGGAATGTATGAGTTGTTAACACAGAAGGCTCTGGAGCTGGAGCAGTTTAAATATCCGGTACGGGGGATCAGTATCCCATCGCCGTCAAATTGCAGTTTGTCAGCACCAACAACACAGCTGGGTATGAAGGCTGTATCATGGGGCTAAAACTTGGCCGTTCAATGGGCATCAAGCGGTTAACTGTCTTTTGGGATTCTGAATTGGTAATCAAGCAATCCACAGGAATCTATCAAACCAAAGATTTACATTTACTGCCTTACCATCGGCAAGTTCTACAGATGGCTTTTGAGTTCGAAGAAATATCCTTTCTACACATTCCTCGTAAAAGGAATGATTGTGCAAATGCATTAGCAGCGTTGGCCTCCTTGGTTTACATACCTGACAAGGAAAACATGCCAAACATCACGTTTGCTTTGTAAAAATCCCCAATCTATGGGAATTACATTAGAGAAGTATCAGATGAGCTACCTCTCATCCACAACCCTTGCTATCAGAACATCAAGAAGTATCTACGAGATGAATCTACACCCGCTGAGGCGAGCCTAACTGAAGAGGCGGATTCATCGACTTGCTATGAAATTCTACCTGACCAGAGATGCACTCTACAAAAGAGATGCAGGATTAGGTCTCCTCAGATGTCTGGACAAAGACCAAACTCAGAGACTCGTGGATGAGATCCATGGTGAAGTATGTGGCCCTCACATGAGCGGACCCCTACTTGTCAAGAAAATTCTCAGAACAGGACATTATTGGCTTACACTCAAAGCTGACTGTGATGATCACGTCAAGAGGCGCTATCAATGCCAAATTCAGGGGAATGTTATCCACGCCCCTCCAAGGGAATTCCACAATATGAGTTTGCCATGGCCCTTCTCAATGTGGGGAATGGACGTGATCGTGCCCATCGAGCCCAAAGCCAGTAATGGACATCGATTCATATTCACCATGATCGACTACTTCACCAAATGGGTAGAAGCAGCATCCTTTCCTAGGGTTACTAAAGAAGTTAACATTGTTTTCATCAGAAACACTATCGTGTGTCGATATGGACAACCAGAGGTCATTGTGTCAGACAATTCTAAGAACCTCATCAACAAAATGATGGAGGAGTTATGCAGAAAATTCCACATCAAACATCTCAACTCTGTCATCTACCGTCCAAAGATGAATGGTGTTGTTGAAGCGGCTAATAAAAACATCAAAAAGATCATGCAGAAAATGTCCGCCAATCATAAAAGATGGCCTGACCTCTTGCCTCTGACTTAATTAGCCTACAGAACTTTCATACGAACTTCCACTGGGGCAACCCCCTACTCATTAGTCTATGGGATGGAAGCAGTGCTCCCCATAGAGGCGGAAATGGAATCCCTTAGAGTATTGATGGATGCTCAGTTGGATGAAGACCAATGGGTACAATACAGGTATCACCAATTGTCTCTGATAGACGAAAGACGATCTGCGACTATCTTCCATGGTCAGTTATATCAGCAAAGGATCACACGATCCTACAACAAAAAAGTCCGACTATGGCAATTCAAACAACATGACTTGGTTTTGAAGAAGATCATTGACAACCAAGATCAATATAAGGGAAAATCCGCTCCTAACTGGGAAAGCCCATTTGCTGTCAAGGAAGTATTGACAGGAGGTTCTCTCAGATTGCAGGAAATGGATGGCGATGAATTTCCACAGCTTATCAACTCGGACACCGTGAAACGGTACTATATCTGAAGTTACCATCAAACAAACATCCTAGTTTTGATCATCAAATCACCAGTCATTCCAGTTTTGAACCCTTTCCTTTTTGAATACTCTTCTGCCCCTCAAGGGAAACATACATTTCCAGCCAGCAGCCTGGTTTTAGTTTATACAATCTTGGTTATCCTGAAGATGGGATTTAACCTTTCACACTTTCATTTTATCCTGAAGACGAGATTAAACTTTTCTACACTTGCAGTTTATCCTAAAGACGGGATTAAACTTTTCTACGCCTACAGTTTGTCCTGAGGACGGGGTCAAACTTTTTACACACTTGCAGTTTATCCCCATTATGGGATCAAACTTTCTTCTCCCCGCAGTATAGCCTGCACATGGGATTCACACTTCTCTTCAGCTGTGATTCTTCCTGAGGGGTGAACTACGTTGACCTGATCTCCCTGATACCCGGGGGTACGTACGCAACCATATTCTATATGGCTCGGTCGTAATAAAGAAAAACAACAAAAACATTTCTGCCCTTTCTCTACAAAACAACAAAAAACAACAAAAATACTTCTACACCCATCTGGCTTCCGCATTCAGCGTTGAACCTCCTACACTAGGTTCGAACTACGTAGACTTGATCTCCTCTTCAATAGGAGTACGTAGGCAGCCATTCATGGTGCAGTCTAACCCCTACCAGAACAACATACTTGTCACACGGTACCGGGATATACCCTCAATTTGCCCCATTTCATCGGTTTCAAATCAAAGGGATGGAATTACCCAACCTCTTCTCACAAATAGAAGATTTAGTGACCATCTGAGCTGCGATCGTGCCTCAAAAAGCAATACCAACCCATAAGAGATGGAATTAACTAGGCTTCTCATAAATAGAAGTACTGACGACCATCTGTGGTGCGGTCAATCTCAGAGAGGAAGAAACCACCCTCCTCTCCACATTCCATACAGATACCAGTCCCAAGACACCAAATATGGTAGTGATGTACAGAAATCAGTGATCCATTTTGAGAGATCTTGCGACATCTCAATGTCCATCTATCAAGGATAAGTTCAGAATGCATCAAGATCACAAGGCCCTAGAGAAATAGGCAAATATCAAGCAAGTATCAAGGCATAACTAAAAGGGAAGTGAATCAAAATATATTTCCCTTCCATATATAATATTGTTTGATATATATAAATCTGTGCTATACATGACAAAATGGCTAAGCTAGTCTGTACAGGAAAATACAAAGCTATCTACAGATCTGTATACATGCGTACTATCAAATATAACATAGCATCCCTCTCAAAAGACGGAGGTAGCACTGCAAGCTCCTGCCCAAGGGTATCTACACGAGCTAGCAGATCAGAGGCTAACTGCATGGTGGCATAATGCTCATCAATGTAAACACTCATGTTGGCAAGACTGATAGTCATCTGGGATCTCACTGAAGTGTTGTCTGCAATGGCCACATCCCTACCAGAAATGGCGGCATCCCACTCCGCAATCAATGCATCCCTAGCTGATCTAGCCTCATCCTTTTCTAACAGAGCAGTATCTCTCTCATCAAGAGTTGTCAACATCGCAGCCCTAGCCTGATCTCTATCATAGGTCATCAGATGTAAGCTTTACTCCAAATGTTGTGCCGAATACTGAGTAACAGTGGCACTCGGGGTGGGAGAATCCATCACAAATGCTGGCAGCCCAGCAGTCAAATCATCGATGGGAATAACAGTCTCCTCTATAGGCTCCTCATCGTCAGAATCAATCCCCTGCACTGTGGATACTGCCGCAACCGATGCAATCTTTATCTCCATTCATGAGGAATACTCAACAGAACAACCTGGATAACTGACAGAAAATTTAGCCAGCTCTCGCTGATCCCAACAGGAATACAACCTGGATCTGTCCTCCACTGATAAACAGTGTGACGCAAAGCACTAACTCACTGCCCCCTCATACGGATGAAAATCCTGAATCTGGTCAAACTGACACATCACGGCCAGTGGGTGGTAAGTAGTTATGCCCCTCAATCCAGTCTTAGGGAGATAATCCATGCCCGGAGCATGAGTAATGAAGTTGTAGGGTGAACTAATCCCTCAACGCGGAAATATGGCAAACGGATCCCTAATCCCTGCCAGGAAAGCTGACCACGATGCAACATATGTGCACTCTGCAGGTTGAAAGGAGTATGACATGGCTATCTCCTAGGTGAAACAAAACCCCTACCGTCTAAATGTGCCAATCGGTCTCAAGTGTGACATAAACCACACATACAGCATGACCGAGCTACCTATAAACACCCTTGCCAGATAAGTACAGCAATATGTAGCTGACCTCAGAGTCTCTACAACGATCATCGGTATAATGGTACGACCCTCCCTGAGAGCTCTCACTGTCATAATGACGCCGATATCCAGCTCATCTATGTACCGCGACATGAAGACGTATGATAATATACATAGAAATAGTACATCTACTCTGGCTGAACGCCAATGGTCCTCTGGTCTGGTGAAATCCCCGAAATGCCGTGAATAGCTATCCTCAGAGCCAAACCTGTCAAACAGGAAACACTGGGATATCACGTGGCCGGATGTAATCTCGTCCTGGACCACTCTACGTCTCAATCTGGTGAGGGTCATGAACTGTCTGCTCATGTCTCTAATAGCCATATGCACGCAAGGTCTGTCCAGCAGCAGCATCATCAACCGTGAATACTCCTCCAAAGTAGGAGTCAACTCCTGGGTCCCAAATCGAAAAACCTACCTCTCCGATACCCAGTGCTCTAGCATGCCCTCTACAAATCCTGTGGGAACCTGAAACATCAACAGGGTCATAGTATGCTGTAGTAAATCATCTACGATCACCATATCTGATGGTGATATACTATCATACCATGAGCGCATACCAGCTACCACCACAAATGGTGGGGTATGATCAATACGGCTAACTATCAAAGAAGACATCTGTATGTGCCGTGTCATAAGACCATCCATGGGTCAATGCTGAATATCTCTGGACATACATATATATGCATAACATAATAACATACATGATACAATAAATGGCAATATGATATAGGGAATGGAAAACTGTACATACATTCCTAAGTATATCATCATGTAATACATCTATGTATAGCTAAAATAGAAGGAAATGGGGTGAAGCTACCCAACATATAACAGAGGCCTATCAAAACAGATAGCGAGAAATACATCAGAAAAAGTCAAGAGTGTTGATGTCTACATCATCGATCTTGTCCACCTGATGTAACTCCTCCTGAGTCACTGGATCTCTATCTACAAGGATGTCAGGCCGATACAAGGGAGAATCTGCGCCGGCATAACCATATGGTTCACCTGAGGGACCAGCGCCAGAGCTGAAAGGATCAAAAGTATCTACCTCTGCAGGATCTCTGCCCAAATGCCGAATGAAAAGATGTGACCGGTCCAGATGCCAAGTTAATATGCCAATCTGTGTCACATGAGTTGGATCTCTGACACAGGCAAACCAATCCATTATCATCACGGATCCTGGAACCATATCCCCAATAAACTGTGTGGCACGAGTCTGAGCTCCAATCGTACAAGGGATCCACCAATGCTGGAATACCTCCTGTGAACAGGGACCCTCTGACAATGTAAAACCATCAATCCCCATCAATGGGATGTCAATGACGGGTGACTATGAAACAGGCCAATAACGCCTGACAGGAGGCAAGATCGACATACAAATCTCTCCTGTAGTGCTCCTAATAGCACGCTCTCCTAAATAGATCTCTCATCCTCCATCTGTAAAGAGAGGAATTTTGCTAGTGGAAATGACGTACTGTACTCCAGTCGGGTACCCATCCTCAAAACCAACTCCCAAATGCTCTCCAGAGTAGGGAATCTATGTGATGACATCGGCTGTCAATAGCTTCAGCTGTAGGAGACAATGAGTAAAACCATCAATAACAGGGACCTTCGCCAGTATGGAATGATGCTATCTCTGTCCTCATGGATGGGTGTCTAAACCTAACACGCTCACAGGATGCAAACAAGGAAGCCTCTCATAGGCCCAAAACTGTCAACACAAAGGCAAACATCTGCTGTCAGTCAACACTCTTAACCTATACATGGGAAAAGATAAGAGAAACACTCACCAGCAGAAATGGGTAGAATCCTAACAGGCCTCGGTCAAGCCCTGCGATCGCATACGCATTCCCCTGAGGAAGTAGGCAAAGGTGTAGGAACCCCAATTATACTCTTCTATACGGTCCACGTGTCGAGTGATGCTGATCAAAATGAAGGACACCATAGAAGAGTTATCTGCTATGAAGCAGCCCCTAATGATCATCAAGAACAATCACCGGAGAATGCAATCCTTGACTCTCACATCATCGAGTATGGGCTCACTCAACAACCCGCTCATACCATCTACGCTCAAAGGACCTGTACGAACAGTCCTTCCCTTGAGCGCCTACGTCGGAACTCCCAACAAGGATCTGACGGCAGTAGGGGTTATATCCACCGTATAAGGCATCGACTCGCCTCCAAACTTTATACCTTTGATAAACCGCCAATCCATCGGCATCATCGTCACCTCATAGTCCAGTAAATGGAGTGACTGAGTCTGGTGAAACCACCGCTCAGATAATGCCCTAAGGTAACCCCGGGGACAACGACGGGGTAGAATGGAGAAGAACATCTCGAATCCCTAGCCATGGACGATCGCTCTATAGTCATCATGCAAGGCTTGATACATAGAGTAGATGCTAAACCAGTTCCCTCGAGGCTGTGTGAAGCTGGGAACCTACATCAAATGCAGATCAACATCAGACTCCTTGACTCCTCATCAATAGGAAATAAGGAAGATTAAAGATCTAACTTCATACCTCATTTACGTGCATGTATACTGAAGGATGCCTACTCAAGTCACCCAGAAGATCTGGGTTCGCCACTTTAATACCTTGTAATTCCCTACGGGGATCACGTACAGCGGGAGCAGGAACCTCGATCGGTGCATCCTCCTCCTCGTTCTCGACAATCAGCACTTCAACCCGAATAGGACGTATCACCGCCTTCGCCAAACGACGAGGCTGTCTAATAGAACGGTGCTGAGGCTCTTCAAAAGCCCTCCTCTGTACACCAGAAGTGGTCCTGCGGGAACTACTCGGCTAATCCAGATCCATGATATCTGGACAATAAGTCTCCAAATCACCTCAGAAAGGGTGTGGTAATTTCTTACCTAGAGTCTTTTCAAAATGCATTATATGATTACATGCATGGATGCATTGTTTTAACATATATCTACAGTAGAGTTAAAAAATGCATGACTACCCAATACCTATATTTTGGGAAAATTTTGTCATAGCTCCCTTTGTAAATGGGACTATCCACATGCACATAGGCATGACTAGGTGGCCATTCAGTAGCACACCTGTACACAGGCATATACATCCTATATGTGTTAATACATTGCAGTAAAAAATCCATAAGTGTATTCTAATTACCAAGATTATTTTGCTAATCTACCTTTAGTCATTTGTCCTTCAGATAGGATAAGAAATGCCAGTAAAAAGGTGCCAATTTGACTGTTTTAAAAGTTAAATTTTTTCACATCATTATGTTCGGCATGGTTAATACTAACATTTACTATGTTGAATATTTTTTATCAAGTCATATCAGCATGCATATTCACTACTATGTGTCTAAATGCATTTCATGCGATAAGTTATTTTCCAATGGAAAGAAATTGGAAAAAAAATACATGCATGTGTTACCAGGACAGTGAAGAACGCTTGTACGGTGGAAGAATATGCAGAAAGTTGCCAGAATTCAGTAGATTTGAAGAAGAGCTCTCGGATTTCCTTCACTACGCAACTTAAAAATGACTTATGAAAGCAACCAGCCGCCTATACATAGGCACAGTTGGCCGCAGGCTAACCTGCAGCTCCTGCAGGTACACCTGCGGCACTCCTACATGGGTCCCATACCTCCGGTTCACTCCATTTAGAGTTGCAAAGGAGGTACATGTAAAGTCCCCGAACCCGGATACTTGAAACCCGAACTCGGTACTTCACGACCAGATTAATATTTACTATCTTTATACCAACTTATCCCATTAATCCAACATAAATTCATATTTATACCACTTGACATTCCTTAGCACACACTGCTTTAAACCTCCGCTATCCCTTTGTGACTCGTAAGTCAGGAATCGCTGCCATAACTTATACAAAATATTACGTTACACCAATATACCTATCATATATACCACCTAAAACTGTACCTATTCAACTAATACTAATACTACCTATTCCTTACACTTTCACTAACGATCAATTGCTTAGTAACCTATCTATTTCCATTATCCACAATATCCATTTACACACAACTATACCTAATTTATCACAACTTATAACACATTATGAGTTTAAGAACTCATCACAAACATACGAGTTTAAGAAATCGACATTGACCACTTATAATCCTTTAGCTATACTTTACCTGTCAGTTATACTTAGCGTTTCTTGATCCAGTACTATACTTTCCAAAATAACCACCTATTTGAGGTAGCTATCAATGTGAACCTTTATTGCAGCTATTAGCTTTGATATTGGCTCAGTCATGGAGGTTGACTTATTTTTTTTTTTACGACTTAAGGGTATCCTAATTCTGTTCCTTTCTAACACCTACACACAAAATTATCTTGACTAGCAAATAATAAATACACACAACACATAATAGTTTCATAAGTTATCTTTTATTTTGTTTGACGATGAATTTATCCGATTCATCTATCTTTAAACTCTATATGAGTTATTTATATTTTCAATGTTTCCCTCTGTTCTAAGGTTATAGCCTAAGGTCTAACCCACCTAAGGTTTCTAACCCTATAGCTCTGATACCATCCTGTAAAGTCCCCGAACTCGGATACTTGAAACCCGAACTCGGTACTTCACGATACCATTTTTATGAGCGAAAATATTACTAATAATAATAACAATAATATAAATTTTAAACTTAACTTACATTTATCAGAGTCTAATCCCAAGTACGCAACCTTTACTACATTCTTTACATGATATATAATACATATCATAACTTAGTACAGTCTAACTATTACAAATGATACAAATAACAAATTGTGTTTGCTTTCCTTTTCACTTGTTTTGGCATGAGCTTTCCGGTCCTTCACACTTAGCTGAAAACATTTAAATTAAGCAAGGGTGAGCATTTGAGTGCCCAGCAAGTATTATATATATATATAAGCTGAAAGAATTTAAATGTTTTTTATAGTATTCTTCTACAACCAGTTAATAGTTGTGAAGTAATCTGTACCAATAATAATAACATAACAACCCTCGTTCAAATTTTTAAAAATGTGTATTGACTATACATGGGGTTTCTGTGACATACTATGAACATTATTTTTCTTTTTTGAAAAGGTTAAACAGAAATTCATCTGTAAACCGACATTGCTTACAGGCCTGAGGGTGTACAGTCCATGGGCCCTGTATTGATCAATACTACATTACAAAAATGGTGTTACCATTTACTTGATCCGCCTTAGGCGCATAAAAGTTTTCCCTGGTAAGGGATGTTCATATTTGTCAAGGTTTTCATAACAAAGTTCTTATATAATTCAACATATATGTATATCAAAGGTGTATCAACATGTGATTAAATACAATGATTATCCAAGTGGGAACACTTGTATAATCATTTATAGAAATTAACGAACATAATATATAACTGAATTATCATATACTAACATGTTGATAATCAATGGGTGTATATAATATAGATTTAACAATCTGTACAGTAATAATATAATTTTGAAACATTCTTACACTTGTCCATTGCATAAAGAAAATGCAAAGTTAGGATACTTGCCTGATGCGCTTCTTACAATTACGCAACTTAGATTTATCTTTTCTATCACAACCTATCATTAATCAAATCATTTATTCGATTAGAACAATATACCTTAACACATAGTACTGCATTTCGCAGTCAGCACATAACCTAATCACCTGATCACACATGTTTCACAATCATGACAACACAAACAAACATCAACTCATTCCTAATCACATTGTTACACAACTTTATCCACCATTGAATCACAAATAAAATAATTAACTAACTAAATATTTAAGTCCAGATCAATTTCTGAACCATGTCGGTCTACTGACATCTTTATCGGGTATATATCGAGTCTAAGACTTTAAACAGTTGTTCAATATCCACTTAGACTAATTAAATAACAGTCATATCATTTTTCATGACCTTATAATAATTATAAAATAATTATTACCATTTACCATAATTTTTGAAATATCAGAATCATTATTAAATTATTTAAATATCAAACAATTCTATTATCATCAATATTTAATTAATATAAACTATTAATGAAACTATTGTCAAAATATTAAAGTTATTTATAACAACTTCAAATATTCTTAACGTATTTATATTACCCTTAAATGATTTTTAAAACATTTAAAATTATTATTAAATAATTACCATTAATATTTAAATATTAATGAACTATTTATCCAAATTATAACTTAAAATATTTTTAAATTCACTTATATCCCTTTTAAATGATTTTTAAATAATTAAAACCATTTTTAAACTATTATTTAATATAACTATTAAATAAATTTAATATCATTAATCATTAAATAAATATCATTAATATTAAATTATTAATGGAAATATCCCTTAAATATTAAAAGTTATATTTTATAACTTAAAATATCTTTAAACACTTTATTTTCATTTAAAATGATTTTTAAAATAATAAAATCATTTTTAAACTAATTTATTTAATATAAATATTAGATAACTTTAATATCATTAAATATCATTAATTAATGAATTTAACCTTTAAATATTAAAATTTATATTTTATAACTTAAAATATTTTTAAATACCTTATTATTATTTAAAATGATTTTTAATTTAATAAAATCATTTTTAATTCATTTATTTAATTCATTTAATAAATAACTTAATTATCATTAATTTTAATTTATTAATGAAAAATATCACATAATATTAAAATTTATTAAAAATAACTTAAAATATTTTCTTATATCATAATATAATTTTAAATGATTTTTCAAATATTAAAATCATTTTTAAATAATTTATTTAATATTATAAATAAATAAATTAAATACTTTTAATAATCCAAAAATATTAAATATTTATGAAATATATTTAAAATAATTAAAAACTAATTTTCAAAATTTAAAATAATTTTTAATAATTTATTTTGTATATTTAATAATTAAAAACTATTTTTTTCTATTTATTAATTAATTTTCAGAAATAAATAATAGAAACCGTCGCAGAAGGCCCCTATAGCGACATAACCGTCGCTTTAGGTGTTCTTGAGCCTTCAAGAACATTCATAGCCAGCGTTTAAGTACCCTACTTTGATCACGATTTCTGAGCTGATCATGATGTTTCTAGCCTCGATTTTGGTCCGATCATGTAGCTTTTATGTAGGACTACATGACCCAGCAACAAACATGATTATAACATGTATAACCAACGAGATCTGAAGCCTTGAACAAGTTGTCAGAGCTATTCTTCATTTTCTGGGTTACCCAGAAATGAAGAACAGTTCGACTGGCCAGTTTTGGGCTTCCACAACTTGTGATCTAGGTGATAGTTTTATGATCTAAAAGTTCCAGCTTGTAGACAACATGTGATACTACAATTCCATTACAAAACATCAACATATCAACAATAAATAAAGCATATTCGATCCGGTCAAAGTCTGTCAGAGATCTTTTTTATCAGTTTTCTAGGTTACCCAGAAAACTGAGTTCATGATCGTCTGACCTCCTTTGACCAACTACCAAAACCAGTACAAGAATTATTTATAGGTTCTAAAAGCATGGATCACGAGTTGAACTAACATACTATAACCTAGATTCAACACAAACAACAAAACATAGATAAACTGAACGATCTAGCCGGATCAAAATCTTGTCAGATCGGTTCTTGGCTGTTTCTGGGTTTTCCAGAAACGCCCGGTCATGGCCGGTCAACTACTTTTGACCGTAAATAACTTATATTTTAGACATCAAATGACCTTGAGGCCACTTTCAGATTACAGACCACAATACAGGCTACACGTAACAATTTAAAAACAACATAAATCATAAACCATCAAGGATTTGTGGCCACTGACATTCGTTGTCAGACCAAAAAACATAATTTTTCCAGATTTGCAAAATCATCAAATACGAGCCTCTAGATGTTATGGATCTAACATCTAGCAACCCAGATCATCTATTGACACCATAATCAACATGTTTAACACATCAAACATAAAATCTAACAACAGAAAATTTGACAGATTTTTGGGCTAGGGTTTATACCTTTTCGATCCAATTCTTTATTCTGACTTCTTGATCTGTTTTTGGTAAACGTGGGGCTTTGATTTAGGACTGATATACTATATATTTTCGTAGCTTTTAGAGAGAGAGAGTTTAGGATGGGTGTTGTGAGAAAATGGGCAAGAAAATGAGACTTTTCTTTCTCATAATCTATATATAATACTTAGATGCATTGCATGTTGCTATGATCTGATGATTGAGATTGATTTGCTGGAAGTTTGTAGCACATGGGGTTGGTAAGAGTTGGTTAACAACTACACCAATTGTCAAAACCTACACAATAGCTTCTTTAATGCTAAAATGCTAAAAAAAAATAAACACTAGGCTTGTAATACTAATGGCACATTGATCAATTAGCAAACCCTTAGGGTTTGACCCTTAGGGTTTAACCCTAAGTTTAAGCACATAACATTCAAGCATTTTAAATTAGGGTTTGTAAAAAATAAAATTACAAATTTAGTTTCTAAAAAAATTATAATTAGGGTTTATAAAATAATTTAGGTCTTTAATTACTTAACACTTTTCTAATTAGGTTTAAGCAATACTAATTAGCATTTCATTTCTCAAATTAGTGATTAGGGTTTACCATAAGCAATTTAGGGTTTGTAGTACCAAAAAGTAGGGTTTCTAGAAATATAATTAGGGTTTCTAGAAATTAAATTAGGATTTTAAAATAATTAGGTTTATTAAATAAAGGTCTTAATTTTCTTATCACCTTGCAAACTAGGGTTTAAGAAACACTAATTAACATTACCTTGTCCCAAATAGTGCTTAGGATTTACATTTACAAATTAGGGTTACTAATTTAGAAATTAGGATTTATAATTTCTATTTCACCAGTCGTTAATCACATTATTGTGATTACAAATTCTCAAAGTCGTGAATGACTTTCGCTTTAGAGTTTCAATTCAATTAGGGTTCCAAAATTATAATTAGGGATTATAATATAGAATAATAATAATAATAATACTAATAATAAGGGTTTTGAATAATTACGATTCTCCCTAATTAGGGTTAATACATAAACACCGATCATAAATCACATTAACATGATTTCATAACAGTTTTATGCCGACATTCGGCTTTAACTTAGGGTTTAACAGCTTAAACTAGGGTTTTGGTATTTTACACAATAATTGACCAACCATTGTCAGTCCACAAACATACAGTACATATTTATAACACTGAAAAATCAAAATATTATAATATTATAATATTATTATCATTCCTTAATTCAGACCCATAATTAGGGTCTGATAGTAATATAATAAAACTGTTCCACACATTAACCTTACACACATAACCATACTTATCTATAACACTGACAAATAATCATATAAAATTATTATTTTCATTCCTTGATCAAAACCCATAATTAGGATTTGGATTTCATATCTGATTTATCTTTCATATATAACCTTATTAATTAAGTAAAAATAATTTACTTAACTATTCTAAAATAATTTCATATAATAAATAATTATTATAATAATTCTATAATCATATCATATATTATTTAAATAATATAATTATCATATTTTTATGGAAAATAAACATTAAAAACATTTTTACTAACATTTTTACTATAAAACTAATTATTATTAGAATATAATTTATAATGAGCAATAATTCTAAAATAAAATTATTCATAACCATTCATGTAATAAATATATTATATATTCATCACAAAAATTACATACATAATACCTTTCACGCATTCTTACCTTTAAAATAAATAATCATTCTAAAATCATTTCCTATATTATTTAAATAATATAAGATTATATTTTCCTTGAAAATAATTAATAAAACATTTCCAATAGGGAATTAATTAGTGTAAAAATAAAATTGATAATAATCAATAATTCTAAAATAAATTTATTAGCAATATTTAATGTAATAAATAAATTTTGTTTATCACAGATATAATTATAATTACACATTACCTTGACACATATCATTCATACTTAAAAAAAAATTATACGCAAAATTTATGATTTATTTATATAGAAAATATCGGGTTGTCACATTCACCCTCCCTTATAAAGATTCCGTCCCCGGAATCACCTTTTAAAACCTATACATACCAGGGTACATAGCATACACAATCATTCCAAGTAGATCTCGATCATGGTTGATCGATCCGATCTTTAACTATTCGGCAAAAAGCTTATCTATCCGCTTAAACAGAAATTTGATTTCTAAGAGAACTCAAATTCCTCCTTCAAAATAATTTATAAAATAATTTAATATCTATATAAGAAAATAATATATAAGAAAATAAAATTGGTTTGAGTAATACCTGGAGTTGCATCCCCGGCTGCCACGATATCTTGAACAGTCACGCTGAAGACGCTTGCGGTTGATTTCTTTGGTTTGTTTGTTGAAGTTGATCCCGTTGTCTCCAATGTCCTGCTGCCTTGTTCCGTATTTGCATTCCTTGTTTCCATTTTCTTTCTTGGACAGTCTTTTATCTTATGCTTTATTGATTCACACACAACACATTCACTATACATTCTTGGATTGGGACATTTTGGAAAGATATATATCCCTTTTGTCCTTACTTTTCACACACAAACTTTTCTTTTAATCATATTTCTAACTTATTTATTGAAATTATCTTCTTTTATCATATAGGTTATAGGATTGTCTGTTGCCCCGCCGTTATCCTAGCTATTACTAACGTTGCTACAAGGTCATTTGATCTTCTAAATCCTTGCAATACGATTGTCTTGAAGTCTCTGAAGTTTGTCGATTGATTGTCTGGTTGATTCCCCGCGACTGGTATTACGTTCTGCATAGCTTGATCGTCCGCATTCGCAAAATTTCGATGTCGGGTCTGGTTATCCTCCAACTTTGTTCACAGGTCCTTCTATCCTTTGGTTTCATTTTTCGTTTTGACGGCATTATCATAAATTATTCTTACATTCTAAGCCTTATCGTAACCGCTTAACATATAACGCAAAAATTTCTATTCAAATAATCAGGTACTCAAAATATTATATTTTGAAAACTCGGTCCACTGTAATATCCAGTGACCAGATTAATATTTACTATCTTTATACCAACTTATCCCATTAATCTAACATAAATTCATATTTATACCACTTGACATGCCTTAGCACACACTGCTTTAAACCTCCGTTATCCCTTTGTGACTCGTAAGTCAGGAATCGCTGTCATAACTTATACAAAATATTACGTTACACCAATATACCTATCATATATACCACCTAAAACTATACCTATTCAACTAATACTAATACTACCTATTCCTTACACATTCACTAACGATCAATTGCTTAGTAACCTATCTATTTCCATTATCCACAATATCCATTTACACACAACTATACCTAATTTGTCACAACTTATATCACATTATGAGTTTAAGAACTCATCACAAACATACGAGTTTAAGAACTCGACATTGACCACTTATAATCCTTTAGCTATACTTTACCTGTCAGTTATACTTAGCGTTTCTTGATCCAGTACTATACTTTCCAAAATAACCACCTCTTTGAGGTAGCTTTCAATGTGAGCCTTTATTGCAGCTATTAGTTTTGATATTGGCTCAGTCATGGAGGTTGACTTCTTTTTTTTTTTTACGACTTAAGGGTATCCTAATTCTGTTCCTTTCTAACACCTACACACAAAATTATCTTGACTAGAAAATAATAAATACACACAACACATAATAGTTTCATAAGTTATCTTTTATTTTGTTTGGCGATGAATTTATCCGATTCATCTATCTTTAAACTCTATATGAGTTATTTATATTTTCAACATTTTCCTCTGTTCTAAGGTTATAGCCTAAGGTCTAACCCACCTAAGGTTTCTAACCCTATAGCTCTGATACCATCCTGTAAAGTCCCCAAACCCGGATACTTGAAACCTGAACTCGGTACTTCATGATACCATTTCTATGAGCGAAAATATTACTAATAATAATAACAATAATATAAATTTTAAACTTAACTTACCTTTATCAGAGTCTAATCCCAAGTACGCAACCTTTACTACATTCTTTACATGATATATAATGCATATCATAACTTAGTACAGTCTAACTATTACAAATGATACAAATAACAAATTGTGTTTGCTTTCCTTTTCACTTGTTTTGGCATGAGCTTTCTGGTCCTTCACACTTAGATGAAAACATTTAAATTAAGCAAGGGTGAGCATTTGAGTGCCCAGCAAGTATTATATATATATATATATATATATATATATATATATATATAAGCTGAAAGAATTTAAATGTTTTATTTATAATATTCTTCTACAACCAGTCAATAGTTGTGAAGTAATCTGTACCAATAATAATAACATAACAACCCTCGTTCAAATTTTTAAAAATGTGTATTGACTATACATGGGGTTTCTGTGACATACTATGAACATTGTTTTTCATTTTCGAAAAGGTTAAACAGAAATTCATCTGTAAACCGACATTGCTTACAGGCCTGAGGGTGTACAGTCCATGGGCCCTATATTGATCAATACTACATTACAAAAATGGTGTTACCATTTACTTGATCCGCCTTAGGCGCATAAAAGTTTTCCCTGGTAAGGGATGTTCATATTTGTCAAGGTTTTCATAACAAAGGTCTTATATAATTCAACATATATGTATATCAAAGGTGTATCAACATGTGATTAAATACAATGAATATCCAAGTGGGGACACTTGTATAATCATTTATAGAAATTAACGAACATAATATATAACTGAATTATCATATACTAACATGTTGATAATCAATGGGTGTATATAATATAGATTTAACAATCTGTACAGTAATAATATAATTTTGAAACATTCTTACACTTGTCCATTGCATAAAGAAAATGCAAAGTTAGGATACTTGCCTGATGCGCTGCTTACAATTACGCAACTTAGATTTATCTTTTCTATCACGACCTATCATTAATCAAATCATTTATTCGATTAGAACAATATATCTTAACACATAGTACTGCATTTCGCAGTCAGCACATAACCTAATCACCTTATCACACATGTTTCACAATCATGACATCACAAACAAACATCAACTCATTCCTAATCACATTGTCACACAACTTTATCCACCATTGAATCACAAATAAAATAATTAACTAACTAAATTTTTAAGTCCAAATAAATTTCTGAACCATGTCGGTCTACTGACATCTTTATCGGGTATATATCGAGTCTAAGACTCTAAAAATTTGTTCAATATCCACTTAGACTAATTAAATAACAGTCATATCATTTTTTATGACCTTATAATAATTATAAAATAATTATTACCATTTACCATAATTTTTGAAATATCAGAATCATTATTAAATGATTTAAATATCAAAAAATTCTATTATCATCAATATTTAATTAATATAAACTATTACTGAAACCATTGTCAAAATATTAAAGTTATTTATAACAACTTCAAATATTCTTAACGTATTTATATTACCCTTAAATGATTTTTAAAACATTTAAAATCATTATTAAATAATTACCATTAATATTTAAATATTAATGAACTATTTATCCAAATTATAACTTAAAATATTTTTAAATTCATTTATATCCCTTTTAAATGATTTTTAAATAAATAAAACCATTTTTAAACTATTATTTAATATAACTATTAAATAAATTTAATATCATTAATCATTAAATAAATATCATTAATATTAAATTATTAATGAAAATATCCCTTAAATATTAAAAGTTATATTTTATAACTTAAAATATCTCTAAATACTTTATTTTCATTTAAAATGATTTTTAAAATAATAAAATCATTTTTAAACTAATTTATTTAATATAAATATTAGATAACTTTAATATCATTAAATATCATTAATTAATGAATTTAACCTTTAAATATTAAAATTTATATTTTATAACTTAAAATATTTTTAAATACCTTATTATTATTTAAAATGATTTTTAATTTAATAAAATCATTTTTAATTCATTTATTTAATTCATTTAAAAAATAACTTAATTATCATTAATATTAATTTATTAATAAAAAATAACTTAAAATATTTTCTTATATCATAATATAATTTTAAATAATTTTTCAAATATTAAAATCATTTTTAAATAATTTATTTAATATTATAAATAAATAAATTAAATACTTTTAATATTCCAAAAATATTAAATATTTATGAAATATATTTAAAATAATTAAAAACTAATTTTCAGAATTTAAAATAAATTTTAATAATTTATTTTGTATTTTTAATAATTAAAAACTATTTTTTTCTATTTATTAATTAATTTTTGGAAATAAATAATAGAAACCGTCGCAGAATGCCCCTATAGCGACAGAACCGTCGCTATAGGTGTTCTTGAGCCTTCAAGAACATTCATAGCCAGCGTTTAAGTACCCTACTTTGACCATGATTTCTGAGCTAATCATGATGTTTCTAGCCTCGGTTTTGGTCCGATCATGTAGCTTTTATGTAGGACTACATGACCCAGCAACAAACATGATTATAACATGTATAACCAACGAGATCTGAAGCCTTGAACAAGCTGTCAGAGCTGTTCTTCATTTTCTAGGTTACCCAGAAATGAAGAACAGTTCGACTGGCCAGTTTTGGGCTTCCACAACTTGTGATCTAGGTGATAGTTTTATGATCTAAAAGTTCCAGCTTGTAGACAACATGTGATACTACAATTCCATTACAAAACATCAACATATCAACAATAAATAAAGCATATTCGATCCGGTCAAAGTCTGTCAGAGATCTTGTTCATCAGTTTTCTGGGTTACCCAGAAAACTGAGTTCATGATCGTCTGACCTCCTTTGACCAACTACCAAAACCAGTACAAGAATTATTTATAGGTTCTAAAAGCATGGATCACGAGTTGAACTAACATACTATAACCTAGATTCAACACAAACAACAAAACATAGATAAACTGAACGATCTAGCCGGATCAAAATCTTGTCAGATCGGTTCTTGGCTGTTTCTGGGTTTTCCAGAAACGCCCGGTCATGGCCGGTCAACTACTTTTGACCGTAAATAACTTATATTTTAGACATCAAATGACCTTGAGGCCACTTTCAGATTACAGACCACAATACAGGCTACACGTAACAATTTAAAAACAACATAAATCATAAACCATCAAGGATTTGTGGCCACTGACATTCGTTGTCAGACCAAAAAACATAATTTTTCCAGATTTGCAAAATCATCAAATACGAGCCTCTAGATGTTATGGATCTAACATCTAGCAACCCAGATCATCTATTGACACCATAATCAACATGTTTAACACATCAAACATAAAATCTAACAACAGAAAATTTGACAGATTTTTGGGCTAGGGTTTATACCTTTTCGATCCAATTCTTTATTCTGACTTCTAGATCTGTTTTTGGTAAACGTGGGGCTTTGATTTAGGACTGATATACTATATATTTTCGTAGCTTTTAGAGAGAGAGAGTTTAGGATGGGTGTTGTGAGAAAATGGGCAAGAAAATGAGACTTTTCTTTCTCATAATCTATATATAATACTTAGATGCATTGTATGTTGCTATGATCTGATGATTGAGATTGATTTGCTGGAAGTTTGTAGCACATGGGGTTGGTAAGAGTTGGTTAACAACTACACCAATTGTCAAAACCTACACAATAGCTTCTTTAATGCTAAAATGCTAAAAAAAAATAAACACTAGGCTTGTAATACTAATGGCACATTGATCAATTAGCAAACCCTTAGGGTTTGACCCTTAGGGTTTAACCCTAAGTTTAAGCACATAACATTCAAGCATTTTAAATTAGGGTTTGTAAAAAATAAAATTACAAATTTAGTTTCTAAAAAAATTATAATTAGGGTTTATAAAATAATTTAGGTCTTTAATTACTTAACACTTTTCTAATTAGGTTTAAGCAATACTAATTAACATTTCATTTCTCAAATTAGTGATTAGGGTTTACCATAAGCAATTTAGGGTTTGTAATACCAAAAATTAGGGTTTCTAGAAATATAATTAGGGTTTCTAGAAATTAAATTAGGATTTTAAAATAATTAGGTTTATTAAATAAAGGTCTTAATTTTCTTATCACCTTGCAAACTAGGGTTTAAGAAACACTAATTAACATTACCTTGTCCCAAATAGTGCTTAGGATTTACATTTACAAATTAGGGTTACTAATTTAGAAATTAGGATTTATAATTTCTATTTCACCAGTCGTTAATCACATTATTGTGATTACAAATTCTCAAAGTCGTGAATGACTTTCGCTTTAGAGTTTCAATTCAATTAGGGTTCCAAAATTATAATTAGGGATTATAATATAGAATAATAATAATAATAATACTAATAATAAGGGTTTTGAATAATTACGATTCTCCCTAATTAGGGTTAATACATAAACACCGATTATAAATCACATTAACATGATTTCATAACAGTTTTAAGCCGACATTCGGCTTTAACTTAGGGTTTAACAGCTTAAACTAGGGTTTTGGTATTTTACACAATAATTGACCAACCATTGTCAGTCCACAAACATACAGTACATATTTATAACACTGAAAAATCAAAATATTATAATATTATAATATTATTATCATTCCTTAATTCAGACCCATAATTAGGGTCTGATAGTAATATAATAAAACTGTTCCACACATTAACCTTACACACATAACCATACTTATCTATAACACTGACAAATAATCATATAAAATTATTATTTTCATTCCTTGATCAAAACCCATAATTAGGATTTGGATTTCGTATCTGATTTATCTTTCATATATAACCTTATTAATTAAGTAAAAATAATTTACTTAACTATTCTAAAATAATTTCATATAATAAATAATTATTATAATAATTCTATAATCATATCATATATTATTTAAATAATATAATTATCATATTTTTATGGAAAATAAACATTAAAAACATTTTTACTATAAAACTAATTATTATTAGAATATAATTTATAATGAGCAATAATTCTAAAATAAAATTATTCATAACCATTCATGTAATAAATATATTATATATTCATCACAAAAATTACATACATAATACCTTTCACACATTCTTACCTTTAAAATAAATAATCATTCTAAAATCATTTCCTATATTATTTAAATAATATAAGATTATATTTTCCTTGAAAATAATTAATAAAACATTTCCTATAGGGAATTAATTAGTATAAAAATATAATTGATAATAATCAATAATTTTAAAATAAATTTATTTGCAATATTTAATGTAATAAATAAATTTTGTTTATCACAGATATAATTATAATTACACATTACCTTGACATATATCATTCATACTTAAAAAAAAATTATACGCAAAATTTATGATTTATTTATATAGAAAATATCAGGTTGTCACAGTACACAAGCTGAAAAGGCCAAATCAAGAATAAAAGTGCTACGCGGTTGAGCGGAATAGCCTGAAATCCTGATTTCTCGTCGGTTAGAGTTAAACTCTTGTCATCTCAAATGTATTTGCTTGAATGCAGAGTATACTATACCAATGAGCTCAGCTTTCACAAATAATGCTCGACAATACCCCACAAAGGTCTGATACCGTCATTTGCAAGGTAACAACCCTAAAACCTCCCCGGCGGGGGTTACAACGCAAAACCATGACATATACCACCTCCCCGGCAGGGGTTACAACGTCGAAGTTATCAACATCTATGTATCCCCGGCAGGGGTCACAACGCACATCCTTCAAACTACTATGTATCCCCGGCGGGGGTTACAACGTAATGCAACCATTGATACACACATCAATGAAGGTCAAGCAGCCTTGACGTCATGTTAGCCGATGGCAAGTAAACCCATCGAAGTAACCTTCCCCAACAAGGGCTACAACACAATGTTACCATTGACACATACATCAATGAAGGTCAAGCAACCTTGATAATCCACCCAGCAAGGATTTATCCGGTGATACACACATCAGTGAAGATCAAACAACCCTGATAACAACAAACTGTTGGCAGTAACTCCGACAGAATGAGGGAATATGTTATACACATCCTCAAATAGACAAAGCTTTATCCCCACAGATCTCTTACACACAAGAGGTACCTCTATGGAATATATGCCAGTGTCTAAGATTCAAGACTTTGGTGATGGCCCCAACGTCAACATCCTCGGAGACTTGGACCGCATGTCCAAGCCATCACTGATTGTCATCCCAGCATGATTACCTGACAATCATTCATGCATTCTACATGCATTTGCATCATGTTGCTGCATATAACATCATGTTTATATTGCTTGCATTTCAAGTGTCTAGTATTCTTTATCCTATCCATGCCTTGCATTGCATGAATATGATAAAGAGGGACATCTGTAGACACTCAAAATTTTCTGCACTCCTATTACTAACATTGCAGGAGGCTAGATTCATCTTTTGGAGATAACCCTGAAAGACAGCTTACATCCATTCCGGATACTACCAGAAGTTCAGCACCAACCCGGAACACAAACCGGGAACATTATCTCAAACCCAGAACACACATCGGGAATGTCATTTCCAATCTTGAAGATAACCCCGAGATATGCAGATCAAAAGACCGGCAACAAACACCGGAGAGGACAGTCCTATCTCGGCGATAACACCACGAAGCTCAGTTCCATTCCCAGAGACAACACTGGGAGTAGCAACCCCATCCTTGGTGATAGCCCCAAGAGATGTCATTCCAGTTTCGGCGATAACCTCGGAAATGCTTGTTTCAAACATATGCAATCAGCTTCAACCATAGACATCCTATTAAGGCACACACACCTCAGACCCGGAGATAACAACGGGCAGACAGGAACTCCCAAAGATGACAGTGAGATATACAAACAAGCAGTAGTACAATCTCAGATGTAACCTTGAGCAACGTCTGCTTTCCACTTAAATCGGCGATCACCACGGTGAGGAGTCACAACGTCATCTTACCATCTCAACAAGATGATATCACGGCATACCAACAAGTAGTCCAATCTCAGCTGTAACCCTGAGCAACGTCTACTTTCAACTCAAACCGGCGATAACCCCGACGAGGAGTCAAACGTCGTCTTGTTCCTTTGATAATAGCACGTTGTCTCAACACTTCATACATACATATATCCAACAATGTCCCACAAGAATCGAGGATTGACAATCCCGAGTGACTATTATGTGTGACAGTACTTTGGATAGAATTTGAAACTTGAAGACTATAGGCATAGACCCCTCTTCCTGACTTCGTACAACCTCTAATCCATGCCATTGCGTAACTCTCGACACAAGCGGTCTGAAGAAGGTCAGATATACCTTGTTCGGATGCTCAGATTGAAGTTCTGCAAGTTCGAGCGGACATGACAGTGCATGAGTCCACGTACTACTAGACGACGGGACCCGCGAGGCTCAGATGCATCATGACCAGCCACAGGTACAACTACGGCTGCCACAAGTGTACCTGCGGCCATCCGTCTATATATACAAGCCTTGGGGTTAGCCATTTGAGGGAGAGGGAGGGAAAAAGGCGAGGAAGCCATGTCCATTTTACTCTGCATACACATCTTTTGAGTGTTTCCTCATCTTTAAACACTAGTTAGCTCACATATAACTATCTTTTACCCCGAGGGAGCTGAGTGTTTATCCATTTAAAGTCATAGAAGTCTACTTTGGCAGCCCACTGTAAGCCTTCTTATATTCTATAAAGCCTTCTTCTCATATTAGCCCACACTGTTATACACATTGAGAGTCGTGTTGTGTGCGTTTGCCCAGACTTCGGTCCGTGGTTTTCATTTCTGTCTGTATATATATATATCCTTATATATGTATATATTTTATATATGGACTAACATTATCTAGTTATGCCTCAATTAAGCCTAGACTTCAGTCTGGAGCATTTAATTGCTTATATATATATATATATAATTGTTGTTAGACATATCTGATGAGCCTGGATTTACGTCCGGTACATTTAATCGCTTATATATATATATATTTACATTTATGTCAGGCCTGGAGTTCTCTTCGTGGCCTTTTACAGGTTTATTTACATCCCGTCCTGCGTAGAGTTTACTTCGTGGAGTTGATCGCTTTTACAGCTTTATTTATATTTTGTCCCGCCTGGAGTTTACTTCGTGGCCGTTGATCATGTTTATATATACATATATATATATATATGTACATATATATATATATATACAACTTATATATATATAACAGCTTACTGCTTTCCGTACAAATTGCAGTATCATGTGAGCCTAGAAATCATGTGATCACATGTTTAATCTCCTGAATCTAGATTCGGTTCCCATGATGGACATTTTTCAGCTGTAAGCAGCCTGCACATTATTTTATAGTGTCTGAATTTCCTTGGATGACTGTCATGCCCATGAGGAGCTCGACACTACTGTATATTATTTTCTCGAGAATGCTTCGCATCTCGAAAATAAAAGCAAACAAGCTGAACATTTAATAATAAAATGGAAGTATGAAAAGGTCTCAATTCCTATTGAGCACAGGGTTTGAAAAACCTCTTTTACAAAATGTAATTGCTATATCTTGGTTAAAACTGAATTATTTATAAAATTCAAACCTTGTGTATATAGGTGCGAACGAGGCCTCGTACTACTTTCAAATAACTACACATTGATCCACACACACACACACAAACACACACATTCATATAACAATTTCTTTGAAAAGTGGTGGTCATTGTGGTAACACGGATGTCGAGGGGTTCCTAAAACCTTCCCTCTGCATAATCAATCCCCCAGACCTAAAATGAATCTCGGTTTCATTGACCCATTTAACAGTGTCAAATCACTGGGTCAATGTGCAAACCTTTTCGGTTGCATTGGTGCAACCAGTTAAATACACCAACTGGCGACTCTTAAAGTCAAATTGTCGACATTATACATGTCGAACCTTTTTCACTTGTTTTTTCAAACAAATCTAACATTAACATGAGAACACCAAAGAACAAGTAACGAAAAGGGACACTCAAAAATCCCGACGTCGACAGGTGGCGACTCTGCTGGGGACTCCAGTAAGAGGGCTTAAGCTGCTATTTCAAGCTTTTCAAAATTGTTATATGCTTGTGTGTGAATGTTGCATTTACATTTATGATGAATGTGTACGAATGCAACTTAAATTACTGCACTGCTAAATATCTATATGTGATATTAGTGCTTTGCACATGTCATCATTTTGCATAAACGGTGAGACAGGTTGTATGTGAATGTATGTTGTGTGGTCCTTCCACTGGGAGGCTATCCTTTCGGTGTTTGATTATTGGACTCGTGGGAAGAATGATTCCCCGAGGCTCAGGAAAGGCACCACTCAGATTCGCTCCAGTTGAACGACCGGATTAACTTCCTGTCAAGAAGATTGCGATGATCTGGGAACCTTCATGCCAAAAAGTTGCGAGAGTAACCCTAAGATAGGTTAGCCTCTGATAAACCAAACGCGGAGGGAAGTCTCTTCATACTTTCCATTTAAATTACCTGTAAAAACATTTACTTGTAATTCTATTCCATGTTCATTCATATGTAATGGAAAATATGAAGAATATCTATGAATGCACGACATGATATCAATTAACAACTGATTTTGCAGACAAAATTCCTAAAAGGACATGTTATGATAACATTTACATTACCCTAAGACTAAACTACGTAAGTCTTTTATAGGGAAGCAATTGGGCCTGTTACCCGCTCAAAATTTAAAAAGGCCGTGAGCCTACAACCAATCATGTCTTCTTCTGACCAGTCTAATATTGTCTCCCGAGAAGAATTTGACGGATTGAGTAAACAAATCACAGACTTGGCTATTCTACTAAAAGAATTACACCAGTCTACTCAGGGTACGAAGATATCTACACATACAAAATCCTCTACACAAGGAGGAGTTCAAGGTCTGGAAAAAAACAATTCCAGAATGTTTGTCGTGACATACTATGGTGTTGCCTCTTTTGTGCCATGTCAAAAATCTTAGTTAGTTTAACACAAAAATAGTCCCTAAGAAGTGTCAAAATTCTATAGAAACTACCCTTCAAGAAAACACAACAAATCCCTAATGCAATCCCAATGAATTTAAGCCAAAACAGTCCAATTTTTCTCTTGGGGAAATTATCAAACACGTGGTGTGCGCTCTAAAAACAAAATTTTGATAGCCATTTCTTTGTGAATACTCTAACCAGATTTCCGGTAGTGGAAATCACCCCAAAAACACAACAATAAAAATACCAAGCACCAACCCACAATTCGATCACAAACTAAGTGAATGACTGAAATCCAATTGAAATACCTCGAAGGGGAAAAACCCTTGTTGCTACTGATCTCTTTTTAAATTCACACCTGACTTAAGGTTGGTCTGATTCTGTGAATGATGTGTGAATCTGTTATACTTTGTAGAGGGTTAGGGGTTTTGTGGAGAAGAAAGACGGTTAGTTGCTCGTGCTGCTGAATTGTGTCGAGAGAATTGGGAGATAATGGCTTGAAAGTAGGCTAAAAATAAGTTTTTAAAACCCAAAACAAGCTGCTGGCGCCGCGACGCTAGGTTGCCTTTGTTAATTAGCATTGTGGCACGAATTAGCAGTATGTTAGGCTTAGTGGTGGTGCTGCAGCGCGGTCTACCCTTTGTTTGTTGGCGCTGCGGCACGAGTTAGCAGTAGTGGATAATAAACGTGGCGTCGTGACACAAAGTCTAGTATATATATTGGTGTTGTGGCGCGAGCCTTGTATCTGAGAATTCTTGCATAGAAGCCATGTATTAGCCACTAGATACTAAACACCATGCTAAACAATATACTAATCAACATACTAAATAACATGCTGCCTGCATCCTCTAATACAAAAACATGAACAACATACACCTCAAATACAGCTTGGAAGTACAATAAATGGCAGCAATGTTAACAAACTAAAGCAAAAAGACTGAATGTAAACTAGACATAAATAAGAAAATTAGAAAGAATTTGATACTGAGATGTGGGTGCTTCCCCCACCAAGCGCTTGTTTTAAAGTCATCGGTTTGACTATACCGATGTCGCTCAATCCGGTTCATAGGCAAAAATGACCATCTCATGCCGCCTATTTGTTAATTCCTTTAAATTTTTGGCCGACATGGATGATTGGCCATTCTCTTTTCCTTCATCCATCCAATCATCCTTCGGTACAAAGAATCTTTTGCCACTGGAATTATCCAATAATTCACCTATTTCATTAAATTAAAAGCATTCTTCATGATCTAGTGGGCCCTCTAGGGTTTCCACAGTTGGGAGCGTGGTTTTTGATTGTAGATCAGTATTGACTATACAACCACTGTTTATCCTTTTGTCTCCAACTTTAGGCTCCACCGGTTGGCTAGTTTGCATTATGACGTCTCCCTCAATAACTGTGCAAGACTCATCATATTTTCCTTGCGTATCCATCGTGCAATGCTCTACTACTTCATCGTCGAGATTAAATATGACCGGTAGATTGACTTGCGATGGATTTGTGATGGCATTGACGAGTGGCCCTAATTTATTTTCAAGGTTGTGCAATGCGGCTTCTTGGCTTTCCATCCAAACCTCATTTCTCTCAATAAAGTTGGTAAGAAGCTCCCCAAGCCAGTTCTCTTCTTCCCGTGTTGAGGACTCAGACAAGTTCTCATTGGGTCGAGACATAACCTCATATTGCAGAGGAGATTGGTTGTCAAACTGATTTGGATAGGAGTAATTCGGATCTTGATACTGCTCTTGACTGTAGTCCCAAGAGTTTGGATAACCCTGACAGTTTGGATGATAGGAGATTTGTTCAATGTCAGCTCGTTCCTGACAGTAGGCATTCTGAGTGGACTGACACTCAAGATTGTCAGAAAACCTCAAGACATTTGCAATTTGAAATTATAATTTCTCGAGTCCTTCGTCTGAGCTTGGTTGTGTTGTCCTCTCATAAAGCCATTGATAATAATGATAGTCCATTACCTGTAAACTTAAAAACAAAAGGAAGATCAAACAAATAAAAGAAATATATATATATATATATACGTTCAAATTAAGACTAAATTAATTTAAATAAATATTGGCCAATATTAGAATAATAGTTCCCCGACAACAATACCAAAAACTTGTTGGTTGGAAAATTGATCACTAAACGCGCGCAAGTATACGCGGTCTAACAAGTAATACAATGATAAGGAAAGTGTCGAACCCACGAGGAACTATCACTAATATTTACCAAGTACCGACTTTGTATTGATAAAGTCTTATTCGAATAGACATAAATAAAAGTGTGATTAATCTAAGCATAACTATTTATCAAAGCAAGTAAATGGATAACGAATGGTAATCAAAGGAATTACAGGCTAAGGTTACAACTTCACCCCACTCAGGCATTCTGTCGAACACCTGGCGTGCTATGTTTCATCAAACTACCTACCCTTCTCTCTGGTTTTAATGGTCACGACAATTTGTCGACCGAGAACACACACGTGCTCATGCACCTCTGTCGAGGTATGCACGAACATATCCTTTCCAGATCCACCCGATAGAGAATATAACAGAAAAGAATGTCCAAGCTAGATACAAACCTACATATGTCTATGTGAATTGATCATAACAAGGATTGAAGCATAAGTTCTCAAATAGGTCGCACATGGCGCACACATATATGTCTATTCTACGCACAACTTATGCAGTCGAAACCCACAATCACATGCCAATATATTTAGGTGTAAATCTATAATTCTTCTGTCGATATCATGTAAATTACCAAAATCATCACTAATGTCTTAGCGAGAATAATTAAGCATAAATACATTAAACCAAATCATATGGTGCCAACGAAAGAGATAAAACAATCGATTTAAATAATAAAGGGTTCCATTATAACCTTAGAGCAAATACTCAGTTCATAGCTATTGAACAAAATATAAGTAGCAATAAAGACAACATTTATGGATTACAAAATTAGAGAAAATAAATAGATTAGAAGAAACTCTGTCAAAGCCCTTCAATCTCTAAGCATTCTGCTCAAATCACACTTTCCAATCTGTGTCGCTCACTACTCGTATAGCTCCAAAGAAAACCCAAACTTCTCCCTAATCTATATTTACAGAGATTTATCTAAGAACTAGAAAAAAAATTAACAAAAGAAAACTATTATAGTCTCTGATATGAGGTATCAGATATGAGCTGTTCAATGATTTTTTATGCAGAGGCTTGCCCTTCCTTTTATATCTCTGTCTCTTTCCTTTGCTAGGTCAAACCAAGGACTTCTCTATCTGGGCACCGGAGGTGGCACCGCGGTACGAACAAATAAACTTTGGTTAGCGCTGCAGTGCCACATTAGTATGAAAGACACAGAGCTCGCGCTGCAGTGCGAGTCAAAGAGGCATCAGTGGCGTTGCGGTGCCATGTTGACGTTAACCTGGACCAGGGGTCTGGCGCTGCTGCGTGACCACAAGGCTTAGCTTTGGCACCATGTGCGGATGCTTGTAAAATGACCATTTTGCCCCTGAAAGTAAGGAAAAGACATAATAAGCCCTGCATTGTATCAGTTAAGCGCAATAACACTATAATCATATAAATCTATATAAAATCTACAAATTCAGGAAATTATTTAAGTTATAAAGTATCCGATTCGCGGGTATAAATCCCACTCATCAGTGATCGCAGGTAAGCTAATCATAAACTCTTGCGAAATTTATACCATATTAGATACTGGTTCTACCCATTCTTTTATCTCTCCTACTTATGCTTAATGTTTGAACTTGACTCCTGAGAAATTAGACTTTGACTTATCTATTGAAACTCCATTTAGAGAAACTTTCATTACATCTACTGTTTATAAATCTTGTTTGATTCAAGTTGGGACCATCACATTACCTGTTGATCTCATCTCTTTAAAGATACTTGCAGTTGATGTGATTTTAGGGATTGATTGGTTAACTACTTATCATGCCAAAATTAATTATTTTTGTAAGGTCGTTAGTTTTCATATTCCTAACCAACCTGTTATGCGAATTCAAGCAACCAAACCACTAAAGTCAATCATTGTCATATTAAGCCATAAAACCATTCATTTATTAAAAAATGGATGTCAAGCTTTCGTAGCCCATGTCATGGATTTAAACAAAAATACGTCAGATTTGAATAATATTTTTGTTATTAGTGAATTTCCTGACGTATTTCCTGAAGAGCTTCCTGGCCTACCCGCAGAGCGTGATATCAAAATTTGTATCGACCTTGAACTCGGTACAAAACCCATTTCCAAAACCCCATATCGAATGCCTCCTATTGAATTTCAGGAGTTAAAAACCCAACTACAGGAGCTGTTCGATATTGGTTTCATTCGTCCTAGTACATCTCCTCAGAGTGCTCCTGTTTTATTCGTAAAGAAGAAAGATGGGAGTATGCGACTTTGCATTGACTATCGGGAGTTGAACCATGTCACCATCAAAAATAGGTACCCGCTACCTCGCATTGATGATTTGTTTGACCAGTTGCAAGGTGCTAAATTCTTCTCAAAAATTGATCTTCGTTCCAGATATCATCAGTTAAAGATTAAAACTGATGACATTCCAAAGACTTCTTTCAGGACTCGGTACGGGCATTATGAATTCTTAGTCATGTCTTTTGTATTGACTAATACTTCTATAGCCTTCATGGATAGGATGAATCGAGTATTCAAGGAATATTTGGATCATTTTGTGGTTGTCTTTATTGATGACATCCTCATCTATTCCAAAAGTCGTGAAGATCACGAGTAACACTTGAGACTGATACTCCAAAAGCTTTGTGAAAATAAGCTATATGCCAAGTTGAAGAAATGTGAGTTCTGGCTTGAAGAAGTGGCATTCCTTGGGCACGTGGTATCAAAGTACAGAATATCAGTTGACTCGACAAAGATTGAAGAAATAGAAAGTTGGGAGCAATACGTAGCTTTCTTGGCTTAGTTGGTTATTATCGGATATTCGTTGGAAGGATTTTCTCGAATCACTAGTCCATTAACTCAACTGACTCGAAAAGATACAAAATATACATGGAGCGAAGAATGTGAGAAGAGCTTCCAAGAACTCAAGAGGAGACTCATTTCGATACCTGTTCTGACAATCCATCAGGTTCAGAGGGATTTGTAATTTACAGCAATGCTTCAGACAAAGGTTTGGGATGTGTTCTCATGTAACATGAGAAAGTTATAGCATATGCCTCGCGAAAACTCAAAGAATATGAGAGGAATTATCTTACTCATGATCTAGAGTCGACAGCAATCATTTTCGCGTTAAAAATCTAGAGGCATTATCTATATGGGGAAAAAATGGAGATATATTCAAATCATAAAAGCCTCAAATATTTCTTCACCCAAAATGAACTCAACATGCGGCAACGTAGTTGGCTCGAGCTGTTGAAATATTACGACCATATCATTCAATACCATCTTGGAAAAGTGAACGTAGTAGCTGACGCGTTGAGTAGAAGATCATATGCGGGTACGAGTGCGATGTTGTTAACACAAAGACCCATTTTGGATGACTTACAAAGGATGGAGATAGATTTAAAGACTCCAAGGACCCACGTGATGATGGAAAATATACGAGTAGAACCGACTTTAATCGATAAAGTTAAAGCTACTCAAGCCACAGACCCTGAACTGATACGTATGAAGAAGAAAGTACAAGAAGGTGCTATTCCAGAAGAAAGAATCAATGAAGAAGGAATACTTTGAGTCAACTCCAGACTTTGTGTTCCTAACAAGTCTGATTTAAAGTACAAAATCACGATGGAGGCACACAACACACCATTTGCAATCCATCCTAGAAGTACTAAAATGTATCGTGATCTTTGACATAAGTTTTGGTGGAGCAATATGAATCAAGGCTTCACGGTTTTGGGTCAATTTACAGAAGGCTATGGGAACTAATTTACAATTTAGTTCTGCATATCATCCTCTAATGTACGGGCAATCAGAAAGGACTATTTAAACTCTTAAAGATCTATTGAGACTCTGTGTTCTAGACTTCAAAGGAAGTTGGGACAAGTACTTGCCATTGGTGGAATTCTCCTATAACAACAGTTATCAAGCAAGTATAGGCATGGCTTCATTTGAGGCGTTGTATGGATGAAAGTTCTGCTCTCCGGTATGCTAGGACGAGGTAGGTGATGAAATGTTGTTAGGACCAGAATTTGTACGCATGCTCGATTCATTGGTCAATTTGAAATCCTCGACCAAGTAGAAAATGTGGCCTATAAACTCGCTTTATCGCTAAATATGTCACGTGTTCATAAAGTTTTCCACATATCCATTCTACATAAATATGTGAAAGACCCGAACCACATTATTGAGTTAGAACCCGATGAGATAGCAAAAGAATTAACGTATGAAGATGTACCTGTTAAAATCTTGGATAAGAAGGAACATATCTTACGCTCAAAGGTTATAACTCAAATCAAAGTTTTATGGAAAAACCATGATATTGAGGAAATTACCTGGGAGTTAGAATCGGATATGAAAACAAGGTATCCTTACCTGTTTGACATACCAGGTACGTACATCAATTTCGAGGACAAAATTTTATAAGAAGGAGAGGTTGTAAGGCTCCAACTTTTTATGAATAAAGATTTGATTTCTCTAATTATTATTTTTGAATAATAAGGTTTTGATTGGATATAATACTTTAGTTATGGGTGAAATGTGCAAATTTTATAAAGTAAACAAGTGGTCATAAAATATTCAATTTTTCGGGGAATATTCATTTTAGTCGGAGAATATTCTTTTTGTCAGGAATATCCGTACGACGACGCAATCATTGGTGGACCACATAACTGAATAAATGTCCGATATAGAAAGCGACAAAAATAACATTTTTATAAAAATAGCGACAAAAATTTTACCGTTAAAAAACTGTTGAAATACCCAGAAATAAAAGTACAGTAGTAAGCGTGGTTGCACAGTGGCACACGGTATTGCACAGTATTTATTATTATTGATTCTTACGTAAGAAGTCACTCAATAATTGATACAGTAAAATTGCACAGTCTTTCATATTATTAGTGTAATAATTACTACAGTGATAATTGAATAGTATTTTGCATTATTGATTCAATAATCGTCACAGTAAATCATATTATTGAATTAATATTAATGGATAGCATTATTGATAATGTCTAGAAAGTTCTGCCGAGGAAAGGGGTGAGGTTATATAATTGTGCGTCAGTAAGGAAAAATCCTTATCGGAAAGCCCTCTCTTTCCTGGGAACGATTTTGGTTATCAGTATTGTGAATCTATAATATTATTTCGAAATAATTATTGAAGAATTGTAACTAATTGTTGAATTTGGCAAGTAAATATTTCTTTAAATTTTAATATAAACTGATGAATTTTTAGCATGTGACATTTGTTGAAAGTTGGTATTTTATCTTTTCTGATAAAATAATTCATTCAAATATAGTATTATAATATTACATTATAATAGTATAATGTGATAATATAATAGTATAATTTTTATAATTTAAAGGGTAATATTATTATAATAATTTATGGTGGAAGAGAAAAAGAAATGGAATTGGAATTCTTTAATAATGTTTTAATATATATTTAAACATGTGGTGGGTGGGAAAGCTTGGAGTCCTTTTTGGCATGCTGGAGAAATTTCAAAACAAGTATGCTGAGAATGAATCATCCGTTGGTTCATTTGTCAACTTTGGTGTGCTAAGCATTTCTTATAAATAAGATACTTAGTTAGAAATGAAAATCACACCAAAATCAAAAAAAATTCTCTTTATAATATCGATCGTATTTTTGTGAGTATTTTGATACTTTGAGAGTTGATAAGCAGTGCAAGTTTTCATCAGCATTATATTCGATTTTTCAGCGAAAAGTACTATTATTTTGAGTTAAGGGATGTTATTTTTTTCATAAATGATATTATTTCTTTTAATATCATTATATCGAAATATTGATATGAATTTTATTGTGAAATTTTTACCTTTTTGTGTCGGGGTTACTATTCACGTATACGGTACTATTTACATATACGACATTATTCACGAATACGGCACTATTCACAGAAAAATTAAATTTTCTTTTCTTTGTCCAAGATGTCTATTATGGTTACTATCTTTGATTGTATCTATGTTTTGATCTTCATTCTTGAATTTTTCTCCACAATGGTTTATTATGGAGTATTTTTGAACTTGGATTATCTAAAGTATGAATCCCTAATCTTTGTCCTTTTATCTCACTGGATTCGTTTTTTTAAAAATATTTTCATCATCCTCAGTCCTAAATGGTGATATAACTAAATATCTTTGGCTTGTAGTGCAAAGATGAATGATTATCTGATGAATATCTTTGGCCCCTAGTGCAAAGATGGACATGTGTTGAGATGAACATGATCAACTGGTGATATAAATGAATATCTTTGGCTCGTATTGCAAAGATGAATATTTGGTTCAAGGTGTATATTTATTGATGTCACAGGGATAAAATATTGATGATGGACTTTTAAATCATAGAAGATAGTAGACTTTATTCTCTACTTAACTCTTCTAATAAATTGTTATTTTCGTTGCGAATATTGATCTAAACTTGTTGTCCATTATAATTTATCTGATTTATTGAAGGCTAACGATAATTTATTTTTCATTGTCTTAGTCATAATATTCTTTACATGACTATTTGAGCTCATCCTTTTCCTTTTTGTTCCATTTTTCTTCCAAGGAGGCGAGAATATAGAGGGAACTAGTCGGTGTGATGCCCCCAAAAATAGGTATACATCACCCATCTTGAGTCACCAGATACATGGTACAAAATACAAATACAACTTAATTATACAAACGTCGTGTAAAAATACGACAAAACATAGCTAAGAGTTTTAATAAGAATATTGTCATCTAGACAATATCCACACTCAATGGAGTCCTCATTACATTTATTGTCACACTATTTAACAGAATAGTGAGGACTACTAATACTATCATCTGGACCGTCACTCCGTTCCTCGACTTGTCCCAGCTATATTCTCATTTCCTGAAGAGAACAGTGAAAGAAAGGGTGAGCTCAACTAGCCCAGTAAAAATATTATGACTAAGATAATGCAGAATAAATTATCATTAGTCTTTAACAATGTTAAACTGATAAAATACAATAGACATCAAGTTTAACTGCAGCGAAACAAGCAATCCATTATAAGAGTCAAGTAGAGCATAAAATCTACTATCTTCTATGATTTAAAAAGATTTTCATAAACTTTATCGCTGAGACTCAACTTAATAAATAAATCACATCATCCCTGCACCACAGCCAAGGATATTCATGTAATCATCATTAGTCATGATTATACTGAACAATCCCTGGTCATAATCATACCAACAACTATCCACCAATGAAATACAAGACAATGAGGACTTTTACCACATCATTCGTTACATTACGGTCATAATTATACCGAATAATCTCTAGTCATAATCATACCAAGTCCATCTCTGCACGTTAGCCAAAGATGACTTTCATCACAATATATTTATGAGGATGATGACAATAATATAAGCATTAACCAAACGAAAACAAGGATAAATATTAAAGACTTTAAATTTATCCAAATATTATCCATCACTTAAATAACCCATAATCTAATATTGTTAATATTGTAACAATATTTTAATCACTTCTTAAACTTATAAACAATTTAATTTAATTATTTACACTTTACCAAATAATGCATTTAATCATTCAAAAATGTCATACTCATAAGATTTTATCACCAATGATCAAATCACTCATCAAAAATTTGGATACACCTTATATAGGATTTTCAAGCCCTAAAATCATATTTACCAATTCTTCAACTTCACATAACATATTTAACTCATATGTTTGAAACTAAACTATATTCATAAAAAATTACCAAATCAACTTATTATTTTTCTATCCTTTGTCCAAACATATATACATATATTTCATACACAACAAGTATTTTTTTTATAATTTTTCAACTCTCTTAAATATTTTTCAAAAATCAATTTCTTATTAATTCCTTAAGAAATTAGCTACCTCAAGTTTAACTACAGAAATTCCCAAATCTTGGCAGGATCTTACACATGTTAACGTGAGCTTCCACTTTAAATTTCTTGGTCATCAGAGTTATAGAACTCCGGTTATAGTTTTTTTCGTCGGAAAAACATAAATATTGAAATAATCATAACTTGCTCATTTTAAGTTGGAATGAGCTCATTTTTGGACTGGATGTACTTTTTACCATATATTTTCATGTCCCAAAAGGCCAGAATTTTTCTCACAAACTAAGTGGCCGAAAAAGCCCTTTTAAATTTTTGGACAGTAGCCTTTTTGGTACTTTGCAATTTTTGACTCCTTTGCTAAAATCAGTCCACACAAAAATCTATAACACCTTTTCTAGTGATTCCACTTGGATAAGTTAGAAAACTCATAGATCTAACTCTAGAACTTGACCACACTCAAAAATTCAAAATATAATAGGAGATATGGTCAATTGAATTTCATATTTCATTTTAACCAAAATATGATTTTTAACCCTTTGTGATTTCTAAGAAACTTTCATGTTTTCACATAATAACCAACATAACTCATCATGACAATGAAATAATAATTCAATAAAACAAGTTCAAGAATAAATTTTAAAGATTCATAAGTTAATTTATCCTGAACTCAATAATGTCCAAATTGTCAATATGATACTGCTTTGCGGAGAAAAATTCAAGAATGCTCAGAAGAATATTTCCACAAAATGATACTGGATGAAGCACAAATATCCAGGATATTCCACTAATTTCAAGGAATATAGAAGCCAAAGCTTTAACCAACTGTGTATAATAGAATATATGAAACTGCAAATGGATTTTTGCCCGCCATGTGGTAATCCACATAGCAGATCATTTCCATAATTTAATAAGAAATGAATACAAAGGATCATTCACCATGCATGTGGTAATCCACACAGACAGGTTATTCCAACATAATAATAAAAAATGGAATAACAGAAGGATTCACCATGCATGCGATAGATCGCACAGACATGTTAATCCCAACAGAATAATAAATAATGAAACCAGGTCATGCGTAAACGCACAAACATGATATTCCAACAGAATAATAAAGAACGAAACCAGGTCAGACGAAATTCGCACCGACAGGATATTCCAACCGAATAATAAAGAATGGAACAACAATAGAAATCACCATGCATGCAATATACCGCACAGACAGGTTATTCCAACAAAATAATAAAGATTGGAATAATAGAAGAATTTCACCATGTATGCGGTACTTCGCATAGATAGGTTATTCCAACATAATAATAAAGAATGGAATAACAGAAGAATTTCACCATGTATGTGGTACTTCGCATATAAAGGTTATTCCAACATAATAATAAGGAATAGAATAACAAAAGTTCTCTTCATGAATACGAAAGAAATAATACTCATTACGAGTACAACAAATAATATCCCTTACCTTATAAAGAAGAATACTCCGACGGGTAGGGCGGGGATATACTTGAAGAAAACTTGCACTACGCTCAAAGCTTCTTAAAACTCTAAAAGAAATACGCTCAAGATTATAGAAGAGAATTCTCTGAATTTCTGGTGTGATTTCAATTCTAACTAAGCATCCTATTTATAGAAAAATAGAAACTATACTATGCACTATAATATAATATATATATATATATATATATATATATATATTAAAATCTATTAAAACAAAAAACTTTATAAAAGTATTATGTTTTATATAAAAAGCTTTTCTATTTTATTACATTAATAATACTAATAAAACTAAATTTATATATATATATATATATATATATATATATATAAACTTTCGTGACTTCATAAAAAGACACCTCAATATATTTAATAACATTTATCATCATTATTATAATTCACAATATTAATCAACCAGGTCGTTCACAGGAAAAATGGGGCTTTCCAATAAGGATTTCTCCCTATTAGCGCGCAATTAGGTGACAAAACCTCTCCTTGACAGAACTTCAGACATCGTTAATATTGCAAATAATAATATTAATAAATTTGACATCTCAATTATTGATTTAATAATATATAAAATATCGACAATAATTAAATCAAATAACGTGAGATAATATGCAATAGTTACTGTAGCAATAATTGAACAAAACTGAGTGACTTCTCACGTAAGCATCAATAATCAATATCGTGTGCTACTATACAACCACACGTATTACTGTACTTTTACTACCGAGTAGTTCAATAGTTTTAACGGTAAAACTTCCGCCGTTATTTTCATAAAAAAAAATTTGTCGTTTTCTCAATCCGACAAAAATTCCGTTGTGGGGTCCACCAATGTTTGTGTCGTCGTACGGATATTCCTCGACAAAAAGAATATTTCCCGACCAAACGAATATTATACAACAACTTGCATACTTTTCAAAATTTATAAATATTACCCATAACTATAACATTATCTCAAATCCACACCATAAATTTGAAAAAAATATTTTGAGAAATTTAAATTTTTATTCATAAAATTTGGGGTCACAATCTCCCCTCCTTTTGAAATTTCACCCTCGAAATTTACATACGTACCTGGTATGCCGAAGAGGTGAGGATATCTTGACTTAATTTTAGATTCTAACTCTTGAGGTATAACCTTTGAGTGTTGAATACGATCCTTCTTATCCAAGATTTTAACATGTATTTCCTCATACGTTAAATCTTCTGCTATCTCGTCTAGTTCTAATTCAATAATGTGGTTTGGGTCGTCCACATATTTACATAGCATCGATACGTGAAAAATGTTATGAACACACAACATACTTGGCAGTAAAACGAGTCTATAGGCCACAGTTACTACTCGATCGAGGATTTCAAATGGGCCAATTAAATCGAGGGTTGATATTTCATCTCTTCAGCAACTCTTGCTTTTAAAGTAACGCCCTCTTGAACCTTCTTCTTCGTATTCATCAGCTCTGGGTCTGTTGCTTTAGCAGCTTTAACATTATCGACAAAAGTCGGTTCTAATCACATATTCGTTATCTTCACGTAGGTTCTTATATTCGCACTTGTAAACGCATATGATATTCTACTCAACGCGTCAGCTACCATGTTCGCTCTTCCACAATGATATTGAATGGTATGATCGTAATCTTCAACAGCTCAAGCCAATGTCTTTGGCGCATGATACGTTCGTTTTAAGTAAAGAAATATTTTTAGAAATGGGTTTTGTACTGGGGGCGCTTGGTCAGATGAATGGTTACTGACTTGGAGCGCCTAGGCGCTAGGAAGCAGAGTTTGACTCCTTAATTGCCGAATGATCCGTAAACACAATCACCTTTGTCCCAATCAAATATGAGCGAAATTTATCAAATGCATAAACAACTGCTAATAGCTCCTTCTCGGTAGTAGTATAATTCAATTGAGCATCTGTCAATGTTTTACTAGCATAGTATATAGCATGAAAAATTTTATCCTTTCGTTGGCCAAGAACTGCACCAATCGCATAGTCGCTAGCATCACACATTAATTCGAACGGTATAGTCCAATCTGGTGCTATGATTACAGGTGCGGTAACAAGTTTCTTCTTTAACACCTCAAACGCTTCTAGGCATGCTTGATCAAAGTTGAATGAGACATCCTTCTCCAAAAGATTGCACAGTGGTTTTGTGATTTTGGAGAAGTCTTTTATAAATCGTCTATAGAAACCAGCGTGTCCCAAGAAACTTCGAATACCCTTTACAGAAATTGGTGGTGGCAGGTTCTCAATGGTTTCGATTTTTGCTCTATCAACCTCAATTCCTTTTGATGATACTCGGTGACCCAAGATTATCCCCTCTTGCACCATAAAGTGACATTTCTCCCAGTTTAAAACCAAATTCGTTTCCATACACCGTTTGAGCACAAGAGTGAGATTTTCCAAGCAATAATCAAACGAATCTCCAAAAACAAAAAAATCATCCATAAATACCTCAAGATTTTGTTCAACCATATCTGAAAAAATAGCCATCATACACCGTTGAAATGTCGCTGGCGCATTACATAACCCAAAAGACATTCTGCGAAAAGCAAAGGTGCCATATGGGCATGTGAATGTTGTTTTCTCCTGATCCTCAGGTGCAATGGCAATCTGGTTATAGCCCGAGTATCCATCCAAAAGGCAATAATACTCGTGCCCTGCAAGCATGTCCAACATCTGATCTATGAATGGTAGAGGGAAATGGTCTTTACGAGTGGCCTTATTCAACTTCCTGTAATCCATACACACTCGCCAACCAGTAACTGTTCGCGTTGGGATCAATTCATTCTGCTCATTCGCAACTACTGTCATTCCCCCTTTCTTTGGCACGCATTGAACCGGACTTACCCATGAGCTATCTGAGATAGGGTAGATAATTCCAGCATGCAACCATTTAATGATTTCCTTTTTAACAACTTCCTTCATGATGGGATTGAGTCTTCGTTGTTGTTCAATAGTTGGTTTCGCTTCGTCTTCCAACAAAATCTTATGCATACAAATTGATGGGCTTATCCCCTTGATATCTGCAATAGTCCATCCAAGAGCAGTCTTATATTGTCGAAGTACCCTTAGTAGCTTTTCTTCTTGAACCTTATCAAGTGATGCAGAAATAATGACTGGCAAGGAAGAAGAAGAACCAAGGTAAGTGTACCGGAGGTGGTTAGGCAATGGCTTAAGTTCCAAGGTAGGCGGTTCTTCTACGGATGATGTCACCTTTTCATCTAGCTTTCCCCGAATATCCAGAGGTTCAAATTTTTGTAGACATCGTGTGAACTTTGGAGTTGAATCTAGCATTTGGACCCATTCTATCACCATTGAATCATCAAATAATTTTTCACTAACCAATGCGGTTTCAAGAGGGTTTTCAATCACAGATTCACCAAATACCTCTTCAGTTGCTTCTTCAATAAGATCAACTCTTAAGCACTCTTCCTCTTCCTTCGGAAATTTCATAGCCTTGAAAACATTAAAAGTTACTTCTTCATCTTGAACTCTCATTGTTAACTCTCCCTTTTGTACATCAATTAATGTCCTTCCAGTGGCTAAAAACGGTCTTCCAAGGATAATGGGTATGTCTTTATCCTCTTCGTAGTCCAACACAATGAAGTCTGCTGGGAATATGAATTTGTCCACCTTCACTAATATGTCTTCCACAATGCCCCTAGGGTATGTCACTGATCTATCGGCGAGCTGTAGAGATATATTTGTTGGCTTTGGGGTTGGTAATCCCAACTGAGTGTAGATCGAAAGTGGCATCAAGTTAATACTTGCCCCCAAATCACACAAACATCTTTTTAACCATGACTGTGCAATGTCTCATTCCATTAGGCTAACAGTGTCACCCCTTAGCGAGCTTTCGACCAACGACTCCCAGACCATACTTCGGGCGTACTTGCTCAAGTAACAAAGGCCCCGAAACAAAACTAGCCACGGAAATTTTTATTTTATTTTTTCCTTTATTTTTCTTTTTTTTAACGAAGCTTATATATCCCAAATTTTCCCCCCAAACTTAAGTTTTTATCAAAATTTAGTCATCTCCGCCTATTCATGTCTTTCATTCCTTCACATTAGTATTATCTTTAAGAAATTCATTATGTATCAATTTAAACTTAATCAGTCAACATATCTGTTATTAACGTGCTAACCTTAATTATACCAGTTTCAAACAGGAAAAGATTCAATTCATAACAAGAAATCACATCAAAGCCTGAATATTCAATACTATACTTATCTACTCAATTCCAATCTCATCACTGGCCAAAACAGACTTAAACTATCTAACGGCTGGAAACATGCAAAGACTACAATTTTTTTTTTATGAATGCAAACTACATGAAAAACTATTAACTAAATAGTATATGAATGCACTAGATGAATACTACATGCATGAACTGGAGCTGGACAATTACACCCCCAAACTTAACCAATGCAATGTCCTCATTGTAAGAATATAACGATAAATAGAAGAGAACTTCCCTATAATCAGCTAAGCGTGAGTTGATGGTGGCGATGGCGACGACGATCATTTTGCTATCCATTGGACCTCCAATACCTTCAAAGAAGAGAGACAACATGAATTAGATTATAAGAGAACTTAATAAGCAACTTAATTCCTATCTACTAAATAAACTAGTAAAGCATATAAATATAAAAAATTCCTGGATTGCCTCCCAGTCAGCGCTTGATTTATAGTCTTTCAGCTTGACTTTGTCTGGTCAATGCTATCCAATTCCTCTTCGAAAGTTGAGGAACCCTCCATCCATCGGAAATAATATAGCTTTTGGTAGGTTCACATTTGAGATAGCCATCAAGTTAAAGTCACCTAGCATGCTTTGTTTATATAAGATTAGATTGAAGAACGTCCAACATCTAGGCGTTTTCTCCATTGTGTCTGCGAATAAATTCTGGCATTGAGGCGTGTCAGACACAACAATCTCTTCTTCTATCTTGTCCAACTCATCGCACCATGGCTTCGAAGTTGTACTCGCTTTTACGTCACATGGAGTATTGCCAATGACATGACTACCAATTGGATAAATGATTGCAAATCTAACCGGATCCTTAAACTTTGGTGGAGAAGATATATGGGGCACTATCAAAATCGGTTCATCTATGTCAGAACTCAAGGCTAGATCTTTGGCGACCTTCTTTTCCTGCTCCCCACTTGTCTCCTCCCTTTCCTCATCCTTTTCTTTTGGAACATCCGATTCCAGATTTAGCATGGGCAATCCATCAGTCTCGGGAACCATGTTGCTTGACACTTCACCTTGAGGGCGATTGATGATGGCGTTGAAAAGTTGTCCCACCTGGTTCTCAAGATTTCGAATCGACATCTCCTGACTATTCGTCTGCTCCTCAATCAAAACCATGAACTTGGAAATAAGTCCTTCCAAGTTTAAAATCCTTTCTTCTTCATGATTAGGGAGTTGAACTTGTAATTCAGGAGTGTATGATTGGCATGGAGCAAAGGGTTGTGCTAGATTGTCATCGCTCCATGAAAGATTTAGTGGATTCCCCCACTCATGATGATAATTACTAGAATAATCATAATTGTTGGGATAATCGCTGAAGTTACCACTATATTGTAACGACTCGAAACTGATTGTGCATTGATGCCTCGAATGGTTTCCACCACAATACTCACATATCACCGCTACACTTTGAATACGTTGTGCTGATAAAGCATCAATCTTCCTTGAAAGTGTCCCAAATTGTGCTGACAATTCATCGAGTCCATAATTCTTTGCCTCCCTTGGCCGAGTCATTCTCGAATATAACCAATGATAGTCATAGTTGTTCATGGTGCCTGAAAAGGAATTAGACTAGAGACAAAATAAAATAAAATAAAATAAAATAAATATTTAAATTAAGATTAACGCTATAAAAATCAATAATGACAAAATATTAAACTAATTTCCCCGGCAACGGCGCCAAAAACTTGTTGCCTAATTTTTTAATAGCACTTTACCACGCAAGTATACGCGTTCAATTGTAATATTCAGCAAGCAAGGATATCGTTCCCACGAGGAAATAGACTAATATTTATCAATTACTAACTCTAATGCAATTAATCCTATTTTAAACTAAGAAAATTTTGTTTATGATTTAAAATTAAACTTAACAAACTAATAATTAAAACCAAAATTTCACAAGAATAACTGCAGATTTAACAAGTTAAGATTACAACTTCCCTTGGTATTTCATTCAAACTAACTTACTTCCCATTTAAAATAAATCAATTAATATGAATTGTTATCCAAGAATGCTTTATGAATATTCACGCACTTTTTCCAAAGACACGTGAACAAATCCTCCTAAATCCAATCTTTAAGATGCAGAATTACAAGGAACACCCCAGTTAATCAACTCACTATATTCCTATGTGAATCAAGTTAATTATGGTTTACGCACAAATTCTTTTAATGGATACAAAAGACGCATAGGTATATTCCTATCCTACACGCTAATCATATTAACCCTATTCAGATTATATGAACAGATGTTATCATATCCAGATCTCAATCTATACTCCATCTTCCAATTTTATATAGATTATCACAGTAATTGTTGGCCAAACAATTAATCAATAAACATAAGATATAATAAACAATTCAATAAAAACCAACTTTCATTCAATGGGAAGCTTGCAATTTTAAACTACATACCAAGTTCCGTTGCAATCTTAATTAAAATTTAGTTCATGATAGTAATAAAGAAAAACATAATCCAGATAAATAATCCAAACATCCCAGATAGTTACAAAAGATAAAACTAGAGAAGAGAAGAAGAAACTCTGAATTTGCTCCAATACTCTCTCTTAGATCTTTAGCCTTTGCAATTCTCCTTCGTATTTTTCTTCCTTGTTCTCTCTGTAAATCTCTTGAAGAATTGATTGATTCCTTGCAAAATTCGTTCCCCTTCCTTTTCTAGAGTCATCTCCTACTTGTATTGGTCTCAGCCCTCATTCAGACTCCTATTTGGCTTCAAAAACCCACTTAGCAGCAGAAAAACGCACCTTTTTACGCACTAGAGCGCCTAGGCGCTCATCATAGGCCATTTTCAAGCGCCTAGGCGCTTGGGCTGCATTATGTTTCTGACTTGGAGCGCCTAGGCGCTTGGTCTAGGCTTGTATGGAGCGCCTAGGCGCTTGTACCTTTTTCCAACATTTTCTGCTCTGACGTCCTTTGGGAAAATGGCCATAACTTCTTCGTCCGAACTCCGATTTAGATGATTCAAGATGTTCTGGAAAGAGGAAAAGTAGATCTACAACTTTCATTCTTGAAGTTTCGTAAAATAATATCCGGAGCTATAGTCAAATTGGGTATGAAGTGACTGCTGTGTAAATAGCAAACCGAAAACGCGAATCTAGCCACCCCAAACATCGATCCAAGTAACTTTTGTCCCAATTCCTACAAAACAATATAAAACATGCATGAATAGACACAAACACATAAAAACAACCTAAAAGACTTGAGAACAACAATAAATTAAGCTCGAATGTATCCAATTCATGTGTATAAAACTCACTCATCAGGGGTCAATACAAAATTCAATTTCAGGCTCTAGAGGTAGGCTAAGAAGTCTTCAAGAATACGTCAGAAAATTTATTAACAATAGAAATGTCATTCAAAACTGTGACTCTCATCCAAGACTTGGATAGCACATCACATTGATACCTATCACCTTGCCATCGTTATTCACGACGTCCTCTACGGATATTCTGGCTTTGGTACATTCCACACAAGGAAGTCAACAACGAAAAGATCAGGGCTCTTTACTTATGGCTTGATATAACAGTGATTAACTTTAGTGGTTTGGTTGCTTGAATTCGCATAACAGGTTGGTTAGGAATATGAAAGCTAACAACCCTACGAAAAGCATGACGAGTAGTTAACCAATCGATTCCTAAAATCACATCAAAGGCAAGTATTTTCAAAGAGATAAGATCGACAGGTAACATGAAAGTGTCGATTTGAATCAAACAAAATTTATAAACAGTGGAGGTAACGAAGGTTTCTCTTAACGGAGTTTTAACCGATAAGTTAAAGTCTAATTTCTCCGGAGTCAAATTTAAACGTTGAGCGCAAGCAAGAGAGATAAAAGAATGGGTAGAATCTGTATCTAATAAGATATAAACTTCGTAAAAATTTATAATTAACTAACCCGTGCTAACTTCATTCGGTTTACTCACTTTTTGAGAAGTCACGAAAAACTCTTTTCCTGAAACCACCAACTTTGTTTTGTCCGTATCCGCCTTTGGTCCCACCGTCCCAGCTGGACTTGACTTCACTATACGACAAAATCGAGCTAAATGACCTTCTCTTCTTGAAATTTCCACTTCTATTATCTTGGCCATGATTACCACCGAAGTGGTTACCATTCTTGGCATGATAATTTCCCCATGATGGTCATCATTGTTCTAATGGTCGTTGCCACTGGTACGATTATTATCATGTTGTTGGTCATTACCTTTTGGTTGTGTTAACTCATTATTGCGCTCCAATAACAGAGCCCTATTCACAACATCTTAATATAAACAAAGTTTATGAGAAATGAGGTATTGATGTATATCGGGTTTCAAACCTCTTAGAAATATTCGCGTCATTCGCTCCTCATTATCGACCAAATGGGATGCAAACCGGGATAACTCTGCAAATTTAGCCTCGTACTGCGATACAGTCATATTATTTTGCTCCATTGCTTATCTTAACATTTTCAGATGCCATTTTCAAACACTGTCACAAAACAAGGGTTAATTGACATATCACATATTATCCCTATACTCTGACTGACCAATTAAATACCAAATAAACTTAGGTAGGTCATACTAGGGAAGGAATTCCCCATCTCTCCCCTCCTAGTTCTTGTCTCACATCTCAGCCAGGGATCATATCCCTAAGTTTTGATACCAACTGTGACGCCCCCAAAAATAGGTAAACATCACCCATCTTGAGTCGCTAGATAAATGGTACAAAATACAAATACAACTTAATTATACAAACGTCGTGTAAAAATACGACAAAACATAGCTGAGAGTTTTAATAAGAATATTGTCATCTAGAAAATATCCACACTCAAAGGAGTACTCATTACATTTATTGTCACACTATTTAACAGAATAGTGAGGACTGCTAATACTATCATCTGGACCGTCACTTCGTTCCCCGACTCGTCCCAGCTATATTCTCATTTCCTGAAGATAACAATGAAAGAAAGGGTGTGCTCAACTAGCCCAGTAAGAAATATTATGACTAAGATAATGCAGAATAAATTATCATTAGTCTTTAACAATGTTAAACTGATAAAATACAATAGACATCAAGTTTAACTACAGCGGAACAAGCAATCCATTAGAAGAGTCAAGTAGAGCACAAAATCTACTATCTTCTATGATTTCAAAAGATTTTCATAAACTTTATCGCTGAGACTCAGCTTAATAAATAAACTACATCATCCCTGCACCACGGCCAAGGATATTCATGTAATCATCAATGGTCATGATTATACTGAATAATCCCTGGTCATAATCATACCAACAACTATCCACCAATGAACTACAGGCCAATGAGGACTTTTACCACATCATTCGTTACATTACGGTCATAATTATACCGAATAATTCCTGGTCATAATCATACCAAGTCCATCTCTGCACGTCAGCCAAAGATAACTTTCATCACAATATAAGCATGAGAATGAGGACAATAATATAAGAATTAATCAAACGAAAATAAGGATAAATATTAAAGACTTTAAATTTATCCAAATATTATCCATCACTGAAATAACTTATAATCTAATATTGTTAATATTATAACAATATTTTAATCACTTCTTAAACTTATAAACAATTTAATTTAATTGTTTACACTTTATCAAATAATGTATTTAATCATTCAAAAATGTCATACTCATAAGATTTCATCACCAATGATCAAATCACTCATCAAAAATCTGGATACACCTTATATAGGATTTTCAAGCCCTAAAATCCTATTTACCAATTCTTCAACTTCACATAACATATTTAACTCATATGTTTGAAACTAAACCATTTCATGAAAAATTACCAAATCAACTTATTATTTTTTTATCCTTTGTCCAAACATATATACATATATTTCATACACAACAAGTATTTTTTTATAATTTTTCAACTTTCTTAAGTATTTTTCAAAAATTAATTTCTAATTAATTCCTTAAAAAATTAGCTACCTCAAGTTTAACTCCAGAAATTTCCATATCTTGGCAGGATCTTACACATGTTAACGTGAGCTTCCAGTTTAAATTTCATGGTCATCGGAGTTATAGAACTCCAGTTATAGCATTTTTCGTCGAAAAAACCTAAATATTGAAATAGTCATAACTTCCTCATTTTAAGTCGGAATGAGCTCATTTTTGGACAAGATATACTTTATACCATATATTTTAATGTCCCAAAACGCCGGAAATTTTCTCATAAACTAAGTGGTCAAAAATGCCCTTTTAAATTTCTGGACAGTAGCCTTTTTGGTACTTTGCAGTTTTTGACTCCTTTGCTAAAATCAGTCCACACAAAAATCTACAACACTTTTTCCAATGATTCCACTTGAATAAGATAGAAAACTCATAGATCTAACTCTCGAACTTGACCACACTCAAAAATTCAAAATATAATAGGAGATATGGTCAATTGAATTTCATATTCTATTTTTACCAAAATCTGATTTTCAACCCTTTGTGATTTCTAAGAAACTTTCATATTTTCACATAATAACCGACATAACTCATCATGACAATGACATAATAATTCAATAAAAACAAGTTCAAGAATAAATTTTAAAGATTTATAAGTTAATTTATCCTAAACTCAATAATTTTCAAATTGTCAATATGATACTGCTTTGTGGAAAAAAATTCAAGAATGCTCAGAAGAATATTTTCACGAAAAGATACTGGATGAAGTGAAAATATTCAGGATATTCCATTAATTTCAAGGAATATAGAAGCCAAAGCTTTAACCAACTGTGTATAATAGAATATATGAAACTGTAAATGAATTTTCGCCTACCATGCGGTAATCCACATAGCCAGATCATTTCCATAATTTAATAAGAAATGAATACAAAGGATCATTCACCATGCATGTGATAATCCACACAGAAAGGTTATTCCAACAGAATAATAAAGAATAGAATAACAGAAGGATTCACCATGAATGCGATAGATCGCACAGACAGATTATTCCCAACAGAATAATAAATAATGGAACCAGGTCTTGCGTAAACGCACAGACAGGATATTCCGACAGAATAATAAAGAACGGAACCAGGTCAGGCGAAATTCGCACCGACATGATATTCCAACAGAATAATAAAGAATGGAACAACAACAAAAATCACCATATATGCGATAGACCGCACAGACAGGTTATTCCAACAAAATAATAAAGAATGGAATAATAGAAGAATTTCATCATGTATGCGGTACTTCACATAGACAGATTATTCCAACATAATAATAAAGAATGGAATAACAGAAGAATTTCACCATGTATGCGGTACTTCGCATATACAGGTTATTCAAACAGAATAATAAGGAATGGAATAACAGAAGTTCTCTTCATAAATACGAAAGAAATAATACCCATTACGAATACAACAAATAATATCTCTTACCTTGTAGAGAAGAGTACTCCGACAGGTAGGGCGGGGATATACTTGAAGAAAACTTGCACCACACTCAAAGCTTCTTAAAACTCTAAAGAAATACGCTCAAGATTATAGAAGAGAATTCTCTGAATTTCTGGTGTGATTTCAATTCTAACTAAGCATCCTATTTATAGAAAAATAGAAATGATACTATACAATAAAATATAATATATATATATATATATATATATATATTATTTAAAATCTAATAAAACAATTAACTTTATAAAAGTATTTTATTTTATATAAAAAGATTTTACTATACAAACACTATGCAGGTACTATGCAAAAACTATGCATAGTAAAATATATTATATTCTAATTATTGTCTAATAAAACAAATAACTTTATAAAAGTATTATGTTTTATATAAAAAATTTTACTATGCATAATAAAATATAATATATTCTAATTATTGTCTAATAAAACAAACAATTTTATAAAAGTATTTTGTTTTATATAAAAAGCTTTTCTGTTTTATTACATTAATAATACTAATAAAACAAAATTTATATAATATATATATATATAAACTTTCGTGACTTCATAAAAAGACACCTCAATATATTTAACAATATTTATCATCATTATTATAATTCACAATATTAATCAATCAGGTCGTTCTCATGAAAGAGGGGGCTTTCCAATAAGGATTTCTCCCTGCTGGCGCGCAATTAGGATTTCTTCCTATTGTGCGCCAGTAAGGAGAAATCCTTATCAGAAAGCCCCCTCTTTCCTGAGAACGACCTGGTTGTCATTATTGTGATTCTTTAATATTATTTGTGAATAATTAATTATTGATAAAAATGATAAGAAAATATTTATTTAATGGTGAAATTTTTAAAGAGACAATTATTAAGAGTTGATATTTTATCTTCTTCGATAAAATAATTCAGTCAAATATATTATTGTAATATTAAACTATAGGTGTATGATGTAATAATATAATAATAAAATAACGGTGATACTTTTACAATTTATGCACGATATATGAATAAATGGGGAGGAAGAGAGCAAATTGGGTTGACTGAAATTTGATTATAGCCTGCAAGATCATCCGTATGTCAGTTTCAGTCATTTTTCGTTTAGAATTTGGAAAAAAAATTCTTTTACAAAGTTGTAGAGAATTAAATTTCCTATGGAATGGACATAAAATTCGTATTTTTCTGATAAAAGGGCTATTTATTATGAATTATCGAAATTCCGGAATATTGGGTCTGAATTTATTTTTGGATTATAAATATTTTCTTTAAAAAACATTTTTTATGAGGTGGACCCTACTTGTATGGGTTGATGAAATGGTCAAGTAGGTGTGCAGATGTTTTTTATAAATATAATATTTAATTAAATTTTTTTCTTTGGCGTTCTAAGCATTTTTCTATAAATGTGGTGCTTAAGTTAGAATTGAAAATCACACCAGCATCAGAAGTTTTTCTCTCTATAATATCGAGCGTATTTTTGTGAGTATTTAAATACTTTGAGTGTTACTATTCAGTGTAAATTTTCTTCAGTATTATATCCAATAATTCAGCCAGAAGTATTATTCTTTTGAGGTAAGGGATGCTATTTTTTTCATAAATAATATTATTTCTTTTAATATCAATAAACCGATATATTGATATGAATTTTATTGTGAATTTTTAACCTTTTCGTGTCAGGGTTACTATTCACGTATACAGTACTATTTACGTATACGACACTATTCACGAATACGATACTATTAACAAAAAAATTAAATTTTCTTTTCTTTATCCAAGTTGTCTATTATGGTTACTATCTTTGATTGTATCCATGTTTTGATCTTTATTCTTGAATTTTGCTCCACAATTGATTATTATGGAGTATTTTTGAACTTGGATAAACTAAAGTACGAATCCCTAATGTTTGTCCTTTTATCTCTCTGGATTCGTTTTATTTAAAATATTTTTTATCATCCTTAGTCCTAAATAGTGATATAATTGAATATCTTTGGCCTGTAGTGCAAAGATAAATGATTATTTGATGAATATCTTTGGCCTGTAGTGCAAAGATGAATAATTACTTGATGAATATCCTTGGCCAGTAGTGCAAAGATGGACAGGTGTTGAGATGAACATGACCAACTGGTGATACAAATGAATATCTTTGGCTCGTAGTACAAAGATAAATATTTGGTTCAAAATGTATATTTATTGATGTCACATGGATAAAATATTGATGATGGACATTTTAACCATAGAAGATAGTAGACTTCATTCACTACTTAACTCTTCTAATGAATTATTATTTCTGCTGCTAATATTGATATAAACTTGTTGTCCATTATATTTTATCTGATTTAATGAAGGCTAACGATAATTTATTTTTCATTATCTTAGTCATAATATTCTTTACTGGACTAGTTGAGCTCATCATTTTCCTTTTTGTTCCATTTTTCTTCTGATAACCTGAAAATTCATAAAATCTTGAATGATTAGAATAAAGGTTAAAGAATAAAACCTAGATGAGAATTTATTTAAAATTTTCAAGTAAAAACCATATGGTTTGCTATTCGAATGAGAATAGAGAAAATATGGGTTACAAAATTCCAAAATCCTAGAAATGAATTAATATGTACTTGAAGGAATATCAAGAGTAAGGTATTACGATACCTGTAAATTCAATGTGAACTGAATAGTCTAAAAAATGTTATATAAATACATATGAAAATTTTTTTAAGAAGATAAGATTTCACATAAAGAGATGTTATGAGGTTAAACGAAGATGAGTATATGTATAGAAATATATATACTTAGTAAGATGCTATATATATATATATATATATATATATATATATATATAATGGATCAGGTCCGGACCTCCCGGACGTGAGTAAATCCGGACCCGATTTTTTTTTTTTTTTTTTGTAGAACAACTAAAAAAAAAATTTATGGAACTGAAATTTTTCAATAATACAGTGTTTTGGGTGTGTTTTTAATACCTACACCAACCAATGTATGTACATTCTGCCCAGACTGTACAGACATGTTTTGTTATAGGCATCCAAATCACACCCAAAACACTGTATAATGTAAAAATTCCAATTCCATAAAAAAAAAATTTAGTTGTTTCAAAAAAAAAGCAAAACAAAAAATGTCCGAATTTTAACAAAATCCGGGAGTCCGGACCTGATCCGGACTATATATATATATATATATATATATATATATATATATATATATATATATATATATATATATATATATATAGAGGCCGGATCCTGTCCGGACTCCCGGACAGGTTTAAAATCCGGACCTTTTTTTTTTTTTTTTTTTTTGCTTTTTTTTTTTTGAAATAACTAAAAAAAAAAAAAAAAAAAAAAAAAATTTATGGAATTGGAATTTTTACATTATACAGTATTTTGGGTGTGATTTGGATGCCTATAACGAAACATGTCTGTACAGTCTGGGCAGACTGTACATACATTGGTTGGTGTAGGTATTAAAAACACACCCAAAACACTGTTTTTTTGAAAAATTTCAGTTCCATAAATTTTTTTTTTTTTTTTTTTAGTTGTTCTACAAAAAAAAAAAAAAAAAAAAAAAAAAATTTTTCAGGTCCGGATTTTCTCCCGTCCGGGAGTCCGGACCTGATCCATATATATATATATATATATATATATATATATATATATATATATATATTAGCAAGAGGAATGATGAATTATGTTAATGATATAAGGATCAAGATAAAACTATGTTAGTAATTAACATAGCTTGAACGTTGGCCTTGACTGGCAAATAAGAATTTGAATAAGTATAAAGTCGTTAGTTAATACGATTAGTAATAAGAAGGGAGTAAGTTAAAACTCAAAATTTGAGTTAGAGATAAAATTTTGAAGCATGGACTGCTCGGTTGCGTCCGGAACGTCAAGTTTAGTTAGAATGAACAGTAAACACAAAATGTGTAAAGGTTGACTTCTGGTCAAAGTTAACTGTTGACCTTTTATGGAGAAAAATCAAAATTAGTGTGAGAAGTGAAATATGTTATTTGAATAATGGTATAATATATAATATTATACCAAAGGAAGTAAAGCAAAAATAGGCAGGTTAAGCATATAATATTTATATATACTTTACCCATGAACATTAGAATAAATTCTTATATAAAATTGGTTTAATAAAGAAAAGATATTATATTTATCATAATATCTTAAGGAAGTAAATAAATTCTTAATTGAATTTATGTTAACGAGCTAAGTATATTATATTATAATATCTTGGGTATGTAAATAATTATATTTGTATAAGAAATTATGTGTAACATATTTATTTTACCACAATAAAATAAATATGTAATTTATGTATGTTATGTTATGTTTTATATATATCAAAGGAGTGCCACATAACCTAATTATATATTAGGTAAGGTAATTAAATAACCTAAGGGTTATGGTATTGAGGAAATGTTAGTATTTAAATGTTATACTAACCTGATAGATTAATTTTGTCTATTTCAAGTGATTAATAATTTTAAATCTAATTAAAGCAAACCTCATTAGGTTATGAGTTAAAGTTACATGTATATTAATTAAATTCCATAAGATTGGAAATAGAACCCCTAAATAAATAATTAGGGTGATATAAATTAAAATTGTTAGGGTCCTTAACATTAATATACAACAATTAGAAATTATTTACAAAAATAATACATACACAAAATAATTACAAAAATAACGCAATTCACATTAATAAGGAAACCTAAAATTAAGGAGAAATAACTGCCATAATTAATAATTCAAATTCAAATATCTGGGATCTAACTACAAAAACAAATTCAAATTCAAAATAATAATTCAAATATTCAAATTCAAATCTTCATAGGAAATATCACAAATTTTGTACTTCGGAGGAGGTGGCGGAGGCAACTTCGGAGGCGGTGGTTGCTTCGAAGGTGTGACAACCCGATATTTTCTATATAAATAAATCATAAATTTTGCGTATAAATTTTTTTTTTATTTTAAGGATGAGGATTTGTACAAGATTATGTGTATATGTATTTATTTGGTAAATAAAAATATATTTATTACATGAATATTTACAAGTAAATTTATTTTAGAATTATTAATTATTATAAAGTATATTCTTATAATAATTAATTTTAAGATAGAAATGTTTTTATTAATTATTTTCCATGAATATATAATCATATATTATTTAAATAATATATGAAGTGATTTTTAAAATAATTATAATAATTATTTTATTATATGAATTTTAGTACAGATTATTAAGTTAATTATTTTATCTTAATTATTAAGGTTAATTATGAAAGAATAATCAGATATGGAATTCAAACCTTAATTTTGGAGTATTGTCAAGGTATGAGAATAATAATATAATATTAATTATATTTTAATTTTTCAGTACTATGAATATGTACTGTATATACATAATATTGAGGGTTGGTCAATTATGGTATATATTGACTCAAACCCTAGCATTAATTGATTTAACCATGTTTATCAATGTAAATGGAAAATTTAAGACTATTGTATAACTGTGTTATATGATATATATATATATATATATACAAGATGGATCAGGTCCGGACTCCCGGACGGGAGAAAATCCGGACCTGAAATTTTTTTTTTTTTTTTTTTTTTTTTTTTGTAGAACAACTAAAAAAAAAAAAAAAAAAATTATGGAACTGAAATTTTTCAAAAAAACAGTGTTTTGGGTGTGTTTTTAATACCTACACCAACCAATGTATGTACAGTCTGCCCAGACTGTACAGACATGTTTCGTTATAGGCATCCAAATCACACCCAAAACACTGTATAATGTAAAAATTCCAATTCCATAAATTTTTTTTTTTTTTTTTTTAGTTGTTTCAAAAAAAAAAAAGCAAAAAAAAAAAAAAAAAAAAAAGGTCCGGATTTTAAACCTGTCCGGGAGTCCGGACAGGATCCGGCCTCTATATATATATATATATATATATATATATATATATATATATATATATGTTGTGTGTTATACAAATTAGGAAACCATAAGTATAAAATTTAAAACCCTAGTTTATATTTGTATTTTCTAAATATTAGAAAACCCTAATTTAAAATTTAAATTGGAGTTCGTGATCAATCAGAAATTGTGTTACTGTGATTAATGTCTAGTATAATAGGTTTTATATCGTTAATTAAAGTAAACTTAATTAGTGATTTAAGACCGTAGTGATTAAAACCCTAATTTTGTCACGAAACCCTAAGTGTGAAATCAAAACTCTAACCGATATTTCTTTGAACCCTAATTGCTAATTTTAAGCACTAATTGTTCAAGTAGTAAAGTTAATTAAGTTATAATACCCTAATGTTCATGTATAATTAAAGAATTTAATTTATATTAAAACCTTAATTTATAAATTTTATAAACTAAAATTTTAGTGTATAATTTTATCTTTGTTCAAACCCTAGTTGCTAAATCCTATAATTTGCTAAGTGCTAAATCTTAGGGTTAAACCCTAAGGGTCAAACCCTAAGGGTTTGGCTATTACCCAAAATTGCCCTTACATTTCCAAGCAAAAAGACCATTCTACCCTCTTGAATTATTGAGTTTTGACAAGTGTGGGAGTTGTTTACCAACTCATACCTAATCTACCAACTCCATGTGACTTACAAATCTCAGCAACCAGCAGTATATCTCAGCATTCATGCATCCAACACATTATATATATAGATTGAAGGAGAGAGAAAGTGGGTTGTTTACTAAAAATTGCACAAACACTCTACTAATTCTCTTAAGCCCCAAACCTCCGAAAATATCAAGCTTTATAGTCTTTTATTCAAGCCCCACGAAATTCCATAGCAAAACAGCAACACAAAATCAGGAATTAATCATAAAAGGTATAAACCCTAGCCCAAAAATCTGTCCAATTTTCTGTTGTTAAATTCTAAGCACACAAGTAAAAATCATTGCTCCGCGGGTGACAAATATTATTGTCTATCACCGTTCCTGAACAAAATAAATTATAAGTACTAAAATTTGATGCTGGAATTGGCTTAACCACAATTCTATTTCACAGTATGATTGTTTGGAACATTTACCTGGGGGGACATTATCGGGAGATCCTGAATGGAAAAATTTTGCATGGTTATTTTTCTGTGTAATGATTACAACAAACTTTGGGCACCATTTCTCATCAAGTAACTTCCAGGCCTGCATAATTTAAATAGAAGGGTGTATAATTTTATGAACTTTAATACAAAATAAAAAACAAGGAAAGAATCCAATTGATTAGAAAAACCTCAATTATTTGATCTAGTTCAATGTTTAGAACCTTATTAAACTTAGATTCGCTTACACCATCCCTAACAAAAAAAAAGTGAACCCGATAAAAAAATTTATTGTTAAGTAAGAGTAAACCACCAATAGTGTATACATATCTAAACATGATTTAGTCTCATATACAATAAACACAGTGCAATAACGGTTACTTTAGTTGATAGTATAGTAACCACCAACGCAAACAAGCCATACGGATCCTCGGGTACATAATTTCAATTTTATGAACTCAAATTAAATTCAAATTTTAGAATTTCATAATTTGTCTTCAAAATGAAAATTTTTTTTGTTGGAAACTAGTTGTATATTTAAATAGTCTAAGAATATACTTGACAAAGCATTGACAATGACAAATATTTTGGAGTCTTCTGATGTTATCATAACTTTTTGAGAGTTCGGTGAAAACTGAAAGAAATAATGCCACTCAATGTTAACAATATTCAAGAGATTAAAGTGCATGATATGTTTTTCAGCATTAAGTTTTTGGACAACGCATTGCATGAAGGTGGCGTGAAAGGTGCAAATATGGCTGCAGAGTAAAATCAGAATTCAGATTATTAAAAACTCAAGGAAGAGGAGAATAGGAAAATAAGGAAGAAAATGAATATATAGACAGAACTATGTTATATAAATTATGATATATAAAAGATATAATTAAAAGAAAGAATTCAAATTTTTTATTGACAAATGATTGTAAAAATTCAGAACCTTGTAATTGTTAATTAAAGGATCCTTAAGCTACGTCTCCACCAGTCATTGTAAAAGTTGGTCAAGAAACACTGGAACCTTTGACTGAGGCAGTTTCTAGCAAAGAAAATGTGTAAACAGAAACTAACTCATGTGGATCCTAGCTACAACACTTGCTAACTGCAGGCTCACATCTCTCTGTACCCTCTAGAAGGTTCATGATTTTGACAAGGGAAAATAATGTGAAGATATGGAAGGTTGAAGTGCATCGACTCGATATGACTCCTACTCTGATAGCAATCACATGTTAGTAATGATATTTTCCTAAATTTCATTTTCTTTTATCTTAATAAGGTCCTGGATTTCCTGCTTTGCTGCTGAAAGTTTAAGAGTATGTTAGCATAGCCTTAAATTGTATTTTTTATCCTAAAGTGATTATTCATGCTATAAATATCTGAAATCACCATCCATCTCTAAAACATATTTCGGTTACAGCTTCTACTCAAGTACTTAGTGCCATTATAAATTACAAAAAAATTAGGACAACCTTAATATTTTAGAAAAAAAGTACAATCCACCCGCAAATAATAAGCATCATTCTACAACAATTAGGATGCCAAACATCTCCACTAATGTGTATGATTTAATATGGTCCATGACAATGGCATCTGATACAGAACATGTATAACCAGTATCAAAACAGAAGATCATACCGTAAGGACGTTGCCACTGTTCTGTCCATCGGCACGGAAGTAATTATTTGCCTTGTTTCCCTGGATACCAGCTGGAATTTGCTTAGTACTGTTTTTGACAGACATAAACAATAGTTTTTGCACTAATGATTGTTGAAAATGATTGTTTACTTAAGAAGTTAATCAAGTACAGGCACTATAATTACAAGGTTCAATTGATGTTTGGTGGAGACGTAGCTTATGGATCCTCATATTATTTCTTTAACCTATGTTGGATTATACAAATATTTTCCTTTCAAAGAGAATGTAGCAATAATTATTGTTCAATGATAACACTAAATTATCAATCACACCTTGCGATTTTTTGACAGTTTATGCTTCAGCTCTGCCTTTGCACGGGACTTTCGGTGCCTGATTATTCCATGGTACTGCTTAGCATTCACAAATATCGGTCCATCATTAGTGCTTAAGTTCAGCGGTAGCATAACCCGACCCTAGATCAATGTCATATTAAGTAACTTTAATAAGTCACCCTGAGAAGTAATAGACATAAAAGTCTAACATTCAACAGGACTTTACAAGAACAGAACAATGAAGTTACTTAGATTATTGAAGAACACAATCGATAGTACTCAAATTGAAGACTAACCATTAATTAGATGTAATGTAAGACCCTAAATGGAGGAGAAGATGGACAAATCAACCGCCGCCATCGCCGAAAAATATAGCCACCTCCGAAAATTAGGGCCTATATTTCAAAATTAGGGATAAAGTGAGAAGAAGATATAGAGGGGAAAGAAAGAGGAGAGGGATGAGGAGGAAGAGGGATACGAGGGAGAGGAGAGGGGAGGGAGATGAGAGGGGAGGGAGATGAGAGGGGAGAGAGAGGAGCGAGGGCTCGAAGGAGAGGCAGATGAGATGAAGAGAGCAATGGAGTTCTGCGTTATTTTTTTTTTCTTTTGCTAGCTGATTCTCTGCTCCTGAGTAATTACAAACTTACGTAGAAAATAACTTAATTTCCATGGAATAAATTCGGTTGGAAATAATTCTTTCGGAAATATCCGATTTTTTTGTACTAATTTGGGCTATACTGTATATATTTTAAGGGAGTGATAGGACTCATCTGTTCCAAAAATAAAATTTAGATAACATTTTTTTAAAAAAACAACTCTTTTATAAGTAATATTGTAAGTTACAATTATTGTAAATAAATTTAATACTATAAAAAAATTAATGTATTTATATTATAATTTATATTCATCACAATTAATTCAAAAAATTATTTAGAATAAGATAGCGACCAATTTTATCCCTCGCAAAAAAATTCTGAATAATGATATATAGTGAGTAATAATTCATTAACTAAATAGATTTTTTCCTCGTAAATTTTATCATAAATTGGCCCCAAAAATCTTTCTATCTCCCCAATTTTGCGAGGAAAAAAATATAAATTGTGAAGAATATTTCTTTTGCTAATAACTATATTATCACTATACTTTTTTCCTTCACCATTCTTTTGCTAAACAATTCTTTATGTGAAGGAATAAATTCCTTCATAAAATTTCCTTCGTTAGAGGCCATTTTTAGTGTAGTGTAAGTAGAGTTAGTATTAATAAAGTAATTATTGATTATTTAATTAAGATTATATAATAAATAGGATAAATGATAATTATTCTTAAGTTAATAAGAAAGAATAATTAAATACAAATAATGTTAATTATTCAATATTTAATTAACATTAAATAATAAGTAGATGTAATTAGCTATTATTTATTAAATAATAACTAAAGGTAATTAATTAATTACTATTTAACTAATATTAAATGGTAATTAAATGAGGATAAATAAAGATTATTTAAATGATTCATTAATTAAACAATTATAATAAATTGTTTAAGGATCTATTAAGTGTTTATTACTTAAGAAAGACTTTATAAATTTATAAAATCATTAACCTAAGATTTATTAATTATCTTATAGGGTAAATGATGGTACATTATACTATGTGTACATTGTGATTGAATTATTTGCTGGATAATAGCAAAAGTAAGCGTATAGACGTACAATTATACGCAGTACTAATTAATAGACCAACATTGTCAATGCTAGGTCATTCAAAGAGTTTTAATTAAAGCTAGTTAGTCGTAGCTCGTCAAACAGACAAGTTCTCTAACTCAAACTCGAGTTATTACTTTTCAAAGCATGTTAGTGGATAATTGTTGTTGATTATTCCACATCTAATATTATTATTGAATATTCGCATTATGGCAAGTCTCCTAACTCAAACTCGAGTTATTATGTTTCAAACATGCTAGTGGATTAATTATTGATAATTATTCCACATATTTGATTATTAATTCGCACTTAGTGCATGTTACATATGTTCATCAGGTATGAAATGCTGATCACCTTCATTACCATAAGGTTTAGCTAAATTTGTTCATGGTCATTGTTGACCACTCATCATAATTATTCAGTTTTTCAGTTATTGAAGTTTGATTCATGTTCTTCCTCAATTATATTACATTGTTGAAAACTTGAAAGCTTATTCCTTTTCAAGCATGATATATCTTCATTGTATTTAAACTTGTTGGGCAAAATAGTTGCTCATCCTTGATATATCATGATAACAAATTTCAGATTAAAACGAAGGCTCGAAGAACGACAGTGGTAAAGGCGAATTCCAAGTTTCGATTATTATGCATTTAGAACTATTAAGTTATCTGATGCAAATAACATTGTAAACCTTTTAAGTTATTGAAGGTATGTATTAAGTTAAGGTTGTAGACCTTGGGGATTATGTTATAAAAGTTTATTGTATAAATAATTTATGTTTATATCTTCCACAGTAGTTATAGAAATTATGTATCGTAACGTACCAGATATGAGGTAAAAAGTACTCGGATTTGGGGATGTCACAAGTTGGTATCAAAGCTGTAGGTTATAAACCTTAGGCTATAATTGCGTAGACGATGATAAGGAATAAACTTAGATCGAGTTTAAGGGATAAGATATGAATTTAAGAAATTCATCATTAAAGTAAAGAGAAAGATAAAGAAGATTCAAAGAAGAATCTTAAAGAGATATAAGGATAAGAATCCGGAGTTACCTGACTCCAGTAATAGAGATGAAAGGTGATACTAAATAGACGATGTCTATAAGATGAAAAGTGCAAATAAAATCATAATATAATATGATTAAAGAGAAGAATAACTAGATCGTAATATAAAAACAATTGTAAGTATAAGGAGAAATGTTTACGAAATAAGATCACTACGTGATTAGGTTAAATTATTAAATAATATATGATATGTTAAGTGATTGGAATGATATAGCTTGACGCTATAAAGCGAAGGTACTATGAAATGGTACAATGTAAACTCAGAAAAGAGTGGTAAATGTTAAGATACAGATTAAATAAAATTCGTATTAAGAAAAGAGAAAGTTAAGATTATGTGGGATTTCAATTGAGGACTAAGGTCAGCAGCGGAGTTGTATGATTCCTTGTATGGGCGGGGAATTTGTACTTGGTTTTAGAATCACTTAGCTTCCTAGTCGATATAGTGGTTAGGTTGACCAATTCTTTGTATGGGCGGGAAATTGTCCGTTTAGCTTCCTATATTGATTAGTGGCTGAGTTTGGTTTGACAACCACTTAGCTTCTTACATTGATAATCATTGGAACCTGATGTTGTGCTATTTGCTATATGCATGTTGAGAAGGTGATTCTTTCTTATGTGTATAATGAATAGGTAGAGAATATAAGATTAATTACGAGTTCTTAAAACTCATACTTATGGTAAGTTTATGACTCATAATCATATAGTATGTTTTGAACCCCTCAGCGAATGGACGCCTATGGTCTGACTAGGATAAGTTCTTAAACCCATATGATTATGGCAAGTTCCTGGATTTCCAAAGTGTGGTAAGTTTGATGAACTGGGGTATAACTAAGTTGTGAATGGAGAATTGAGGATGATAGGAATAGATATAATTATTAAGCATTGTATCATTATAGAAAGTGAAGATGATGGTGGAAGCATAGGTATTCTAAAATCTTCTAGTTATGCTAGACTTCGAAATTTTTGATATCCAGCTAAATTCGCACTATGGTGCCTTTAACAAAAAAGAATTTTTGTTATCAGTAACATAGAGTGTAAAAAGGTGTGTATGTGGACTGTGAGCCACTAACATCTCGTTATCTATTACGACATGATAACATTAAAACTGATTTGGCAAAAAGCACCTTTTGGCCACTATGGTTACAGTGATTTAACGAATTAGCCACTGTGCTTTTAAAATTTTCAATTAGCCCATTGAACTTTTTAAAATTAATTAATCGGGTCATTCCGTCCAATTTCATGGACGGACGTTAAATTCCATTGTATATTTACATACGTAGCAACCA